>KV001782.1:245257-258219 GCA_001598015.1 Dorcoceras hygrometricum | reverse complement strand
ACTCTAGGTATGGGTACTTGTACTTAATGAAGCACAAGTCTGAATCCTTTGAAAGGTTCAAAGAATTCAAGGCTGAAGTAGAAAATCAGTTGGGGAAAAGTATTAAAGCACTTCGATCCGATCGAGGTGGAGAATACTTGAGTGCTGAATTTCAAGACTATCTTAAAGAGAATGAGATTCTCTCACAGTGGACCCCTCCGGCTACACCACAACTCAATGGTGTAGCGGAGCGTCGTAATCGAACCTTGATGGACATGGTTCGGTCTATGATGAGCTTCACTGAGCTTCCTACCTCATTTTGAGGCTATGCACTCGAAGGGGCGGTAATGTTGTTGAACAATGTCCACACCAAGGCGGTGAATAAAACTCCATATGAGATATGGATGGGAAAGCCATCCAAATACTCGTACTTGAGGATTTGGGGATGTCCTGCTTACGTGAAGCTGACAGTGGGAGATAAGCAGGATAATAGATCCATCTTATGTTACTTCATTGGGTATCCAAAGAATTCTATTGGATACTGCTTCTACTATCCCAATGAAATAAAATTGTTTGTTTCTAGAAATGCCACCTTTCTGGAAAGGGAGTTTCTACTCGATAGAAAAGGCAAGATAGTAGAACTCGAAGAAGTTCAAGAACCAACTGAAGTACCATGTGAATCTCCCGCACCTAAAGAGCCAATACCAGAAATGGTCGCACCTAGAAGATCTGAAAGGATTCCTAGGGCTCCTGAAAGATATGGTTTCCTCCTTGAAGATGATCAAAGTGATAGAGTTATTGGATGTGATCCAAGAACATTCAAGGAGGCGATTTCCGATGCTGATTCTAATTTATGGCTTGAAGCAATGCAATCTGGGATTGACTCGATGCATGCGAACCAAGTTTGGACTGTTGTTAATCCTCCCGCAGAAATTGTCCCTATTGGGATGAAAATGGATATACAAGAGAAAAATCGGGCCTGATGGTAAGGTACTGACCTACAATGCATGACTGGTCGCGAAAGGTTACACTCAAAGGCAAGGTGTTGACTATGATGAAACCTTTTCACCGGTCGCAATGTTCAAGTCAATTAGAATCCTACTAGCCATAGCCGCATGGTACGACTATGATATATGGAAAATGGATGTGAAAACTGCGTTCCTTAATGGAAACATTAAGGAAGAGATCTATATGACGCAGCCTGAGGGTTTCACATCTGTAGGAAGTGAGCATAAAGTATGCAAACTTCAGAGATCGATCTACGGTCTCAAACAAGCATCGAGAACTTGGAACCTGAGATTCGATGAAAAAATTAAGGAATTTGGTTTCATCAAGAATACCGAGGAGCCATGTGTGTATAAGAAGGTAGTTAAGAATGCTGTGACATTCCTTGTTCTTTATGTTGATGACATTGTACTCATTGGGAATGATGTAGGAATGTTGCAGTCAACTAAATTGTGGTTGTCTAGTAGATTCTCAATGAAGGACATGGGTGAAGCATCCTATATTCTTGGAATAGAGATCTATCGGGATAGATCGAAAAGGATGCTCGGACTCACCCAAGCTACCTACATCGATACCATACTTAAGCGGTTCTCTATGGAAGAGTCCAAGAGAGGACACCTACCTATGTGCCACGGGGTCACTCTATCTAAGTCTATGTGTCCGAAGACTGATGAGGAGATAGAGAGTATGACACGTGTGCCATATGCCTCGGCAATAGGTAGTATTATGTATGGCATGATCTCGACTAGACCGGATGTCGCATATGCTCTGAGTGTCACGAGCCGCTACCAGGCCAACCCCGGCCAATTGCATTGGAAGGCTGTGAAGGATATTCTTAAGTACTTGCGAAGGACTAAGAATATGTTCATGGTATATGGGGGTGGTGAACTGAAATTGGAATGGTACACTGATTCTAGCTTCCAATGTGACGTGGATGATTCGAAGTCAACCTCTGGATTTGTATTCATTCTCAATGGTGGTGCTGTCTTTTGGAAGAGTTCCAAGCAAGACACCATCGCGGATTCAACCACTGAGGCTGAGTACATCGCAGCATCAGCTGCTGCTAAAGAGGCGGTTTGGATAAGAAATTTCGTCAAAGAGTTGGGCGTAATCCCTGAAGGAGTTGGTCCAGTCCCGGTGTACTGCGACAACACGGGTTCCGTTGCGCAAGCAAAGGAACCTAGGTCTCACCAAAGATCCAAACATATACTGAGGAAATACCACATAATCCGGGATATTGTGGCTAGAGGTGACATAGCAGTCGAGAGAGTCGCCTCTGCAGAAAACATTGCTGATCCACTTACAAAGCCCTTGCCAGGACCGTTGTTTTAAAAACATCGCGAAACAATGGGACTGCGTCTGATGAGTAGTTTGCTTTAGGGCAAGTGGGAGATTGTTAGAGTAGATGCCCAACTAGCCAACTTGTGGCGTGTGGGTTTTGTTGACTCTTTGAATAACGATATTTATTTATGAAATTCGCATTTCTTTTATGACATTCTTTATTTTTATTATGCTATAATGTTAACAATTGTGTTGGATAAAGACCTAGAATTCACCATAGTGTATGTTAGATGTGATAGTGGATATGATGGCTATCATGAAACACATCTAATAGTCACTGTGTATTCTGAACTCGTTCCTAGTCGATTGGGCCGTCAAAATGAGGATAAGGCCGCCCGAGCTTGAAACTAGCATCTGTGATGTGAAGTACCATGTTTCATTGGTAGGGAACATTGTGATGTTCTGAGCATGCAGATGGATAGTAACCTGGTGATCTATCGAACTACCCTCGTTCGGACTTTCCAAGTCGTTTACCATTTGTCGAGTGGATAAGTTCGAGGTCTTGGTTGTACTGATTAGTCCTCACTACTCCAAACGTCATTGAGACTCTACATGATAGGTGCCTAACTTTGACCCGTTTACCGACTCATTTGGGGTCATTAGGTGGCGGGATTGGGTGAGGTCCCGATGCATGTAGGAGTCGATGCTTTGTTGTCGAGCATTCACCGCTCGCTTTTATGCGTGGATATCCTATGCTATCTGAGGAGGTAATAGTGTGATAAATCTCTGGACAGAGTACTAGATCTGTTTTAGATAAATGGGTTTACCTAGTAACACTCGCGATGTCACTATTTCATCTCCGAGATGTATGCATAGTTATTGGATCTCTAGCGACTCTCGATTTACGAATGGTCGTTGATCTGATCGGGATATATGTGTTGAAAGGACCATACTGTACGCTAACCATGACCGACTGGTTCTTGCAGGCACGATCAGTGATACCTAGGGGGTCATGAGGCGATGTTGCTAGGTGCTTTACCATGATCCGATGGGTCAGTCCGAAATTGTGATTTCGGAGTCACAATGGTTGTGAGGCCACAACTAGCTATATCCCTGAACCATTGAGGGTCACACAAGTACTGGGTTCCCGATTCCCGCATGGAAACTGAGCTCAATGTGTTGAGAATAAGAGGAGAAATTTAGGGAGTGTGACTTCCTAAAAGTCAACAGGGGACAGAATTGCAATTTCCCTAAAGTTTGGGCTAGTTTGACTATCCTTGAAACTTGGAGGGACAGACTACAATTTTGGACTAGGTGGTCTGGAAAATTGTTTTCACATCATAATAATCAGTTTTGGAAACTTTTTTGATCGGTCTGATCTGATCGTCGATCGGGATTATGATGAAACCACGGTGGTAGGAATGAACCGAATGTTCATATGTTGGACTGGGCCCGCCCCAGGTCCAATGGGCCGGTTCAAGCCCATCACCCCTCTACATATACATGGACTAGGATTATTATGAATATACTACAATTGCATCACACAAAACCTACACACCAAGACTAGCCGCCCCTCCTCTCCTCCTCACCCTCTCGGCCGCCCACCACCACACGCGCTGCCGCCATGTGCTGCCGCCGCCGTTGCTTACGTGATTAGACTTGTTCCGATCACATCGACGAGGAGATTCCGTTCGTGACAAATTCATCAGCTCTTCTAGTGCAGACTTACGAAGGTGCGTGTTTCCAGTCGTGGACCGGATTAGGAGATCTACCGTCGCCTACCGTTGAAGTGCCAGTTTCCCTGTGAATCTGGTCGGAGCCAGGCGCCTAGACGCCAGCAAGGTATCTTCTATAAAACATCCTATGAATGTTTTATTGCTTTGATTATTACGTATTGAACGTTTTCGGGGCAAATTTTGAAACTTCCGCTGCGCCCCCGGGAACGGGATCCGGATCCGCTGCTGCGCCAACAGTTTGTCCCGATCTCGTGTCCCCCGCTTCGATAACTCGTAGTTTTTCATTGTTCTCAAATCAAGGCATGTAAGATCTCTTCTTTCCTCTCCATTTACACCATAGTATATTGTTTTTAGTGAAGGATTGCATGATTTGTATGTGAATTCATGAGATCTACGTTTATTGCTTACGAATCATGCATGCATCACGATTTCTAACACATATTTGATTCATTCTTGTGATGCTTAGGTCATGGGTGGTTCATAGGGCTGGGTTCGGTCTAAGGGTGGTCCTGGTAGTTAGTCCATCGAGTTAGGATCACGCAGGTCCAAACGGTGAGCGATTTTGTCAAGAATGAATTATTTACATATTTTATGATCAGCACGTTAAGTCACTATATGTGGTCTGTGTTGTCAAGGTTGATTGCCATACATAGAGAATTGAGTTAGGATCACGTAGGTCCAAACAGGGAGCGATTTGGTCGAGGAACGAATTAGTTTTTATGGCTAGCACGTGTCCTGGTTGCAGTCTGTGCGTGGGTAGTGGGTTTGTGGGCGTTGGTTTGGTCAATTCCTGAATTTTTTTTGAGTCTCATTTGTTTTAGTGGCTTGTGGGGTGAGTTAGGGTGATGTGGGTCGAAACAGAGAGTGAGCCTCGTCGGGTCATTTTTGTGAAAATGAGATTTCGAGTTTTAGGGGCTGTCAAAGTTCATGGATGACTTTATTTTATATTTTAAGCATATTTTAAGATATTTTCCAGTTTTTTTAGAAGTTAATTGATTTATGAGATTTTTGGCAATTTTCATGACAAATTAATGCGTAGAAAATGATTTTGAGCATCTGTGATTTTTAAATTGTCATGGCTGGACCGGTTCAGTTAGTCGAGGATAGAGTCAAAATATTTTATGTTTGGTCCGACTTATTTTATTTCTGGACCGAGTATTCTTATTTTAAAGTTTTAGGTCCAATTTTAAGTGTTTTGGGTCAAACATTTTAAAGTAAAATTTTAAGTCAAACTTTAATTATTTTATGGACCTATATTTTGTTTATGTTTTAAAGTTAAATTTTGAGTCAATGGGACTTTTATTTAATCAAAATTTATGTTTGATTTTAAAGTAAAGGAGTGAGTATTTTTTAAACTTTTAAAGTTCAATTTTAAAGTCATGGACCAAGTCGTTTTTAGGGTTAGATGTTATTTTAATGTTAAGTCTAGGCTTTTGGACTTAGAATTAGTAGGCCAGACACCTGAACCAGTCCTTGATCGAAGTAGAAAATATAGAAGCCCATGAATATATATTAAATTATATATGTAGTATTTTATGTGTGATAATGTTTTAAATGAAAGAATTAAATATATATTGACGGGCTAAGCCTTTTAAATTGATTATGAAATGCGCGCATAATGAAGCTTTATGAAAATATTAAGGCATGAAAGAAAAGAAAAATATTTTCGAGAGATTGAAGTGATGTGTGACAAGTTTACAATGGGAGCTAGTCGGGATACCGGGCCCGATGAACCACTGTTTTAATGTATTACGAGCTTATGGATCCATGTGATCACGACATTGTGAAGTGGCAGCATAGAGGTGTGAGGAATCCCGAGGTAAGATCGGGTGAACCGCATCGTCGCATACGTTGGTTCTTTAGATTGATCAATCGCTTATGTTATGGCTCACACTTCATGGATACGACTCACACGCCCTTTTACGTTACGTTATGCTATGTCATGTATTATTATGTATGCTATACGATGACGATATGTTACGAATACTTTATGGATCATGTTTTATGATCATTTATGCACGCCTGTTTTGAAGATATTTTACTATACGTATGGGCTTGCATGTGACTTTATTATTATGTACCTTGTTATTATCCAGATAGAGCATGTTGGGCCTTTAGCCTCACTAGGTTTAAATGGTGCAGGTGATGACCCTGATGATTTTATGTCGACCGGCAGTGAGGATCTCTGAGCGCCCGCTGTAGCTGTACCCCGTGACCGCTGCAGGTTTTACGTACTCTGATTTTAAGCCGTATGGATGATTTAATGTTTTTTAGATATTTATTTTATTTATGATTTAAATTAATGTTGAGAAAATGTTTTAAAGGGGACGAGCCGCACTTTTAAAGATTGTTTATTCCGTAATTAATTTTAAAAAAAATTCCAGAGTACGGTTCGTTTCACTTTATATCTTACCTGATCTATCACACATCGCCAAGAACAAAACCATCTATGCTCGTGGAGAATCTGATGAGCCCGAAGTGGCCAAAGTAGCTATTGTGAAGAAGAAGTCTGTGTCGAGAAAGAAATCTGCTTCGATTGCTGACAAGGATGCAGATGATGTACACGTGGAAGTAGTTGCTGAGAAGGCTGTGTCGAAGAAGCGACCAACTGCTATTTCTGAGGCAACTGTTGTCAAAAAGAAAAGGACAACATCTGGGAAAGCAGTCTCCAAATAAAAGGATCTGGCGCTTATATCAGTGGCACAAGATGCCGTACCAATCCAGGATGTTGAACCTATCTCTGTTGTGCCAGCTGAGCGTCCTCATGCTCAGAAGCGAAAAGCACCAAAGAGAAAGCTAAGGATGACAGCTGATTCTGATGATGAAATTGTTTAGAAGAAGTCTGCTGTGGAGACAGTTGTCGTGAAACAAAAGGAAACGACATCTGTTGATGACGTCGACTGTCACGCCCCGAGACCGAGACTCATGACATCGGCAATATTAAACAATTATAAAAATTGTAAAACATTAAGCCATCATAGCATAGCTCAAACCAGTCTATTAATAATCGAAATATGATCGTTTTTATATCTCAAAATAAAATTTAAATAACGGAATGCGGAAGCGAAAAATACATCGGCAATATTAAACAATTATAAAAATTGTAAAACATTAAGCCATCATAGCATAGCTCAAACCAGTCTATTAATAATCGAAATATGATCGTTTTTATATCTCAAAATAAAATTTAAATAACGGAATGCGGAAGCGAAAAATACATAATCAAACGAAAATCTAAATCTTCACCAGCCCCAGAATTGTTCTTGCTCTTCTTCTTCTGCCTGCTCTTCATTCTTATCTGGGTGGAGAAGTAAGGGGTGAGTGTTTGGGGAAACACTCAGCAAGTGGGGGATACCATTCGAGCATACAAAGCATACTTATACATATACTGAATAACGGACCTCATAACAGAGTTTAGACAGAACAGAGCATAGCATAACAGAGCAAATCATAGCATAACAGAGCATAGCATAGCAGAGCAAAGCATAGCATAACAGATAGCGTAGCCTTACAGATGACACTGATGATTACTTCGTGTGTATGGTTTACTGATCAGTCCCTACGTTTTGCTCCTCTAAGGGGTCGAGGCCATTAGTTACACCAAGTAACCCAGAAATCTGAAATATTCCGTAAACCCATATAACGACAAAATCGTGTCTATGGTTTACTGATTAGTCCCTAAGTTTTTCTCCTCTAAGGGGTCGAGGCCATTAGTTACACACAGTAACCCAGAAATCCGAAATATTTCGTAAACCCATATAACGACAGCAAAGATCAGTGCGAGCGGAGTTTGACACGAAACAGAGGTTTGAACAAAAAGGTGCTCGAACAGTAGACGAAACAAAACTGAACTTTTGACTGAATAATATATATATACATATATCAAACGAATATATTACTTAGCAAAAGCCCACTTACACTTTAATTCTTCGGCCGAAAAACCTGGTATCACGAAATCTGGAAAACGACTTCTGCTGAACTTCGCACAATGGCTCGCGAAAACTCCGATAGCAAAAGCTTCTGAACACGTCGCAAAATTACGCAGGCTCGTGGCTCAGGGATTTGGCGAAACTGCTGCAGAACTTTGGCGTGAGAGTTTATTGCTGTGAATGTCAAAACTGTGTGGATAATTATGCGATTACGATCGGTATTTATAGGTGGCGAGGCGGAGAGTCGAGCGTCCGCCATTAAAGGCCTTTAATTCCCCTAATTACGTCGGCTGTTATGCGCGCAAGATTTACGGGTTTTAATTGTCCATTACTTCCCTTAATTCGACGGTTACTGCACAAAATCTGCCTTGTACGCGTGAGGAGTCTTTCCGAATTTCCAAGGTGAAGCTTTCTGTACAACAAACCTGCTGCACGTCGAGGAATTCTAACTTTTTTCGTGGGAAGATGAAGCCTGCGTCTCCCGCTGCTGAAGTTGCGAGCTAAAGTCTGGTGTCTCTCGACTGCTGTTCAACAATCCAGTCGATGTGAACAGGAGGAAAATCTTACGACTGGTACTCACGTTTCCTTCAACAAACCAGTCGCAACAACCAGACGACATCGTAGCACTAAACGACGTCGTCTCACTCCAACAGCTGGTAGCAAATACGTTCGCAACGACTACCAGTTGCAAGGCGCTGAATAATCCAGTCGCAAGCTAAACCAAAAGCTGGCCGATTCCTCACTACTGGTACCAGACGCAATCCTCGAAACGCAGCGTTTCAAATTATCTAAACGACGTCGCGTTGCTCCCTCGACTTGTTCCTCAATCCACAGCTGGTCACGCAGTCGCAACATCCAGTCGCAGCATCCAGTCGCAGCATCCAAAACGCGGCGTTTAACTAACTCGAACAACGTCGTAGTGGTACGCCAGCAGCTGCAAGCTTCTTCCACTGGTCGCAGCTACAGTACCGTTGACCCGCGTTGACCCTTTTTTTTTTTTATCTGAATTTTCGGGTTCTCACATCCCTCCCTCCTTAAAAGAATTTTCGTCCTCGAAACTCTGGTTACTCTGATTATCAAAAAGGTAGGGATATTGGTTTCGCATCTTTTCTTCCATTTCCCACGTGGCTTTTCTTTCGGTGTGGTTGGACCACTGGACCCTGACATAAGGGATCGTTCTTCGTCGGAGTACCTGGTCCTTTCTGTCCACGATTCTAATCGGGACTTCTTCATAGTTCAGTCCCTGGGTTAGATTTCCTTCCCCAAGAAGTGGCCCTTCATCAAGAACATGACTAGAGTCTGAGATATATCTCCTTAGTTGAGATACATGGAAGACATTATGGATTCTCGACATACTGGGTGGTAAGGCCAGTCTGTAGGCAAGCGTTCCTACCTTCTCCAATATCTCAAAGGGTCCGACATACCGGGGGTTTATCTTTCCGGCCTTATCGAATCGGACTACACCTTTCATTGGTGAAACCTTAAGGTACACTTTTTCTCCTACCTCGAATGCCAAAGGTCTTCTCCTTAGGTCTGCCCAGCTCTTCTGACGATCCTGGGCCGCCTTCAGTCTCTCCTTGATAATGGCTACCTTTTTCACTGTCTCTTGAACGAGCTCAGGTCAAGTGATAGCCTTCTCTCCAACCTCATCCCAATATAGCGACGATCGACATTTCCGGCCATAGAGGGCTTCATATGGTGCCATCCCTATGCTGCTGTGGTAGCTATTGTTGTATGCGAACTCTATTAGGCGTAGATGTTCACTCCAATTGCTAACGAAGTCTACTGTGCAAGTCCGCAGCATGTCTTCTAGGGTCTGGATGGTCCTCTCAGTTTGTCCATCTGTTTGCGGGTGATAAGCAGTACTAAGAGTAACCTTATTTCCCATGGCTTCTTGGAAGCTCTTCCAGAAACGGGATACGAACCTTGGGTCCCTATCTGACAGAATGCTTGTTGGAACTCCATGCAGCCTGACGATGTTGTCCATGTACAACGAAGCTAACTTGTCCAAGCCGTAGTTCATTCGGACAGATAGAAAATGCACGGATTTTGTTAACCTATCCACGATTACCCATATTCCATCGTGGCCTAGTCTTGTCTTTGGTAGACCAACTACAAAGTCCATGGATATGTTTTCCCACTTCCATTCTGGAATTTCTAGTGGTTGTAACAATCCTCCAGGTCTTTGATGTTCGGCCTCGACTTGTTGGCATACATGGCATCTTGCAACAAAGTCAGCAACATCTCTTTTCATTCCATTCCACCAAAAGTGTTCCTTCAAATCTCTGTACATCTTTGTACTTCCCGGGTGGATTGAGAATTTGGACCTATGTGCTTCAGACATCACTTCCTGATGGAGGTCATCGACGTCGGGTACACATAGTCGTCCGTTCATCCAAAGGATCCCATCTTGATCCGTCCGAAAATCAGGTGATTCCCTTTCCTTGATCTGTTCTTTCAGCCTTATCAAGCCGGGGTCTTGATCTTGTTTTAGCTTGATCAATTCCTTAAGGCATGGTTGGGCTGAGACTGAAGATAGTATTACCTTATTCATATTCTTCCGACTTAGCGCATCGGCCACCTTATTTGCTTTTCCTGGGTGGTAGTTGATCGTTAAGGCGTAGTCCTTTAACAGCTCGAGCCATCTCCTTTGTCTCAAATTCAATTCCTTCTGAGTGAATATGTACTTGAGACTTTGATGGTCGGTGAATACTTCGCACTTTGCACCATAAAGATAGTGTCGCCAAATCTTTAGGGCAAAAATCACCGCTACAAGCTCTAAGTCGTGAGTCGGGTAGTTGCGTTCGTGCGTCTTCAGTTGCCTTGAGGCATACGCAATTACTCTACCATCTTTCATGAGCACACATCCTAGCCATTCTTTCGATGCATCGCTGTAGATGGTAAAGTCTTTGTCTCCCATCGGTAGCGTCAGAACAGGGGCAGATGCAAGCTTCATTTTCAGAGTCTCGAAGCTTGTCTCACACTCTTCGTTCCAGTTGAACTTGGAGTTCCTATGGGTGAGTTGAGTGAGTGGAAACGCTATAGAAGAGAAGCCTTCTACAAATTTTCGATAGTAGCCGGCCAACCCCAAGAAACTTCTAACCTCGGTCACCGTCTTAGGTGCAGGCCAGTCCATTATGGCTTCTACCTTCCTTGGATCTACTGATACGCCTGCTTCGGAGATTATGTGGCCTAGGAATGCCACACTCTTCAGCCAGAATTCGCACTTAGACCAAATGGCATCACTGTGAATTCGTAATGACCATACCTTGTTCTAAATGCAGTTTTCGGAACATCCTCAGTCTTGATCTTCAGCTGGTGGTAACCTGACCTCAAATCCAGCTTGGAGAAGGTTGTTGCTCCCTTGAGTTGATCGAAAAGATCGTCAATTCTCGGAAGAGGATACTTGTTCTTTATTGTGATCTTATTCAACTCTTTGTAGTCGATACACAATCTCATGGTCCCATCCTTCTTCTTGACGAATAAGACTGGAGCTCCCCAAGGTGATACACTGGGTCGGATCTGCTTTTTGTCTAGCAGTTCTTGTAATTGATCCTTGAGTTCTGCAGGTGCCATTCGATAGGGTTCCTTGGATATTGGAGCCGACCCTAGCACTAGGTTGATCTCGAATTCGATTTCTCGATCAAGCACTTTTCCAGGTAAGTCATCTGGAAATATATCTGCAAACTCTTGCACCACTGGGATGTCTTCTATCTTGAGCTCGTCTCCTTCTTTTACTTCTTGGATCATTTCCAAGAAAACTTCTGCTCCGGTCTTCATGGCTGTCCATGCTTGGGCCGCAGAAAGTAGGGACTTCCGCTCCTTGTTCTTGCCGCGATATACCAATTCTTCTCGATCGAGGGTCTGGAGCTTCACACTCTTACCTCGGCAATCTACTAGTGCATGGTGTTTAGATAGCCAATCCATTCCTAAGATGGCATCAAACTCGACCATGTTGAGTTGTATCAAGTTTGCTGGGTCGGATCTGCTTTTTGTCTAGCAGTTCTTGTAATTGATCCTTGAGTTCCTTGAGTTCTGCAGGTGCCATCCGATAGGGTGCCTTGGATATTGGGGCCGACCCTAGCACTAGGTTGATCTCGAATTCGATTTCTCGATCAAGCACGTTTTTCCAGGTAAGTCATCTGGAAATATATCTGCAAACTCTTGCACCACTGGGATGTCTTCTATCTTGAGCTCGTCTCCTTCTTTTACTTCTTGGATCATTTCCAAGAAAACTTCTGCTCCGGTCTTCATGGCTGTCCATGCTTGGGCCGCAGAAAGTAGGGACTTCCGCTCCTTGTTCTTGCCGCGATATACCAATTCTTCTCGATCGAGGGTCTGGAGCTTCACACTCTTACCTCGGCAATCTACTAGTGCATGGTGTTTAGATAGCCAATCCATTCCTAAGATGGCATCAAACTCGACCATGTTGAGTTGTATCAAGTTTGCAAAGAATGGACTATCGCTGATCTATAACTCGCAGTTTCGATGGAGTTTATGTGTCTCGATGGTAGTATTGGTAGGGGTTGCTACTCTATAGGGTTCAGGTAGAATTTCAGGCTCTAACCCTAACTTCTTAGCAAACCTCTTAGACACGAACGAATGCGTAGCACCACAATCAAACAACACATAAGCAGGCAGCTTGTTGATGAAAATGGTACCAGTCACCACGTCGCTGGCGTCTTCAGCTTGCTTCTGTGTCATTACGAACACGCGAGCGTTGGGTTTATCCTCCCTAGGCTTGGGCTTGCTCGGAGCCGCATTGCTCGATCCAGCTTTTGCGCCTTGGTTCTCCGGACAATCCGCAATTCGGTGGCCCAACTTTCCACACTTGAAGCATGCACCGCTCTGCTTGCGACAGTCTCCAGGATGACGTTGGCCGCAGGTGGAGCAAGTGGGCACTGCTGGGTTACTCTGCGTAGGAGCTGAGCCGCGGTTGTCGAAGTTTGGCCGCTTGTTCCTAGGCCCACCTTGCGAAGTCTGAGCATTGAGGGGGCGCTTGTTTTTGTTGTCCGCTTCCCGCCTCTTTATG
>KV001782.1:204150-233667 GCA_001598015.1 Dorcoceras hygrometricum | reverse complement strand
GAAGAGGTGGTTAACATTCTTGTAGTGTTTGAGGGGACTATAAAGAAGGACAAACCCATCCTCCTTCTGGGTTCTTCTTCCTCTGCGAAGAAGGGGCCCAGACACAAGAGCAAGAAGCGTTCTGCTCCTGCGAAGGAGGAAAGGTCCGCCAAGAAGCCAAAGGCAAAGGCTTCTAAGCCAAACAAGAGCGAGGATGTTTGCCACCACTGCCACAAGGCTGGGCATTGGAGGAGGAACTGCAAGGAGTACCTCGAGCAGTTGCGAACTGCGAAAGGTATGTTCTACATTGAAATAAATATATCTCTTAATTCAACTTTTTGGGTATTTGATACCGGATGTGGATCTCATATCTGCAATGATTTGCAGGTGATGACAAGAAGTCGACGTCTTAAAGAGGGTGAGACCCACTTGAGGCTTGGCAATGGAGCAAGAGTTGCTGCAGTAGCTATAGGAGATGTTTACTTATTTCTATCTTCTGATTTTAAGTTGTTGTTGAGAAACGTTTTATTTGTTCCCGAATTAATAAAGAACATTATTTCTATTTCTATGCTTGATAGTGATGGATATTCTTGTATGTTTGCTAATTCGATTTGCAATATTTACAAGAATGAATTTTTAATTGGAATTGGGGAACGCGAAAATGATTTATACACCTTAAAATTAAAAGACGTTCCAACTCGCGATGTCGAAGCACATACAACAACAATTAAACGGAAACACGATAACTTGAACCCAGCACAACTTTGGCACGCTAGGCTAGGTCACATTTCCCTAAGTAGGATGAACAAGTTAGTTAGGAGTGACCTGTTTGATCTGTCAGACATCAACTCCCTACCAACTTGTGAATCTTGTCTTAAAGGAAAGATGACCAAGAAACCCTTCAAGGGAAAGGGTGAGCGTGCTCAAGGCCTATTGGATTTGATCCATACTGATGTGTGCGGCCCGTTTAGTATTGGTACTAAATACGATCACACATACTTCATCACCTTTACCGACGATTACTCTAGGTATTGGTACTTGTACTTGATGAAGTACAAGTCTGAATCCTTTGAAAGGTTCAAAGAATTCAAGGCTGAAGTAGAAAATCAATTAGGCAAAAGTATTAAAGCACTTCGATCCGATCGAGGTGGTGAATACTTGAGTGCTGAATTTCAAGATTATTTGAAAAAGAATGGGATTCTCGCACAGTGGACCCCTCCGGCCACACCACAACTCAATGGTGTAGCGGAGCGTCGTAATTGGACCTTGTTGGACATGGTTCGATCTATGATGAGCTTCGCTGAGCTTCCTACCTCGTTTTGGGGCTATGCGCTCGAAACGGCGGTAATGTTGTTGAACAATGTCCACACCAAGGCAGTGGACAAGACTCCATATGAGATATGGATGGGCAAACCACCCAACTACTCATTTATGAGGATATGGGGATGTCCTGCTTACGTGAAGCAGACAGTGGGAGATAAGCTGGATACGAGATCCATCTTGTTCTACTTCATTGGGTATCCAAAGAATTCCATTGGATACTACTTCTACTATCCGAGCGAAACAAAAGTGTTTGTTTCTAGGAATGCCACCTTTATGGAAAGGGAATTTCTACTTGATAGAAAGGGCAAAATAGTAGAACTCGAAGAGGTTCGAGATCCAATCGAAGTACCAGGTGAGTCTCCTACACCTACAGAGCCAATACCAGAAATGGTCGCACCTAGGAGGTCCGAGAGGATTCCTAGGGCTCCTGAGAGATGGTTTTCACCTTGAAGATGATCAAGGTGATCAAGTTGTTGGATCTGATCCAAGAAATTTCAAGGAGGAAATTTCCGATGCTGATTCTAATTTGTGGCTTGAAGCAATGCAGTCTGAGTTTGACTCAATGCATGCTAACCAAGTTTGGACTCTGGTTAACCCTCCCAAAGGAATTGTTCCTATTGGGTGCAAATGGGTATACAAGAGGAAACTTGGGCCTGATGGTAAGGTAATGACCTACAAGGCACGACTGGTCGCGAAAGGTTACACTCAAAGGCAAGGTGTTGACTATGATGAAACCTTCTCACCAATCGCAATGTTCAAGTCAATTAGAATCTTTTTAGCCATAGCCGCATGGCACGACTATGAGATATGGAAAATGGATGTGAAAACTGTGTTCCTTAATGGAAACATTAAGGAAGAGATCTATATGACGCAGCCTGAGGGTTTCACATCCGTTGGAAGCGAGCATAAGGTATGCAAGCTTCAGAGATCGATCTACGGTCTCAAACAAGCATCACGAAGTTGGAACCTGAGATTCGATGAAACAATTAAGGAATTTGGTTTCATCAAGAATCCCGAGGAGTCATGTGTCTATAAAAAGGTAGTTAAAAACGCAGTGAAGTTCCTCGTACTTTATGTTGATGACATCCTACTCATTGGGAATGATGTAGGAATGCTGCAGTCAACTAAAGTATGGTTGTCTAGTATATTTTTGATGAAGGACATGGGTGAAGCATCCTATATTCTTGGAATACAGTTCTATCGGGATAGATCTAAGCGGATGCTCGGACTCACCCAAGCTACCTACATCGATACCATACTTAAGAGGTTCTCTATGGAAGAGTCCAAGAGAGGACACCTACCTATGTGCCACGGGGTCACTCTATCCAAGTCTATGTGTCCAAAGACTGATGAGGAGATAGAGAGTATGGCACGTGTACCATGTGCCTCGGCAATAGGTAGTATTATATATGGCATGATCTCGACTAGACCGGATGTCGCGTATGCTCTGAGTGTCACGAGCCGCTACCAGGCCAACCCCGGCCTATTGCACTGGAAGGCTGTGAAGGATATTCTTAAGTACTTGCGAAGGACTAAGAATATGTTCATGGTCTATGGGGGTGGTGAACTGAAACTGGAAGGCTACACTGATTCTATCTTCCAGTGTGACGTGGATGATTCGAAATCAACCTCTGGATTTGTATTCATGCTCAATGGTGGTGCTGTCTTTTGGAAGAGTTCCAAACAAGACACCATCGCGGATTCAACCACTGAGGCTGAGTACATTGCAGCTTCAGCTGCTGCTAAGGAGGCCGTTTGGATAAGGAATTTCGTCCAAGAGTTGGGCGTCATTCCTAATGGAGTTGGTCCAGTCCCGGTGTACTGCGACAACACGGGTGCCGTTGCGCAAGCAAAGGAGCCTAGGTCTCACCAAAGATCCAAACACATACTGAGGAAATACCACATAATCCGGGATATTGTGGCTAGAGGTGACATAGCAGTTGAGAGAGTCACCTCTGCGGACAACGTTGCTGATCCACTTAAGAAGCCCTTGCCAGGACCGTTGTTTGAAAAACATCACGAAACAATGGGACTGCGTCTGATGAGTAGTTGGCTTTAGGGCAAGTGGGAGATTGTTAGAGTAGATGCCCAACTAGCCAACTTGTGGCGTGTGGGTTTATAGACTCTTGTATATGACAATCTTTATATATGATATTCGCATTTATCCATATGGCATTCTTTACTTTCATTGTGTGTATGATGATTTACAATTGCGTTGAGTAAAGACCTAGAATACACTAAAGTGTATGTTAGATGATATTGGGTATGACGGCTATCATGAAACACATCTAATAGTCACTGTGTATTCTGAACATGTTCCTAGTCGATTGGGCCGTCCAAATGAGGATAAGGCCGCCCGAGTTCGAGACTAGTATCTGCGATGCGAAGTACCATGTTTCATTGGTAGGGAACATTGTGATGTTTTGAGCATGCGGAAGATAGTGACCTGGTGATCTATCAAACTACCCTCCTTCGGACTTTCCAAGTGGTTACCATTTGTCGAGTGGATAAGTCCGAGGTCTTGGTTGTACTGATTAGTCCACACGACTCGAAACGTCATTGAGACTCTACATGATAGGCGTCTCACTTTGACCCTTTTGCCGACTCACTTGGGGTCATAAGGCGTCGGGATTGGGTGAGACCCCGATGCATGTAGGAGTCGATGCATCGTTGTCGAGGATTCACCGCTCGCAGACATGCGTGGATATCCTATGATGTCTGAGGGGATAATAGTATGCAAATCTCTGGCCAGAGTACTACAAGTGTTTTAGGTAAATGTGTTTACCTAGTTACACTCGCGATGTCACTATTCGATCTCCAAGATGTAAGCATAGTTATCGGATCTTTAGCGACTCTCGATTTACCAATGGTCGTTGATCTGATCGGGATATATGGATTGAAAGGACCGTACTGTACGCTAACCACGACCAACTAGTTCTTGCAGGAACTATCAGTGATACCTAGGGGATCATGGGGCGACGTTGCTAGACGCTTTACCATGATCCGATGGGCAAGTCCGGAATTGTGATTTCGGAGCCACAATGGTTGTGGGCCCACGGCTAGCTGTATCCCTGAACCATTGAGGGTCACAAAAGTACTGGATTCGAGATTCCCGCACGGATACTCAGCTCAATGTGTTGAGCATATGAAGAGGATTTTGTGAGTGCGACTTCCTAAAAGGTCAACAGAGGTCAAATCGTGATTTGCCGATGTTGAGGGGCAAAACGGTCATTTTGCACTGGGGTTCTGAAAAACGGTTTTTCAGATCATAGCACTCAGTTTTGGAAACTGATTTGATCGGTCCGATCTGATCGGAGATCGGAGTTATAATGAAGTCTCGGTGATGGGGATGAACTGAATGTTCATCCGTTGGACCCGGGCCCGTTGGGCCGGTCCAAGTCCATCCTTAATTCTATTTAATTAAGTCTACCTAAACTTCAACATACTAGACTCAAAACCCTAAACCTAGAGCACTAATAGCCGCCGCCCTTCCTCTCCTCCCCTCACGCCGCCGCCGCCGCTGGCCGGACTTGTTCCGGTTAGTTTTTCGAGGAGAGTCCGTTGGCGATAAAATCCTTCAGCTTTCTAGTGCAGGATGATTGGAGGGAGATCGATTCCGGTCGTGGACCTGATTGACGGATCTACCACCACCTACCGTGAAGAGCCGGCATTCTTGTAATTCCGGTTGGAGCCAGGCACGAGTAGCCTGCAAGGTATTCCTTTAAAACACCCTATGAATGTCATAGAATTGATTTTGTTTTATCGTATTGATCGTCTCCCGGCACATGTTTTTCGTTCTTCCGCTGCCTCACCGGGGGACGTGATCCGGATCCCAACCGTATGTATGCCCGACCTGCTCGGTAGTATGTATGCCCAACCTTCTCTGCACCATCAAAGTCTCATTCTCATTGGCAATACCTCGGGTAAAAGCCCTACATGAGTGCATCTATAACCATGACCTTGCTAGGAAGTTTTTAAGCCTGACCTGCTCGGCACCATCAAAACCCAATTCTCATTGTCAATATCTTGGGTATCATTACTACGTGATTTCATCAATAAGTGCGACCTACATGGCAGTATGTATGTGCCGAAAGATTTGTGGAACAATTAAGTTATTTAATTGTGTTTAGTATAGACCAGATCTAGCATGAGCAGGTCTCTGAGCTGGTATACTTGGTGAACATAATCGGGTCTCTATGTAAGTGTGTTGGAAGCTGCTCTGGACGGTTGGAGAGTTCTGCGGGTAGTAACCAGATTTGGAAGTTGAGAAGTTTCGGTTGGTGACTTTGGCTTTAGCCTTGGTTGATGATAATCAAGGCTGGTGGTCAAATCTGGTTGTCGCAAGCCATTCTGGGTACATTAGTTTAATTTCCTGTGTGAACAGTGAAGCGACGTTGTTTGGGAGAAACCAGATTTGAGGTGCGAAAGTTGCTAGTATGTGCGGACCGGCCCGGTTTGTTTTGGTGTAGATCGGTGCGGTTCATGGCTTTTAGATTTTACTGGTCTGTGTGCGGGAGATCTGAGTGTTCTGGTTTGGAGCAAAGCGACGCCGTTTAGCCATAGCAGATTTGGTGCTAGCGGTATGACGAAATCAATTGGGAGAGTGGACTTCTGTGCGACGTCGTTTGGAGGAGTCCAAATCTGTTTTGTCGAAGAGTCCGGATCTGGAGTAGAACTCAGATCTGAGTTGGTATCATCTATGAGGCCTGTGTTGTCGGTGGCTACCGTTCAACAGATTTGGTGAGATTTAAGTTGTATATATAGAGGACTTTGACTATGGTTTCACAATTACTTCCCACACTTAGAATATTTTCTCGTGAGTTTACTCTATCGCGATACTCTAGTTACTGTTCACCGAACCTTATCTTCTCCAATTTCCGGTGGTAGAATACTCCGACCGGAGCAAGATTGGTAGCGTTGAGTTCCCCTTATTGAGACGCATCCATCGACCACTTTCAAAGGCTTGTGTTAAGCCGGAAGAAGAACGCGAAGGAGCTACGGTGCGTCGTTGTTCGTTTACGACCTTGATCTGGTCCTTCTGTTCAGGTAGTGCTTCGATTATGTACTAGATTCTACCTTACGCTTCGTTTAAATCTAGTTGTTGTGCTAGAAAGGTAGAATAGAGCTAGGTTGAGCTGGTGGCTCCTAGTTTGTGTTTCTGTGCGTAATGTCCCTGAGCTGGTTGTTGTTATTTGGCCTAGCTGGTGGCATATTTGAGTTACTTTGGACTTTTGTTGTGGTAATTATAGCTCAGAAATTGAAGGTACGGATTTGAGCTTGTATTACAGCTTTGGGATGAGCATGGATTTTTATGTGTGTTTGCTGTTATGTGGTGAAGTGTATGCTATCGTGCTGTTAGTCGGTACCCTTTGCTCTGTGCTGGTTGTTGCATACTGTTGTAATTTGATAGGATCACTGGAATCGAAAATCTAGTTAAAATGAGCTTAGGAGTTCAGAAGGGGGGTTGAATGAACTCCTATCGATTTTTGATTTTTCGAAACCTTAAAACAGTTTGTATAACCATTGCTTAACTCAGATCTGAATGACCAGATCTGAGGCTCTCAGTCCAAAGCAGTTCTCTCGGTTAACAATTAATGTGCGGAAATAAACCGAATGTGTAGTGAACAGTTATGTAAAGTAAATGCGATGCAATAAGTAAAAGTGCAAGGTTCGAGAATTTGTTTATGGAAGCGCAGGGCATCCCCTGGCTAATAGTACTGATACATATTAATATGTTATACGCTAATGGGATACTCAACCACCTCCTGGGGCACCACCAGATGGGTTAAAACCACGACCAGCTGTAAAACCTGGGTTTCCTGAAAACAACACAAACAAGGAAACAAACCAAGCCCCAGAGGGACATGGGGTCAAACCCCAGTACGGAGAGCAACTATAAAACAGCAGTAACAGCAAGAATAAAATGCAGATGCTATGCATGAGAAAGGAGACAATAGCTCAACGGGATCTGCAACAGAATATGTGGCCACGGTGAGTGTAGGACATGTGGGTGCTACCCACTCACCCCTACTAGCCCACCCTTACATGATGCATCAACAACCCAACCTATGAACTGTGGTAGCTAGCCACTCGGCGCATAGGGGAAATGAGAGTGCGGAATCATCGCTCGCCCTCGCATCCTGGTAAGAAAACAAAGAAGCAACAACGAAACGAGGCAATGGCTGCCACAACTGAAATGGAATGTCATGCGTGTATGCAACATGCTGGAATGCAAGCATATAAACATATGCAACACAGCAATTAAACACAAATAGCATACACAGTCCTCAACTAGGACAACAACCAAGCACGGAAATCCAACATAGCCATCTCGCAATCTATCCAAGCCAAGTTCCACGCTGAATTACAAGCTCAAGATCCGTACCTTAATTCTGCTAAACGCTCACCACAACAAGGCCCGTAAGATCTGATGGAAACCTGCTAAAATCACACGCAAGATAGATTCAGGGAAACACAACAAATTCACGGCTCTGCACAAAGATCACGCAAGCACGGAAATCCAACATAGCCATCTCGCAATCTATCCAAGCCAAGTTCCACGCTGAATTACAAGCTCAAGATCCGTACCTTAATTCTGCTAAACGCTCACCACAACAAGGCCCGTAAGATCTGATGGAAACCTGCTAAAATCACACGCAAGATAGATTCAGGGAAACACAACAAATTCACGGCTCTGCACAAAGATCACGGCCAACAACCCAAAAGCTCACGGCTGGAATTAAACAATAAAATCCAGTAACTAATCTCAGCCAAACTACAACACAAGGAGCTTAAAACAAGGGTAGGAACAAGATCCCATCACAATTCGAAAAGCTACCTGCAACCGCGAAACGCACGAATGTGAACACCAACTTCGCCTTTGCTCCAGCTAAATACATCCTCTAAAAAGGGTATGAGATGAAAGAGCTTTCCAATAGGAGTCCAACGCTACCTCGAATGTGAAAAGCGGTGGCCGGAAACGACAGGAATCGCCGGATAAAAATCACGGTGAACAGTAACCAAGGGTTTGAAAACAGAGAACGAAGATCGGGAGAAATTTACTTAGTATGGGATATGGTTGAATACAACGAAGCCAAGCCTTGCTCCTAAAATAAGTGCGAGAAATCTATTTAAATTATTCCACCAACAGAAACAGATTCCACCAGCAGCTCTCGCTCGCGCTAAACAACGCTCAAACCCCGAAACGACGTCGCTCAAGACACGTCAGCAAATCTGGTCGAAGCAACACACTACAACAGATCCCACGCTACGTCATCAAATCTGATCATTCAACGCTAACTCGAAATACAGATCTCTCCCTCAAGCGTTCACCAAAACGACGCCGTTGCAACTTATCCAAACGACATCGCTTCACCCTCAACACAAGAAATTGCGGGCAGATCTCACAATCAGATCCTAGCGCTAAACGCATTACCAGATCTCTCCTAAACGACAGCGTTTCCACCTCGCGCTACAGGAACACTGACCCGCGTTGACATCTGGTAAACAAAACAACCAGACTTCACCTCACGCAAACAAACCTCACGCTAGCGCTAAACAAATACGACGTCGCACCAACCTACAACAAATCACGCTACCAGATTTCTCCCACACACGAGAAAATCCAGACTTCATAGAACGACGGTGTATGGTGATCTCACGTTACCAAATACGCGATGCGACCAGATTCCACCAAAACAACCAGCTTTCACCCAAAAATCCAGATTTCTCACAAAAACAACCCAAAAACACTCAAACTTCCAGAATTGCTTAAAATGTGATCTCCGACCCGAAAATACAAACCAAACTTCCAAACAGAGATCTGAACCACCAGAAATCTCCAACAACCGATTAATTCCAACAAATTAATCTTAATTACATTTCAGGTCTCACATTTCTCCCCCACTTAAAAGGATTTCGTCCCCGAAATGGAACAACAATATGGAAAAACAACTAAACAGTAAGATACACAACAGAACTCTGCCTAACACAAGCCAAAAGTTCAAGATAACTGAGCAAACAAAATACAAACCAAACTTCCAAACAGAGATCTGAACCACCAGAAATCTCCAACAACCGATTAATTCCAACAAATTAATCTTAATTACATTTCAGGTCTCACATTTCTCCCCCACTTAAAAGGATTTCGTCCCCGAAATGGAACAACAATATGGAAAAACAACTAAACAGTAAGATACACAACAGAACTCTGCCTAACACAAGCCAAAAGTTCAAGATAACTGAGCAAACAATTAACAACCACTAGGGAAGAAATACAACTAAAAGCTACAAACTACTGGAAAATTTAGCTTAACAGCTACTCAAACAGATGCGGCCACTCGCGCTGCATCTTTTCTTCCAGCTCCCAAGTAGCATCTTCCCTTCCATGTTTGCTCCACTACACCATCACCAACGGAATGGTCTTATTTCTCATCTGTTTCTATTTTCTTCCAAGGATCTGCAAAGGATATTCTTGATAACTCAACGACTGATCTAGCTCCACCTCGTCAGTTCCAAGCACATGAGACGGATCTGGCTCATACATCCTCAACATGGAAACATGAAAGACGTCATGAAGAGAAGACAACTCTGACGGCAACATCAGCCGATACGCTAAAGGGCCAATCCTCTCAACAATCTCATACGGTCCGACGTAACGAGGGGCTAACTTTCCCTTGCGTCCAAAGCGCATAACACTGCGAAACGGAGAAACTTTGAGAAATACACGATCACCAACCTGAAACTCAAGAGGTCGACGCCTCTTATTCGCATAACTGGCTTGGCGATCCTGGGCAGCTTTCATCCGCTGTATAATAAGATCCACATGATCTTTCATTTGTTGCACAAAGTCAGGGGTAGATAGCTGCTTCTCCCCCACTTCTTCCCGACATACCGGGGATCTGCACTTCCTGCCATACAAAGCCTCAAACGTCGCCATGCCAATCGTCACCTGATAGCTGTTATTATACGAAAACTCAACTAAAGACAACGTGTCTTGCCAGCTACCTCCGAAATCCAACACAACAGCTCGCAACATATCCTCCAACGTCTGGATAGTGCGCTCAGATTGGCCATCTATTTGGGGGTGATACGCTGTGCTCATAGCCAATCTGGTACCCAAAGCTGTTTGCAAAATATTCCAAAACCTGGAAGTAAACCTCGGATCTCGGTCAGAAACGATCGAAACGGGCACACCATGCAGTATAACAACAAAATCAACGTACATCTTCGCCATCTTATTCAACGAGAAGGTCATTCCATAGGGAATAAAATGCGCAGACTTCGACAGACGATCTATAACCACCCAAATAGCATCGCATCCTCTGCTGGAACGAGGCAGATGCATCACGAAATCCATAGCTATGTGCTCCCAATTCCATTGTGGCACCTCCAAACTCTGCAACATACCACCAGGTCTCATCCTTTCGGCCTTAACCATCTGAAAATTCAAACAACGAATCAACGTACATCTTCGCCATCTTATTCAACGAGAAGGTCATTCCATAGGGAATAAAATGCGCAGACTTCGACAGACGATCTATAACCACCCAAATAGCATCGCATCCTCTGCTGGAACGAGGCAGATGCATCACGAAATCCATAGCTATGTGCTCCCAATTCCATTGTGGCACCTCCAAACTCTGCAACATACCACCAGGTCTCATCCTTTCGGCCTTAACCATCTGACAATTCAAACAATGAGCAACAAAACCAGCAACGTCGCTCTTTAGGCCAGCCCACCAAAAGTGCGGCTTCAAAGCATGGTACATCTTCCGTGCACCAGGATGAACACTATGTCTGCTACAGTGCACTTACCGAAGGATCTCCTCCTTGAAATCAATCAAACTGGGCACAACAAACCTGCCCCGGAAACGCAAACATCCATCGGAAGAGACAGAATAATCCTCAAGCTCGCCAGCCCTGACCTTCAACTTCAACTCGTGGATAGACGGATCAGTTCTCTGAGCTGCTCGAATAGTCGAAACAATTTGCGGCTCCACTTGGAACGATGAAATCACAACGTAATAATCAGCCGGGTAGAACCTCCAACCCGTAGTGTTAAGATGCTCTTGATCCTTAGAGATGTACAACGACGCAAGTATCTCACTAGCCTTCCTGCTCAAAGCATCGGCCACTACGTTCGACCTCTGAGGCTGGTACTTAATCTCACAATCAAAGTCCTTTAGCATCTCCATCCACTGACGTTGTCTCATGTTCAAGTCAGGCTGCGAAAATAGATACTGCAAACTCTTGTGGTCGGAGTACACCAAAAACTGCTCGCCATACAGGTAGTGACGCCAGATCTTTAACGCAAAGACCACCGCTGCTAACTCCAAATCATGGACTGGGTAACGAGTCTCGTGCGGTTTCAGCTGCCACGAGGCATACGTAATGACTCGACCATTTTGCATCAATACACAACCCAATCCATTGAGCGAAGCGTCGGAACAAACAACGAAACCACCTGAACCGGACGGTAGAGCCAACACAGGCGCAGTAGTCAGCTTTTCCTTGAGCAGTTGAAAAGCATTCTTGCACTGCTCAGTCCAAGCAAACCTCTTGTCCTTCTGAGTTAATTGAGTCATCGGCTTTGCTATACTGGAAAATCCCTCAATGAAGCGACGGTAATAGCCAGCCAGACCCATGAAACTGCGATTCTCGGAAACATTCCTAGGATGTTCCCAGTTCAGAATGGCATCAACCTTGCTAGGATCCACAGAAATCCCCTCGGCTGAAATCACATGTCCCAAGAATACGACGCGATCCAACCAGAACTCACACTTGGAAAACTTTGCATACAGCTGCTGGTCTCTCAGCGTCTGAAGGACAATACGCAAATGCTCCTTGTGCTCCAAAGGAGTCTTCGAATAGACTAAGATGTCGTCGATGAACACGGTCACGAACTGATCGATAAACTCGTGGAAAACTCGCTTCATCAAATCCATAAAGACTGCAGGGGCATTAGTCAATCCAAACGGCATCACCAGAAACTCGAAATGCCCGTACCGGGTACGAAAAGCAGTCTTCGCGACATCTTGTTCTCTCACTCTAAGCTGATGGTATCCTGAACGAAGATCAATCTTTGAATACATCGCAGAACCTTGTAACTGATCAAACAGATCATCGATTCTCGGCAACGGGTATTTGTTCTTGACAGTGGCTTTATTCAACTAGCGAAAATCAATGCACATCCGCATTGAGCCATCCTTCTTTTTCACAAACAGTATGGGCGCTCCCCACGGTGACATACTAGGACGAATAAAACCTTTCTTATCCTGAACGAAGATCAATCTTTGAATACATCGCAGAACCTTGTAACTGATCAAACAGATCATCGATTCTCGGCAACGGGTATTTGTTCTTGACAGTGGCTTTATTCAACTAGCGAAAATCAATGCACATCCGCATTGAGCCATCCTTCTTTTTCACAAACAGTATGGGCGCTCCCCACGGTGACATACTAGGACGAATAAAACCTTTCTCCAGCAAATCATCTAATTGCACCTTGAGTTCTCTCAACTCCGTAGGCACCAGATGATAAGGAGCACGCGAAATCGGAGCTGTGCCAGGCACCATCTCTATGCTGAAGTCGATTTCCCACCTCGGAGAAAAACCAGGAATCTCCACATCCGGGAAATGTCGCACCACGGGAACATCACTGAGCTGAACGCGAGAAGAATAAGACGCATCCAAAGCGTAAATCATAAAGCCAGCATTCCCCAAAGACAACAAGCTGAACATCTCCATCGCTGAGACCAACGTGATCTTCGATCTAGAATCCTGGCCGTAGAAGTCCCACTTCTCGCCAAATAAAGGCCTAAAGCGCACAATCCCATGGAAGCAGTCCACGGAGGCCCTGTAGTTGGACAGCACATCCATCGCAACTATGCAATCAAAATCCCAAAGCATCAAATGGATCAAGTTCGCTAACAGGACATGCTCACCAAACCGCAACACACCATCCAACAAAACCTCCTGGGAGAACAAGCTCACACCGCCAGGGGTAGACAAGGAAACAGCATTGCAACGAAATGGTACACAGACCATGCTCAACAACAAACGAATCAGAAATAAACGAATGCGATGCACCGGTGTCAAAAAACACACGCACAGGAAAGTCAAAGACAAGGCAAGTACCTGCGATCACCCGACTCGATGTCTCCTAGGCCTGATCCCTAGTGATGGCATTAACCTGAGTATGCTGGGGTCCAGAGAAGAAAGGCTGAGACGACGGTCCGAACCGTGACGGACCAGGCTGCTGAAAAGGCCTAAACTAAGTCTCACCCAAACGGGGCTGCTGAAACTGCTGAGAACGGCCCCTAGACTGACCTCCACGACCCTGAGGCTGGGCCGCGGGCTGCTGTGATCCAGCAGAAGGACACACTCTCGCAAAATGCCTGTACTGACCACAAAGGTTGCATGAACCCTGCACACCAACACACAGCGTAGATGGATGCTTCCCACCGCAAAAGCCGCAAAACTCAGTCCGAGATCCACTGCTACTCGAACTGCCTGAACCAGAAGATCCAGAACCCAACTTCTTCTTGAACTGCTGACCGCGGGGTCGAAACCTCTGACGGCCAGACTGCTGAGCCACCTGCTGCTGATGCTGCTGCTGCTGCTGCTGCGGCTGATGGGCTGACTGGGAGGACTGGGAAGACTGCACTCCCTGAATAGCAGGAGGACTAACCTGCGCCACCTGCTGCCTACGAGCAAGACGATTCTGCAAACCCTCCTCGATATCAATAGCAGTGTCAACTTCTTCAGCATAGCTCTTGGGTTTGCTGATAAGCACCATCTGATACAACTCTTCATTCAAGCCCTCAAGAAATCGAGTCCTCTTGGCCCTCTCCCGACCAGAAACATGGGGAACGTACGCCAACAGAGAAGAGATCTTCCTAGCATACTCCCGAACAGTCATGGAACCCTGCTCCAGATGGTCGAACTCCCGCTCCCGGGCGTTCACATAAGACTCGGGCACATACTCCTGTCGGAAGGTCTCGCAGAAACTGTCCCAAGAGATCCCAACACCGGTCTCTAACAAGGTACTCGATGCGCCTCGCCACCAGCGCTCTCCAGCCTTCCTAAGCAAGAGAGTCGCTAAACTCAGCCAAAGATCATCATCATACTGCACCCGATCTAAAAGACCAATGATGTTACGGAGCCACGAGTCCTCATCCTCACTGGACTCATCACCATTAAAGGCTGGAGGGTTCATCCGCTGAAACCGTGCTATAACAACATCCATCCGCTCCGCAGGAGGTGCCGCAATCTCATCTTCCTCCTCGTTGCTAACACGAGTATGACTACGGGCAATACGCCTCTCTTCATTCTGTCCTGCTGATTCCTCAAACTGCCCCCTATCTCTACCACGACGTCTAGGTGGCATCTACGAAAACACTCAATAGGATCAAGCAAAACAGAACAGATACAGCATATAACACAAAAATATGCAGCACGTAGTCACATAGTCAAGCACATGCAACACACAACACTGTGCCTAGACTCGAGTGTGATCAAAGAAAGTAAGCTTATCCCAGCTTAAGCTCTGATACCAAAATGTCAGGCCTCGTGCTCATATCAGAGTAGTAAGCTTATCCCAGCTTAAGCTCTGATACCAAAATGTCAGGCCTCGTGCTCATATCAGAGTAAAAACACACAAACACATGCGGAAGCTATCAAAAAAAGCGGGTAAAATTTTCTCTTTTGGCCTGACGGTTTAAAAAAATATAACTTAAAATAGTGCGATACTCAAAATATATCCCAGTTTGTAAAAAAAACCAAACGCAGTATAGCAATATAACAACAATAACATGTATCAGACTCCAACAACATAATACAACAACAAAGCGCAGGGCATCCCCTGGCTAATACTACTGATACATATTAATATGCTATACGCTACTGGGATACTCAACCACCTCCTGGGGCACCACCAGCTGGGTTAAAACCACGACCAGCTGTAAAACCTGGGTTTCCTGAAAACAACACAAACAAGGAAACAAACCAAGCCCCAGAGGGACATGGGGTCAAACCCCAGTACGGAGAGCAACTATAAAACAGCAGTAACAGCAAGAATAAAATGCAGATGATATGCATGAGAAAGGAGACAATAGCTCAACGGGATCTGCAACAGGATATGTGGCCACGATGAGTGTAGGACACGTGGGTGCTACCCACTCACCCCTACTCGCCCACCCTTACCAGATGCATCAACAACCCAACCTATGAACTGTGGTAGCTAGCCACTCGGCGCATAGGGGAAATGAGATTGCGGAATCACCGCTCGCCCTCGCATCCTGGTAAGAAAACAAAGAAGCAACAACGAAACAAGGCAATGGCTGCCACAACTGAAATGGAATGTCATGTGTGTATGCAGCATGCTGGAACGCAAGCATATAAACATATGCAACACAGCAATTAAACACAAATAGCATACACAGTCCTCAACCAGGACAACAACCAAGCACGGCAATCCAACATAGCCATCTCGCAATCTATCCAAGCCAAGTTCCACGCTGAATTACAAGCTCAAGATCCGTACCTTAATTCTGCTAAACGCTCACCACAACAAGGCCCGTAAGATCTGATGGAAACCTGCTAAAATCACTCGCAAGATAGATTCAGGGAAACACAACAGCTCTGCACAAAGATCACGGCCAACAACCGAAAAGCTCACGGCTGGAATTAAACACTAAAATCCAGTAACTAATCTCAGCCAAACTACAACACAAGGAGCTTAAAACAAGGGTAGGAACAAGATCCCATCACAATTCGAAAAGCTACCTGCAACCGCGAAACGCACGAATGTGATCAGCAACTTTGTATCTTTGCTCCAGCTAAATACAGCCTCTAAGGTTATGAGATGAAAGAGCTTTCCAAGAGGAGTCTAACGCTACCTCGAATGTGAAAATCAGTGGCCGGAAACGACAGGAATCGCCGGATAAAAATCACGTTGAACAGTAACCAAGGGTTTGAAAACAGAGAACGAAGATCGGGAGAAATTTACTAAGTATGGGATCTGGTTGAATACAACGAAGCCATGCCTTGCTCCTAAAATAAGCGCGAGAAATCTGTTTAAATTATTCCACCGACAGAAATATATTCCACCAGCAGCTCTCGCTCGTGCTAAACAACGCTCAAACCCCGAAACGAACTCGCTCAAGACACGTCAGCAAATCTGGTCGAAGCAACACACTACAACAGATCCCACGCTACGTCATCAAATCTGATCATTCAACGCTAACTCGAAATACAGATCTCTCTCTCAAGCGTTCATCAAAACGACGCCGTTGCAACTTATCCAAACGACATCGCTTCACCCTCAACACAAGAAATTGCGGGCAGATCTCACAATCAGATCCTAGCGCTAAACGCATTACCAGATCTCTCCTAAACGACAGCGTTTCCACCTCGCGCTACAGGAACACTGACCCGTGTTGAAATCTGGTAAACAAACCAACCAGACTTCACCTCGCAAACAGACCTCACGCTAGCGCTAAACCAATACGACGTCGCACAAACCTACAACAAATCACGCTACCAAATTTCTCCCACACACGAGAAAATCCAGATTTCACAGAACGACGGGTATGGTGATCTCGCGTTACCAAATACGCGATGCGACCAGATTCCACCAAAACAACCAGCTTTAACCCAAAAATCCAGATTTCTCACAAAAACAGATTTCAACCCAAAAACACGAAAACTTCCAGAATTGCTTAAAATGTGATCTCCGACCCAAAAATACAAACCAAACTTCCAAACAGATATCTGAACCACCAGAAATCTCCAACAACCGATTAATTCCAACAAATTAATCTTAATTACATTTCAGGTCTCACACAATGCAACAGCTGAACAGCATATAAAACAACAAGCAATGCACACACAGCAATCAAACATAAATATCCATGCCAATTCAAGCCGTAATAAAAGCTCGACATCCGTACCTTAACTTTTGAGCTATAATTACCACACACAGCTGCTACAATCAAGTCCGAGCAACACAGATCTGTCACCTGCTATATCAACACAATCCACTGCTCAAAAGCCGAAACGTAAAAATAACAGCAGCTGGGAGCTACAACTCCACCAGCGCTCATCTACCTTCCTAACTCAACGGAAAGCACTAACAAAGCTTAAAAAGTAGCATCTTTACTTACCCCAACGAAACAACTGGCACGGCAGGGAACGCTTATGCTAGCAAACTACACAAGGGAGGTGTCTTAGCGATCCTGCGATCCTCTTCCAGCTCCTCCAAAGCTTTCTAAAGAGGTATAGAACGAAGCGCCTTAGCGAGAGGAGTCCAACGCTACCACTCTCACTCTTGTCGGAGTTGTCTACCACCGGAAATTAGGACGGATAAGGTTAATGTGAACAGTAAGTAGGGTTCGCGACAAGATTTGCTATTGGGAAATAGTATGGGATCTGTTAAACAATCGATGACCAAGTCTTCTCTTAAATACACTACTCAATCAGCAGATAGAAACAGGAACAAATCCACCGACAAAATCAGTTGCCACAACTAATATTCCCAACCAGCAGCTGAAATCTCGCATAAGCTTTTGCCCTTCGCTAATATATTAACCAGCAGTTGAATCTTTCAAACAACGCTAAAGCTAAACGGCGTCGCACCAACTTAACCAAACGACGTCGCAGAGGAACACGTCACCTTGCTACCAACAGCTGATTCACAAACCAGCAGTCACAACGCATGAGCTCTCTCAACAGTTGATGTCTATCCTAACCAACAGCTGATACAAAGCGCTCCACTCCAAATGCTGTCGTTCCAACTTATCTGAACGACGTAGTTTCGCTACCTGCTACAAAACACGCTAACGAAACCAACAGCTGGTTCCTGCTCACAAAACTTCGTCGCTTCAAAGTCCCTTAGCGCTCTCTGCTGATCATCGCAACTAACATACCAACACGCAACGTCTGAAATACTAACAACTGACGCGATCACTTAACGGCTGATCCACTACTACTGCTGCTGATTCCAACACTTATGCAAAATGATGTCTACACCAAGAACATCGACCAACAGCTGGTCCAAACCTGACCAACACCTAATTGTGAAAACACAGGTCTCATATCTCTCCCTCACTAAAACACGATTTCGTCCTCGAAATCAACAAGTCTAGGAACAACTCAACTGAACCCAAGAGTTCAAGATAACTGAGCAAACAATTACTGAAATCTGATGCAACACTCACGCAAACAGATGCGGCCACTCACGTTGCATCTTCTCTTCCATCTCCCAGGTAGCTTCTTCCCTACCATGTTTGCTCCATTGAAACATCACCAAGGGAATGTTTTTATTCCTAAACTGTTTCTCTTTTCTATCTAGGATCCGCAAGGGATACTCAACGTAACTCAACGTCTGATCTAGATCCACCTCGTCAGTTCTCAACACATGAGACGGATCTGGCTCGTACTTCCTCAACATGGAAACATGAAAGACATCATGTAGAGAAGATAAATCTGGTGGCAACAACAGCCGATACGCCAAAGGGCCAATCCTCTCAACAATTTCATACGGACCAACATAACAAGGGGCTAACTTTCCCTTGTGTCCAAAGCGCATTACACTGCGAAATGGAGAAACTTTAAGGAAAACGAGATCACCAACTTGAAACTCTAGAGGTCGACGCCTCCTATTTGCATAACTGGCTTGGCGATCCTGGGCAGCTTTCATCAGCTGTCGAATCAGATCCACATGATCCTTCATATGCTGCACAAACTCTGGGAAAGACAGCTGCTTATCCCCCACTTCTTCCCAACATACTGGCGATCTGCACTTTCTGCCATACAAAGCCTCGAACGGCGCCATACCAATTGTCACTTGGTAGCTGTTATTGTAAGAAAACTCAACTAAAGACAACGCGTCTTGCCAGCTACCACCAAAATCCATTACAACAACTCTTAACATATCCTCCAATGTCTGGATAGTTCTCTCAGATTGGCCATCTGTTTGGGGGTGATACGCTGTACTCATAGCCAATATGGTACCCAAAGCTGCTTGCAAACTCTTCCAAAACCTGGAAGTAAACCTCGGATCTCGGTATGAAACGATTGAATCAGGCACACCGTGCAATCTAACCACAAAATCCACGTACAGTTTCCCCATTTTCTTCAAAGAGAAGGTCATACCATAGGGAATGAAGTGCACAGACTTCGACAATCTATCGATAACATTCCAAATCTCATCACAACCTCTGCTGGGACGAGGCAAATGCGTCACAAAATCCATCGCTATGTGCTCCCAATTCCATTGGGGCACTTCCAAACTCTGCAACTGACCACCAGGTCTCATCCTTTCATCTTAACCTGCTGACAGTTTAAGCAACGAGCAACAAAGCCAGGAACGTCGCTCTTCAAACCATCCCACCAAAAGTGCCGCTTCAACGCATGGTACATCTACCGTGCACCAGGATGAACATTGTGTCTACTTCTATGCGCTTCTCTAAGGATCTCCTCCCGAAGATCTATCAGATTGGGCAGAACCAACCTACCCCGGAAACGCAAACAACCATCAGACGAAACAGAATAGTCCTCAAGTTGACCAGCCCTGACCTTCAACTTCAACTCATGGATGGATGGATCTGTCTTTTGAGCGACTCTAATTCTCGAAATGATCTGTGGCTCAACTTGGAAAGAAGAAACCACCACATAATCCTTAGCCGGGTAAAACCTCCAACCCGTAGTGCTAAGATGCTCACGGTCTTTAGAAACATACAATGACGCAAGCATATCTCCTTGAGCCTTTCTGCTCAACGCATCCGCCACTACATTAACTTTCCCAGGCTGGTACTTGATCTAACAATCAAAATCCTTCAGAAGCTCCATCCACCTACGCTGTCTCATATTCAAGTCAGGTTGCGAAAACAAATACTGCAAAATCTTGTGGTCCGAATACACCACAAACTGCTCGCCATACAGAGTGGCGCCAAATCTTCAACGCAAAGACCACAGCTGCTAGCTCCAAATCATGAACTGGATAACGAGTCTCGTGCGGTTTCAACTTCCGAGAGGCATACGCAAAGACTCGTCCATGCTGCATCAACACACAGCCCAATCCATTGAGCGAAGAATCGGAACACATGACGTAACCACCTGAACCAGACGACAAAGCCAACACAGGTGCAGTAGTCAACTTCTCCTTGAGCAATTGAAAAGCATTCTCGCATTGCTCAGTCCAAACGAACCTCTTGTCCTTCTGAGTCAACTAAGTCATCAGCCTAGCTATACTAGAGAAACGCTCTATAAAACGACGGTAATAGCCATCCAGATACATTCCTAGGTGGCTCCCAGTTCAAAACAGCATCTACTTTACTGTGATCCACAGAAATGCCATCCGATGAAATCACATGACCCAAAAACACTACGCGATCCAACCAGAACTCGCACATAGAAAACTTGGCATACAGCTGCGAGTCTCTCAATGTCTGAAGAACAACTCTCAAATGCTCCTTATGTTCCAAAAGAGTCTTCGAATACACCAAGATGTCGTCGATGAACACGATCACAAACTGATCTATAAACTCTCGGAAGACTCGGTTCATCAAATCCATGAAGACTGCAGGAGCATTAGTCAATCCGAAAGGAATTACCAGAAACTCAAAATGCCCGTACCTAGTACGAAAAGCAGTCTTCGCGACATCTTGATCTCTAACTCTCAACTGATGGTACCCTGAACGTAGATCAATCTTCGAATACATGGCAGACCCTTGCAACTGGTCAAACAAGTCATCGATCATCGGCAACGGGTACTTATTCTTAATAGTAACTTTGTTCAGCTGACGGAAGTCAATGCACATTCTCATTGTGCCATCCTTCTTCTTGACAAACAAGATAGGCGCTCCCCACGGCGACATGCTAGGTCTGATAAACCCTTTCTCCAGCAAGTCATCCAGTTGCACCTTGATCTCTCTCAATTCAGCAGGTGCTAATCAATATGGTGCACGTGAAATCGAAGCTGTGCCAGGCACCAACTCAATGCTAAAGTCAATCTCCCTCCTCGGAGAAAAACCAGGAATCTCCTCCGGAAACACATCAGGAAAATGACGCACCACTGGAACGTCGCTGAGCTGCACATGCGAAGAAGAAGATGCATCCAACGCGTAAATAATAAAACCAGCATTCTCCGTCCACAACAAGCTGAACATCTCCATCGCTGAGACTAGCGGAATTTTCGGCTGAGAGTCAGCACCGTAGAAATTCCATTTCTCACCGTACTGAGGCCTAAAACGCACAATCCCATGAAAACAATCCACGGAGGCCCTATAACTGGACAACACGTCCATTCCCACTATGCAGTCGAAATCCCACAACATCAGACGAATCAAATTCGCCATCAACACATGCTCACCAAACCTTAGAACGCTATCCAACAAAATTTCTTGGGAGAACAGGCTAGCACCTCCAGGAGTAGAAATAGACACCACATCGCGCAAAGAAAAGGTATGCAGACCATGCTCAACCACAAAATAATTAACAATAAACGAATGCGATGCGCCAGTGTCAAACAACACTCGTGCAGGAAAATCAAAGACAGAACAGTTACCTGCAATCACTCTGCTCGACGCGCCGTCCGCTTGCTCCCTCGTAATGGAATTCACTTGAGCATGTTGGGGTCCAGAGAAATAATGCTAAGACGACTGTCCGAAACGCGGCGGACCAGGAAACTGAAACGGCCTAAACTGCGTCTCTCCAACCCTAGGCTGTTGGAACTGAGGGGAACGACCCCTAGATGATCCTACTCGACCCTGAGGTGGGGCTACGGCTTGCTGCGATCCGGCCGACGGACAGACCCTCGTGAAATTCCCATACTGACCACAGATATTACAAGAGCCCTGCACACCAACGCACTGAGTCGACGAATGCTTGCCTCCGCAGAAGCCACAAAATTCTTCCCTAGAACCACTGCTACTAGAGCTTCCAGAACCAGACTTCTTCTTAAACTGATGGCCACGAGGTCAGAACCTCTGTCGGCCAGACTGCTGAGCCAACTGCTGCTGCTACTGCTGCTGCGGGGGTTGATGGGCAGACTGGGAAGACTACGCTCCCTGAACAACGGGACGACCACCCTGAGCACCCTGAGACCTAGCACGCGACCTCCGGTTCCGCAGACCTTCCTCGATATCAACAGCGCTATCCACAGCCTCATAGCTCTTTGGTTTTCTCGACAAAACCAAAGTATACAACTCTTCATTCAAACCCTCAATAAACTTGGTCCTCTTGGCCCTCTCCCGGCCAGCAACATGCGGGACATACGCCAACAGAGAAGAAAACCTATGGGCATACTCACGCACCGACATCATACCTTGCTCCAAATGATCGAACTCTCTCTCACGAGCATTCACATACGACTCCAGGACGTACTACTGTTGAAAGTCAACGCAAAAGCTATCCCAAGCATCTCCACACCTGTCTCCTCTAGGGTCCTTGAAGCGTCACGCCACCAACGCTCCGCACTCTTCCTCAACTGAAAGGTCGCCAAACTCAACCGAAGCACATCATCATACTGAACACGATCGAACAAACCAGTGATGTGCTGCAACCATGAATCCGCATCCTCACTAGACTCGTCACCGTTGATAATCTGGGGACTCATCCGTTGGAACCTAGCCATCACAATCTCCATGCTTTCCACACGGGTTGCTAAGTTGTCAACTTCCTCCTATTCACATCTACCACGACCACGGGAAGGGAAACTACGCTGATCCTCGTTCTGATCTCCATACTCGTCCTGAAACTGCCCTCTACCTCTACCCCTACGTCTAGGCGGCATCTCTCTACGATGGCACTAAACAGGATAAGATAACACAGAACAAGTACAACATAAACCATATGCAGCACATAATCACATAGTCAAGCACAAGCAACACACGACACTGTGCCTAGACTCAAGTGTGATCAAAGAAATCGAGCTTATCCCAGCTTAAGCTCTGATACCAAAAATGTCAGGCCTCGTGCATACATCAGAGTAAAAACCACGCAAACACAAACGGAAGCTACTAAAAAGTGGTTAAAATTTTTTGCTTTTGGCATGACTGAAAGATAACATAATTTAAAATAAAAGATACTCAAAATAATCCCAATTTATAAATCCACAACAACACAAATATTCAAGTACAACAAATGCCTAGCAGGGAATGAGAGTGCGGTATTGCCGCTCGCCCAAGCATCCTGGTAAGAAAACAGAGCAACAACAAAGCACGGCTACAACTACTGAAATGGAAATGATCATGAGTATGCAATGCAACAGCTGAACAGCATATAAAACAACAAGCAATGCACACACAGCAATCAAACATAAATATCCATGCCAATTCAAGCCGTAATACAAGCTCGACATCCGTACCTTAACTTCTGAGCTATAATTACCACACACAGCTGCTACAATCAAGTCCGAGCAACACAGATCTGTCACCTGATATATCAACACAAGCCACTGCTCAAAAGCTGAAACGTAAAAATAACAGCAGCTGGGAGCTACAACTCCACCAGCGCTCATCTACCTTCCTAACTCAACGGAAAGCTCTAACAAAGCTTAAAGGTAGCATCTTTACTTATCCTAACGAAACTACTGGCACGACAGGGAACGCTTATGCTCGAAAACTACACAAGGGAGGTGTCTTAGCCATCCTACGATCCTTTTCCAGCCTTCCAATGCATTTGTCTGGGGTTAGCTTGGTATCGGCTCTTGACGCTAAGAGCATATGTGACATCCGGTCTGGTCGAGATCATACCGTACATAATACTACCTATTGCCGAGGCATATGGCAAACGTGTCATGCACTCTATCTCTACTGTCAGGCCTTGTGCACACATCAGAGACAAACACGCAAAAAAAAGCGGAAGCTACTAAAAAGTGGTTAACATTTTTTGCTTTTGGCCTGACCGAAAGATAACATAATTTAAAACACAAGATACTTAAAATAATCCCAATTTATAAATCCACAACAGCAAAACTATTCAAATACAACAAATGCCCAACGGCTGAATACTACACAAGTACTAAGAGACTGACATCTATATATATCTAAGCATCACCCGGGACATCCCACCCGTGGTGATACCAGTGCACATAGATAATATACATAACTTGGACACTCTAACCACCTCCTGGGGCACCACCTGAAACATACTAAACCTCTAAAATATTTTTTTTTTGGAAGCAGACGTGGAATAACATTAAATAAAAGCCATAAATAATAAAACATAACTTCAAGCATTTAAATAACATCTCAACATTCGTTAAAACGACTTCAAAAATCCTCAGTCCACGTCTCACAAGCTAACATAAAAATCAGAGTATTCAAAAACTGTTTGCGGAAAACACGTCTAAAAACAATTAACATAAAGTAACTGAGTGGTCATGGGGTAACAGCCGCAGCGGAGCATCAGACGTCCTCACCGCCGGTCGGAGTAATATCATCAACATCGTCATGCTCACCTGCACCATATAAACCTAGTGAGCCTGAAGACCCAGCATGCTATATCCGCTAATAACAAGGTACATATCATAAAACCACATACATGCACATAAGGATATGAATATAATTTTCATGACATGCGTGCTTAAAAGATCTTAAAACATTAAATCGTACAGTAATCGTACATACGTCATCGTATAACATATACGTTAAGACATAGCATAAACATAACATAGCTTAAAAGAACATGCGAGTCGTATCCATTAAGTGAGAGCCATTAAGGTCGATTGATCAATCTAAAACCAACGTACGTGGCGGTGTGGTTCACCCGACCTTATCTCGGGATCCCTATATGTCACACCTCTATGCTGCCACTTCACCCCGATGTCACACGAGGATCCATAAGCTCATTATCATTATACATTAACAGGGGATCCCCGAGCCCGGCTACCCGGCTAACTCCCATCATTAATTTGCCCCACAACACTTCAATCCCTCAAAAATATTTTCATTCATACCTAAACATAATTTAAACTTTCATGAAGCATGCGTTTCATAAAAAATCATGCAACTTAAAATCTTGGCCCATTAATATATATTTAATTTCCTTAAAATGTTTCATACTTAAATACATAACATGATACATATAAAATTAAATGTATATTAATGGGCCTATGCATTATTTTCTCGGCCCGGTCAAGGACTGGCTCAAGCGACTGGCCCACTACTTCTAAGCCCAAAGCCTCAACTCAAACTTAAAACAATACTAAGCCCAAAGCCTCAACTCAAACTTAAAACAATACTAAATCCAACTCATCTTGGCCCAACAACTAAGAACAAACCCTTTTTAAAATCATTTGAAGGACTCGGCCCAACATCTTTAAAACGGGCTTAAAACTCATTAAAATAAATATCGGCCCAAAATCCACTAATTTGGCTAAAAACCCAATTTCCTAAAAATTCCAGCAATTTAGAAATAGATTTTGACTAAAAATCGTTGACCCAAAAATAATTTTGACTCGAACTAATTTTAACTTAAAAGTTGACTTGACCCGGTAAAAATGACTCGAACTTTAAAAATAAAATAACCCGGCCCAAAAATAAAATAATTCGGACCAAACTTAAAATATTCGACTCGAGACTCGATGAACCACCCCGGAACAACTGAACCAGCCGGTTCAACCGAACCATACCAGCCCAAAACCCTAACTTCACAAAAACACACACTGGTTGGTGCCTCCTGCGACAGCCCACCGACAAACATCTCGTACACACTGTTCCGGCCACCACTCCCCGGAGCCCCGCCGGCTGGACCACCCCCAGGTCCAGCCGGTCCTAACCTGACCGACCTTGGCCCTAGCCATGGCCGCTACTGGCCGCACGAAGGCTGAGAACCAGACGCACGCGTTACACAGTAAACCGAACCATACCAGCCCAAAACCCTAACTTCACAAAAACACACACTGGTTGGTGCCTCCTGCGACAGCCCACCGACAAACATCTCGTACACACTGTTCCGGCCACCACTCCCCGGAGCCCCGCCGGCTGGACCACCCCCAGGTCCAGCCGGTCCTAACCTGACCGACCTTGGCCCTAGCCATGGCCGCTACTGGCCGCACGAAGGCTGAGAACCAGACGCACGCGTTACACAGTAAACACACACTGCACGGTGTAAATCTTCAAACCACCGGTTCGACCCTTAAACCTCCACTTAGAACCACGAAAAGCCACTCATAGGACCAACATGAAGCACTTAACAATGATCCCAGACGCCTCAAGCAGACCATGAACTGAAGCCATGCAAAAGAATTCAAAACCGTGAGGTGCACATGAAGAGAGACATATGATCATGGACATGTACATTGAGATCTGAAACATTCACATAAAATTCATGCATAATATTTGTAAAAACAGTATATTATCATTTATATGGTGAGAAAACAAAGAATATAACATGCCTTGATTGATAGTGAAGCGAAAATACGTGATACCGTAGCGGAGGACAATGGAGGAGACCACACCTTAGAGTTTCAATGAAAAAATTGCAAGAATTCGGTCACCTTGGGGAGGATGGAGGCTGATGTTGGCTGATGAGAGGAGAGGCTAGGGTGATTTTCGAAATTAGGGTGAAGGGTGTATGAAAAGTGTACCAAAAAGCCCTTCTACCTTGTTTTATTTAAGGAAAATAAAAGCCCATTAATATACTAGCCCTCCTCTTAATTAAAAAGGCTTAAAAAATTCAAAATTCATACTTCAAGCCTTTAATTTTCGTAATATAGGGCCTCTCAAATTTAAAAGTGTATTAAAAGTCATAAAAATGTCCCGTATAGGCGAAAAACGGGTTCCCCTCGGTAAACGTGCATAAAATCTCATTTTCTTGAAAATTGTGCATAAAATAAAAATATTTTGTTTTAAAATATGTGTAAAGTTTAAAACATTTAAATATTTTCCATTTGGTCATCTCCGGACTCGTCCCCGCTTACCGGTCTCAAATCGTACTGTAAGGTGACGTGCACACGTAAAGCATAAAATCATCATGTAAACACATAAATGACATGCAAATCATGCTAACATTAAGTTTTCCCCCTAGTCATGCACTCATTTCTACGTAATCCGAATCCCCGCTTACCGGTCTCAAATCGTACTGTAAGGTGACGTGCACACGTAAAGCATAAAATCATCATGTAAACACATAAATGACATGCAAATCATGCTAACATTAAGTTTTCCCCCTAGTCATGCACTCATTTCTACGTAATCCGAATTTCAGGATGTTACACTACCAGCTGGATCAAAGCCACGGCCAGCGAAATAATCTGGGGAAACCTGAACAGCAAACAGGCAAACAAACACAACAGCCCCAGAGGGACCTCGGGGTTAAACCCCAGTACGGAGAGCAACTATAAAACAGCAATGAATAGCAACATATATAATGCTAATGCTATGCATGAAGAACAATGCAACAGCCGAAGGCTACAACCAAGAAAGGGTGGCAAAGAATTTAACAGCTGACAACAGATTCTGCGAAGAATAGTTAGTGGCCACTCGTGTGTGTACAAGCACACGGGAATTAACCGCTCATCTTTACACCACAACTGAATACCAGATGCACCAATAACTCAACCTGCTATTACCCAACTCATGAACTGTGCTAGTTAAACACTCGGCGCATGAGGGCTAACAGACCAGCAGGGAGAGGAGAGTGCGGTATTGCCGCTCGGCCTCGCATCCAGGTAAGAAAACAGAGCAACAAAAAAGCACGGCTACAACAGCTGAAATGGAAATTATCATGCGTATGAAATGCAACAGTTGAACAACATATAAAACAGCAAGCAATGCACACACAGTAATCAAACATAATATCCATGCCAATTCCAGTCGTAATACAAGCTCAACCTCCGTACCTCACCAGCTTCTGAGCTATAATTACCACACACGGCTGCTACAACCAAGTCCGAGCAGCACAGATCTGTCACCTGCTATGTCAACACAAGCCTCTTCTCAAAAGCCGAAACGTATAATAACAGCAGCTGGGAGCTACAACTCCACCAGCGTTCATCTACCTTCCTAATTCAATGGAAAGCTCTAACAAAGCTTAAAGGTAGCATCTTTACTTACCCCAACGAAACTACTGGCACGGCAGGGAACACTTATGCTAGCAAACTACACAAGGGAGGTATCGTAGCGATCCTGAGATCCTATTCCAGCTCCTCCAACGCTTTATAAAGATGTATAGAACGAAGCGCCTTAGCGAGAGGAGTCCAACGCTACCACTCTCACTCTCGTAGGAGTTGTCTACCACCGGAAATTAGGATGGATAAGGTTACTATGAACAGTAACTAGGGTTCGCGACAAGATTTGCTATCGGGAAATATTTCTAAGTATGGGATCTATTAAACAATCGAAGATCAAGTCTTCTCTTAACTACACTACTCAAACAGCAGATAGAAACAGGACTAGATCCACCGACAAAATCAGTCGTCACAACTAATATTCCCAACCAGCAGGAATCTCGCATCAGCTTTTGCCTATCGCTAGTATAACAATCAGCAGTTAAATCTTTTCAAACAACCCTAAAGCTAAACGGAGTCACACCAACTTAACCAAACGACGTCGCAAAGGAACACGTAACCTTGCTACTAACAGCTGATTCACAAACCAGCAGTCACAACACATGAGATCTCTTCAACAGCTGATATCTATCATAACCAACAGCTGATACAAAGCGCTCCACTCAAAACGCTGTCGTTCCAACTTATCTAAACGACATAGTTTCGATGGATGCTAACGAAACCAATAGCTGGTTCCTGAACTCAAAACGTCGTCGCTTCAAATTTCCTTAGCGCTCTCTGCTGATCACCGCAACTAACATACTAACAGCTGATCACTCGCAACAGCTGGATACGCTCTAATACACCAACGTCTGGAATCCACGTCAGCATTGCTGCTGCTTCCTACAAACACGCAGCATCTGAAATATCAACAACTGACGCGATCACTCAATGGCTGATCCCACTACTACTATCGCTGATATCTTTCCAACTGCTGATTCTAACACTTAGAAAAATTCGATGTCTACGCCAAGCACATCGACCAACAGCTGGTCCAAACCCGACCAACACCTGATTGCGAAAACACAGGTCTCACATCTCTCCCCCACTAAAACACGATTTCGTCCTCGAAATCAAACTCGGGCAACAACTGAACTCACAACCAAGAGTTCAAGATAACTGAGCAAACAATTACTGAAATCTGATGCAACACTGACGCA
>KV001782.1:167188-203167 GCA_001598015.1 Dorcoceras hygrometricum | reverse complement strand
TCGATGTCTACGCCAAGCACATCGACCAACAGCTGGTCCAAACCCGACCAACACCTGATTGCGAAAACACAGGTCTCACATCTCTCCCCCACTAAAACACGATTTCGTCCTCGAAATCAAACTCGGGCAACAACTGAACTCACAACCAAGAGTTCAAGATAACTGAGCAAACAATTACTGAAATCTGATGCAACACTGACGCAAACAGATTCGGCCACTCACGTTGCATCTTCTCTTCCATCTCCCAGGTAGCTTCTTCCCACCATGTTTGCTCCATTGAACCATCACCAAGGGAATGGTTTTATTCCTAAGCTTCTTCTCTTTACGATCCAAAATTTGCAAGGGATACTCAACATAACTCAACATCTGATCTAGCTCAACCTCGTAAGTTCTCAACACATGAGACGGATCTGGCTCGTACTTCCTCAACATGGAAACATGAATCATGTAATGTAGAGAAGATAAATCTGGTGGCAACAACAGCCGATACGCCAAAGGGCCAATCCTCTCAACAATTTCATACGGACCAACGAGGGGCTAAAAGACATCATGTAGAGAAGATAAATCTGGTGGCAACATAGCTGATACGCCAAAGGGCCAATCCTCTAAACGATCTCATACGATCCAACATAACGAAGGGCTAACTTTCCCTTGTGTCCAAAGCGCATAACACTTCTGAAAGGAGAAACTTTAAGAAATACCTGATCACCAACCTAAAACTCTAGAGGTCGACGCCTATTATTTGCATAATTGACTTGGCGATCCTGGGCAGCTTTCATCCGCTGTCGAATTTGATCCACATGATCCTTCATCTGCTGCACAAACTCTGGGGAAGACAGCTGCTTCTCCCCCACTTCTTCCCAACATATCGGGCGATCTGCAATTTCAGCCATACAAAGCCTCAAACGGCGCCAACTACAACCAAAATCCATTACAACAGCTCTTAACATATCCTCCAATGTCTGGATAGTTCGATCAGATTGGCCATCTGTTTGGGGGTGATACGCTGTACTCATAGCCAATATGGTACCCAAAGCTGCTTGCAAACTCTTCCAAACCTGGAATTAAACCTCGGATCTCAGTCCGAAACGATTGAAACAGGCACATCGTGCAATCTAATCACAAAATCCACATACAGTTTCGCCATTTTCATCAACGAAAACGTCATACCATAGGGAATGAAGTGCGCAGACTTCGACAATCTGTCGATAACAACCCAAATAGCATCACAACCTCTGTTGGAACGAGGCAAATGCGTCACAAAATCCATCGCTATGTGCTCCCAATTCCATTGGGGCACTTCCAAACTCTGCAACAGACCACCAGGTCTCATCCTTTCAGCCTTAACCTGCTGACAATTTAAGCAACGAGCAAAAAAACCAGCAACGTCGCTCTTCAAACCGGCCCACCAGAAGTGCAGATTCAACGCATGGTACATCTTCCGTGCACCAGGATGAACACTGTGTCTACTACAATGCGATTCTGTAAGGATTTACTCCCTAAGATCTATCAAATTGGGCACAACCAACCTACCCCAGAAACGCAAACAACCATCGGACGAAACAAAATAGTCCTCAAGTTGACCAGCCCTGACCTTCAACTTCATCTCGTGGATGGAAGGATCTGTCCCTTGAGCCGCTCTAATGCTCGAAATGATCTGTGGCTCAACTTGGAAAGAAGAAACCAGCACATAATCCTCAGCAGGGTAAAACTTCCAACCCGTAGTGCTAAGATGCTCACGGTATTTGGAAACATACAACGACGCAAGCATATCCCCCTGAGCCTTTCTGCTCAACGCATCCGCCACTACATTAACTTTCCCACGCTGGTACTTGATCTCACAATCAAAATACTTCAACAGTTCCATCCACCTACGTTGTCTCATATTCAAGTCAGGCTGCGAAAACAAATACTGCAAACTCTTGTGTTCCGAATACACCACAAACTGTTCGACATACAGATAGTGGCACCAAATCTTCAATGCAAAGACCACAGCTGCTAGCTTCAAATCATGAACAGGATAACGAGTCTCATGCGGTTTCAACTGCCGAGATGCATACTCAATGACTCGTCCATGCTGCATCAACACACATCCAAATCCATTGAGTGAAGCATCGGAACACACAACAAAGCCACCTGAACCAGACGGCAAAGCCAACACAGGCGCAGTAGTCAACTTCTCCTTGAGAAATTGAAAAGCATTCTCGCATTGCTCAGTCCAAACGAACCGCTTGTCCTTCTGAGTCAACTGAGTCATCGGCCTAGCTATACTAGAGAAACGCTGTCAGGCCCTGTGCTATTTACTCAAGATAATAGCACAATTAAGCACATAATCACAGAAGCGTAAAAATAGGGCTTAAAATTTTTCAAAATAATTTAGGCCTGAACTTAAAATCATACATTCAAACTATTCATAATCAAAATATAAGTTGACTCAGACCCATACCAATCAGGTAACAACAATAAATTTCAAATCAAATACAGATCCCCAATACATAGTAACACGGGGCATCCCCCGGTTCAATACATAAATATATAACTGGGACTCAAGGGAACGGGGATCGACCAGGTGAACCTCCACTCTGTCCAGCTTGGTTACCTGAAGATCCTACAAATGGGTAACACAGACCCAAACAACATAAAGCAGGAAAACAAATACGAGGTCAAGCCTCAGTACGAAGAGATCTAAATAAACAGTAACTCATAAACATGCAGTATCTAAAGTCATGAGATGCATGTGGCTGTCAAGAGGAATCGGATATCAAGACCAGTTATATAACTGGGACTCAAGGGAACGGGGATCGACCAGGTGAACCTCCACTCTGTCCAGCTTGGTTACCTGAAGATCCTACAAATGGGTAACACAGACCCAAACAACATAAAGCAGGAAAACAAATACGAGGTCAAGCCTCAGTACGAAGAGATCTAAATAAACAGTAACTCATAAACATGCAGTATCTAAAGTCATGAGATGCATGTGGCTGTCAAGAGGAATCGGATATCAAGACCAGTAAATCAACTGGCAATCAAATCTGTCGAGCCTCTATACCACACACAGCAAGTCAGCCGGTAAAAATCATCGGTTCGTGATATTCAGGGCCCGTCAGCCCATCACAGCTCGGTAGAGACGCTCGAATCCGGCAGTCACCACTCCGATGATAGCGTTGGACTATTCAGGAACAACACATCAGTTGGCCAGTCACAACGTGGCTCTAATCTCGGGTCATCAATCAATCAAACTGGCTCAAGATGTATGCATGAATGCCAAGAAATTCATATCCGATTTCTACATGCATAATATATGTAAACAGCACATACAAATCAGTAATTCAGGCAGTTCACATAATTCACAGATTCACATAAGCCAGACTCAAGACTCAGATACTCGCAGGTTATGCTCGAAGCTGTTAAATCACGCTCAATCGTACCTTCAATAGCTGATTCTACCTCAACAGATTCTTACAAAGGCACGGTACAACAACTGAAGCAACTCAACTTCTTCCTGCTTTCGAAAATTCCATCAGATACCTACCTCCTGCGAACACAAATCTGTCACAGGGCCTCACATATAAGCTTAATTCTCGTTCAATTATAAACTTCTAAGCATCATAGCCTATGGTCAGAACCTTGCTCTAGTTCTACAAGTCTAGCGAAGCTAGAAACAACAAGAAATGCTCACCCAGAAACTCAAACCAGCTGAAGAACCAACAAACTTCTCTGTACGAGGACACAACAACTTTGCACTTCTTCTCCAACGTTGATTTAGGGCTTCAAATGGGTAGAAATCGAAAGAGCAAATCACAGAGATTCCAGCGCCACAAAAATCACTCAAAATAACGACGGGAAGCGGCGGCAATCGACGGAGAAAAGTCACGGTGAACAGTAGCTAATCGAGGGTTTGGATAAGGAGATAAGAAATATCGGGTTCAGAATAATTCTAAGTGTCGATCAACACTTATCTATATATCTCACAAATCCAACAACTGTTGTTCTCAATTATCCAGACGTTGCTACAGTAGGTACCTTTCGACTGGTACCCACATCTTCTACCACAAACCAGTCGCAACAACCAGTAGCAACATAAAACTAAAACAATACCAAAACGACATCGTAGCAACTAATCAAAACGATGCCGCATCTATCCAGCAGCTGGTGACCAATACTTTCGCAACAACTACCAGTTGCAATGCGCTAAATAATCCAGACGCAAGCGAAACCAGACGACACATCCAAAACGCTGTGTTTCAACTTATCTAAACGATGTCGTCTCACATCCACGACTGGTTCTTCAAACCAACAGCTGGTCACCCAGTCGCAACCACATTCTCACAACGCAACTACTGCCAGACGCAACACAAGCGCAACTACTGCCAGACGCAAGCTACAGCACCGTTGACCTGTGTTGACTCCTGAATTTTGCTACGACTGATTTCATTACACTTAGAGAAATTCGGCAATTCAAAATCAAGCGACTAATCCTTCAAAACTGATTAATCACAAATTTGAATTTCTCAATCCTCACATTCTCCCCACCTTAAGAGATTTCGTCCTCGAAATCAAAGGCAAACTCAAGGAAAAATTCAATCAATTCATCACAACAACAGAAAGCAAAACAGAAATTCAGCTGATACAACCCAATAGTTCAAGATAACTGGGTAAATAACAATCAAAAACTAGGGAAACACCACCAGAATTAGAGATCTAATACAACATCTATACAAACAGATGCGGCCACTCACGCTGCATCTTCTCTTCCGGTTCCCAAGTTGCTTCTTCTCTACCATGCTTGCTCCATTGGACCATCACCAACGGAACTACTTTGTTCCTCAACTGCTTCTCCTTTCTATCCAAAATATGCACTGGATATTCAACATAACTCAAGGCAGAATCCAGCTCCACTTCATCGCTTCTTAACACATGGGATGGATCTGGCTCATATTTCCTCAACATTGACACATGAAAAACATCATGCATTGCTGCTAATTCAGCAGACAGCCTCAGTCGATAAGCCAATTGTCCAATCCTCTCAAGAATTTCAAAGGGACCAACGTATCTAGGAGCTAATTTACCTTTAAATCGGAAGCGCATCACGCTTTTTAAAAGGAGAAACTTTCAAGAATACTCTATCGCCAACCTCAAACTCTAACGGTCGACGTCTTTGGTTAGCATAGCTGGTAAATCTATCTTGTGCAGCCTTCATTCTACTTCGAATAAAGTCGATCTGATCTTTCATGTGCTGCACAAATTCAGGGGTAAAAAGCTGTCTTTCACCAACTTCTTCCCAACAAATCGGAGATCTGCACTTTCGACCATACAACGCCTCAAATGGAGCCATCCCGATAGTCACCTGGTAGCTGTTGATATATGAAAACTCAACCAACGACAAAGAATCCTGCCAGCCACCACTGAAATCCATCACTACTGCACACAGCATATCCTCCAAAGTCTGAATAGTCCGCTCAGACTGACCATCTGTCTGTGGGTGATAGGCTGTACTCATAGCCAATCTCGCACCCATCGCTGCCTGCAAGCTCTTCCAAAATCGGGAAGTGAATCTTGGATCTCTGTCAGACACTATCGAAACAGGCACTCCATGTAACCTAACCACTTGGTCCATATACAGTTTCGCCATTTTCTTCATTGAACACCTCACGTCATAGGGAATAAAATGGGCTGACTTCGAAAGTCTATCAATCACCACCCAAATCTCATCGCATCCCCTACTCGATCGAGGTAGATGAGTCACAAAATCCATGGCGATGTGCTCCCAATTCCATTGGGGCACCTCCAAACTCTGCAGCAATCCACCAGGTCTCATTCTCTCAGCCTTGACCTGCTGGCAATTCAAACATCTAGCAACAAAACAGAGATGTCGCTCTTCATGCCTTCCACCAGTAGTGAGATTTCAAGGCATGGTACATCTTTCTCTCGCCCGGATGCACACTGTACTGACTACAATGCGCTTTATTCATAATGGTTTCCTTCAAATCGATCAAGTTAGGAACCACCAACCTTCCTCGAAATCTCAGACATCCATCCGAAGAAACAGAGAAATCATCAGACTGACCACTTCGGGCTTTGATCTTCAACTCATGAACATAAGGATCGGTCCTCTGTGCCTCCCTGATGTCACTCACAATCTGTGGTTCTTCTTGAATCGAAGAAACAATAAAGTAGTGATCACCCGGCTGAAAACGCCAACCAGAAGTACTCAACTGTTCATAGACTCTAGAGACACTCAAAGACGAAAGCATCGCAGGCTGGGCTTTCCTACTCAATGCATAGGCAACTGAGTTCATCCGCCCAGGCTGATACTGAATCTCACAGTTAAAGTCCTTGAGCAATTCCATCCATCGTCGCTGACTCATATTCAGATCAGACTGCGTGAAGATATATTTCAGGCTCTTGTGGTCGGTGTACACCACAAATTCTTCACCATACAGGTAATGTCGCCAAATCTTCAAGGAAAACACTATCGCAGCCAACTCCAAATCATGAACAGGGTACCTCGTCTCGTGAGGCTTCAACTTTTGAGACGCATAAGAAATCGCATACCCGTTCTGCATCAGCACACATCCCAAACCATTGAGAGAAGCATCGGAGCACACCACAAATCCTCCGGATCCAGAGGGTAGAGCCAAAACAGGAGCAGTAGTCAACTTCTCCTTCAACTTCTGAAAACTGAGCTCGCACTCGTCAGTCCAACCAAACTTCTTATCCTTCTGGGTCAACTAAGTCAAAGGCTTGGATATCGAAGAGAACTTCTCGATAAAACGCCTGTAATAGCCAGCCAATCCCAAAAAGCTACGGATCTTAGAAACGTTCCTAGGTCTCTCCCAGTTAAGAACTGCTTCGACCTAACTCGGATCCACCGATATCCCTTGCACCGAAATCACATGACCCAAAAAGATAATCCGATCAAGTAAAAATTCACACTTACTGAACTTGGCGTACAATTGCGAGTCCCTCAACCTCTGAAACACCAATCTGAGATGCTCCTTATGCTCTATAATGCTCCTCGAGTATACTAGGATGTCATCTATGAAGATGATCACGAACCGATCGATGTACTCGCTAAAGACGCGATTCATCAAGTCCATGAACACAGCTGGGGCATTAGTCAACCCAAACGGCATGACAAGAAACTCATAATGCCCATATCGAGTCCGGAAAGCTGTCTTCGCAATGTCATCGTCTTTAATCCGCAACTGGTGATAACCAGAGCGCAAATCAATCTTCGAGTAAACGACCGATACCTGCAACTGATCGAACAAGTCATCAATCCTCGACAAAGGATACTTGTTCTTCACCGTCTCTTTATTCAACTGTCTAAAATCAACACACATCCTCATAGACCCATCCTTCTTCTTCACGAAAATAATCGGAGCTCCCCAAGGCGACATACTCGGTCTGATGAAGCATTTCTCCAAGAGGTCTCTCAACTGATCCTTCAGCTCTTTCAACTCTGCGGGCGCCAACCGATACGGAGCCCTAGAAATTGGGGTGGTACCGGGCACCAACTCTATGCTGAAATCAATCTCTCGTCTTGGAGGGAACCGAGGAATATCATCTGGAAACACGTCGGGAAACTCTCGTACGATCGGAATATCGCTACACTCCAATGGCTGCTCTTGGGAAACGTCAGCGCATAAATCATGAATCCAGCATTATCCAGCGATAGCAGGCTAAACATCTCCATGGCGGACACCAGTGGAATCTTCAAGAGCGAATCAGCATCGTATAACTCCCACTTCTCACACGAGTCAGGGTGAAATCTCACCACACCATGAAAACAGTCAACAGTAGCCTTGTAACTAGACAACACGTCCATCCCCAAGATGCAATCAAAATCTCTCATTCCCAAAATAATCAGATTGGAAACCAAAATATGCTCATCAAATCGAAGCACACAATCCAACACCACTTCACGGGACCACAGATTCACACCAGCAGGGGTAGACACGGAAACAACATCACACAATGGGGAAGAACTCAACCCATACTCACAAATAAACATCTCAGAAATAAAAGAGTGTGATGCACCAGTGTCAAATAGAACTCTCGTAGGATAATAAAAAATAAAGCATGTACCTACGATCATCATACCAGGCGGCTCCTCAGCCTGCTCTCTCGTAAAAGCATTCGCCTGAGCCTGCTGCGGAATCTAGAACGGAGGTCTCGAAGGTGCTCCAAATCTAGAAGGCTCACGGGGTTGGAATCCAGATCGCTGGGTAGGGGCAGGAAACTGCGGTCTCTGAGAAGAACCACCAGCCAAACCCTGCTGTGAAGGAATCGAAGTCTGACCCCTCAACAAAGAACACACTCTCACAAAGTGTCCTGGCGGTCCATAGTTACGGCAGGACCCCTGAACTCCTCGACACTGCAAAGTCGGATGCCTTCCTTCGCACTGTCCACACGCATGGCCGCTAGAACCGCTTCCAGAACCACTGCCAGAACCAGAACTCGCAGAACCAGAGGAACTTGAATCCGCCTTCTTCTTAAACTGTTTCCCTCGAGGTCGAAACCTTTGGCGATTCGACTGCTGCTGCTGCGACCCCTGAGGAGAATAGAAAGATTGCGACGCATCCTGAACAGGCTGATAGGTGCGTCCAGTAGTCGACTGAATCGGAGCCTCAACCTCCATCAAACTCTCCTCGATGTCCACCGCTCGGTTCACTACATCAATATAGGTCTCAGGTGACCCAGACAAAACCATCAGGTACAGATCAGGTCTCAAGCCCTTCAAAAATTTGTTCCTCTTCGTTCTCTCTTGGTTGGCAACGTGTGGCACATAGATGGCTCTAATCTCGGGTCATGCATGATGGCACGAAATTCATATCTGATTTCTACATGCATAACATATGTAAACAACACATACAAATCAGTAATTCAGGCAGTTCACATAATTCACAGATTCACATAAGCCAGACTCAAGACTCAGATACTCGCATGTTATGCTCGAAGCTGTTAAATCACGCTCAATCATACCTTCAACAGCTGATTCTACCTCAACAGATTCTTACAAAGGCACGGTACAACAACTGAAGCAACTCAGCTTCTTCCTGCTTTCGAAAATTCCAGCAGATACCTCCTGCGAACTCAAATCTGTCACAGGGCCTCACATATAAGCTTAATTCTCGTTCAATTCTAAACTTCTAAGCATCATAGCCTACGGTCAGAACCTTGCTCTAGTTCTACAAGTCTACCGAAGCTAGAAATAACAAGAAATGCTCACCCAGAAACTAAAACCAGCAGAAGAACCAACGAACTTCTCTGTACGAGGACACAACAACTTCGCACTTCTTCTCCAACGTTGATTTAGGGCTTCAAATGGGTAGCAATCGAAAGAGCAAATCACAGATATTCCAGCGCCACCAAAATCACTCAAAATAACGGCGGGAAGCGGCGGCAATCGACGGTGAAAAGTCACGGTGAACAGTAGCTAATCGAGGGTTTGGATAAGGAGATAAGAAATATCGGGTTCAGAATAATTCTAAGTGTCGATCAACACATATCTATATATATTTCACAAATCCAACAGCTGTTGTTCTCAATTATCCAGACGTTGTTACAGTAGGAACCTTTTGACTGGTACCCACATCTTCTACCACGAAACCAGTCGCAACATAAAACTAAAACAATACTAAAACGACATCGTAGCAACTAATCAAAACGACGCCGCATCTCTCCAGCAGCTGGTGACCAATACTTTCGCAACAACTACCAGTTGCAAAGCGCTAAATAATCCAGACGTAAGCGAAACCAGACGCCACATCCAAAACGCTGCGTTCAACTTATCTAACGATGTCGTCTCACATCCACGATTGGTTCTTCAAACCAACAGCTGGTCACCCAGTCGCAACAACATTCTCTCAACGCAACTACTTCCAGACGCAAGATACAGAACCGTTGACCTGTGTTGACTACTGATTTTTGCTACGACTGATTTCTTTACACTTAGAGAAATTCGACAACTCAAATCACGCGACTAATCCTTCAAAATTGATTAATCACAAATTCGAATTTCTCAATCCTCACAAACGCTCTATAAAACGACGGTAATATCCAGCCAGACCCAAGAAATTACGAACCTCAGACACATTCCTAGGTCGCTCCCAGTTCAAAACAGCATCTACTTTACTGGGATCCATAGAAATGCCATCCTCCGAAATCACATGACCCAAAAACACAACACGATCCAGCCAAAACTCGCACTTAGAAAACTTGGCATACAGCTGCGAGTCTCTCAACGTCTGAAGAACAACTCTCAAATGCTCCTTATGCTCCAAAGGAGTCTTCGAATACACCAAGATATCGTTGATGAACACGATCACAAACTGATCTATAAACTCTCGGAAGACTTGGTTCATCAAATCCATGAAGACTTCAGGAGCATTAGTCAACCCGAAAGGCATTACCAGAAACTCAAAATGCTCGTACCTATTACGAAAAGCAGTCTTCGCGACATCTTGATCTCTAACTCTCAACTGATGGTACCCTGAACATAGGTCGATCTTCGAATATACAGCAGAACCTTGCACCTAGTCAAACAAGTCATCGATCCTCGGCAACGGGTACTTATTCTTCACGGTAACTTTGTTCAGCTGACGGAAGTCAATGCACATTCTCATTGTGCCATCCTTCTTCTTGACAAACAAAATAGGCGCTCCCCACGGCGACATGCTAGGTCTAATAAAACCTTTCTCCAGCAAGTCATCCAATTGCACCTTGAGCTCTCTCAATTCAGCAGGCGCTAATCGATATGGTGCACGCGAGATCGAAGCTGTGCCAGGCAACAACTCAATGCTAAAGTCAATCTCCCTCATCGGAGGAAAGCCAGGAATCTCCTCCGGAAACACATCAGGAAAATGACGCACCACTGGAACGTCGCTGAGCTGCACATGCAAAGAAGAAGATGCATCTAACGCGTAAATCATAAAACCAGCGTTCTCCGCCGACAACAAACTGAACATCTCCATCGCTGAGACTAGCGGAATCTTCGACTGAGAGTCAGCACCGTAGAAATTCCATTTCTCATCGGACTGAGGTCTAAAACGCACGATCCCATGGAAACAATCCACGGAGGCCCTGTAATTGGACAACACGTCCATTCCCACTATGCAGTCAAAATCCCATACATCAGACGAAACAAATTACGCCACTAACACATGCTCGCCAAACCTCCAGAACGCCATCCACAAATCGCTGAGCTGCACATGCAAAGAAGAAGATGCATCTAACGCGTAAATCATAAAACCAGCGTTCTCCGCCGACAACAAACTGAACATCTCCATCGCTGAGACTAGCGGAATCTTCGACTGAGAGTCAGCACCGTAGAAATTCCATTTCTCATCGGACTGAGGTCTAAAACGCACGATCCCATGGAAACAATCCACGGAGGCCCTGTAATTGGACAACACGTCCATTCCCACTATGCAGTCAAAATCCCATAACATCAGACGAAACAAATTCGCCACTAACACATGCTCGCCAAACCTCAGAACGCCATCCAACAAAACTTCTTGGGAGAACAGGCTAGCACCGCCAGGAGTATAAACAGACACCACATCGCACAAAGGAAAGGTATGCAGACCATGCTCGACCACAAAAGAATCAGCAATAAACGAATGTGATGCGCCAGTGTCAAATAACACTCGTACAGGAAAATCAAAGACAGAACAGTTACCTGCAATCACTCCGCTCGGCGCGCCCTCCGCTTGCTCCCTCGTAATGGCATTCACTTCAGCATGTTGGGGTCTAGAGAAATGCTGCTGAGACGACTGTCCGAAACATGACGGACCGGGCAATTGAAACGGCCTAAATTGCGTCTCTCCAACCCTAGACTGCGGGAACAGGGGGAACGACCCCTAGACGATCCTCCTCAACCCTGAGGTGGGGCTGCGGCTTGCTGCAATCCAGCCGACAGACACACCCTCGCGAAATGCCCATATTGACCACAGATATTACAAGAAACCTGCACACCAACGCACTGATTCGACGAATTCTTGCCTCCACAGAAGCCACAAAGCTCTGCTCTAGAACCACTGTTACTAGAGCTGCCAGAACCAGAAGAACCAGAACCAGACTTCTTCTAAAATTGATGGCCACGAGGTCGGAACCTCTGGCGGCCAGACTGCTGTTGCTGCTGCGGGGTTGATGAGCAGACTGGGAATACTGTGCTCCCTGAACAGCGGGACGACCACCTGAGCACCCTGAGGCCTAGCACGCGACCTCCGGTTCCACAGACCTTCCTCGATATCAACAGCACTATCCACAGCCTCTGCATAGCTCTTTGGTTTACTCGACAAAACCAAAGTATACAACTCTTCATTCAAACCCTCAATAAACTTGGTCCTCTTGGCCCTCTCCCGGCCAACTACATGCGGGACATACACCAACAGAGAAGAAAACCTACGAGAAAACTCACGCATCGACATCGTACCTTGCTCCATGTTGTCGAACTCCCGCTCATGGGCGTTCACATACGACTCCGGGACGTACTCCTGTCAAAAGGCAACACAGAAGCTATCCCAAGAAATCTCCACATCGGTCTCCTCAAGCGTCCTCGAAGCGCCACGCCACCAACGCTCCACACTCTTTCTCAGCTGGAAGGTTGCCAAACTCAACCGAAGCACGTCATCATACTGAACACGGTCGAACAAACCAGTGATGTGCTGCAACCACGAATCCGCATCCTCGCTAGACTCGTCACCGTTAAAGATCTGGGGACTCACGTTGGAACCTAGCCATCACAATCTCCATGCTTTCCACACGGGTTGCTAAGTTGTCAACTTCATCCTCTTCACGTCTACCACGACCACGGGAAGGGAAACTACGCTGATCCTCGTTCTGATATCCAGAATCATCCTGAAACTGCCCTCCACCTCTACCCCTACATCTACAAACAACACAAAACACTGTACCTAGACTCATGTGTGATCAAAGAAATCAAGATTATCCCAGCTTAAGCTCTGATACCAAAAATTTCAGGCCTCGTGCACACATCAGAGACAAAACACGCAAAACAAGTGGAAGCTACTAAAAAGTGGTTAAAATTTTTTGCTTTTGGCCTGACTGAAAGATAACATTATTTTAAATACAAGATACTTAAACTAATCCCAATTTATAAATCCACAACAGCACAAATATTCAAATACAACAAATGTATATATATCTAAGCATCACCCGGGACATCCCACCCGCGGTGATACCAGTGCACATAGATAATATACATAACTGGGACACTCTAACCACCTCCTGGGGCACCACCAGCTGGATCAAAGCCACGGCCAGCGAAATAACCTGGGAAACCTGAACAACAAACAGGCAAACAAACACAACAGCCCCAGAGGACCTCGGGGTTAAACCCCAGTACGGAGAGCAACCAACAATGAATAGCAACATATATAATGCTAATGCTATGTATGAAGAACAATGCAACAGCCGAAGGCTACAACCAACAAGGGAGCCAAAGAATTTAACAGCTGATAACAGATTCTACGAAGAATAGTTAGTGGCCACTGGTGTGTGTACAAGCACACGGGAATTACCCGCTCATCTTTACACCACACCTGAATACCAGATGCATCAATAACTCAACTTGCTGTTACCCAACTCATGAACTGTGGTAGTTAACCACTCGGCGCATGAGGGCTAAACAGACCAGCAGGGAGAGGAGAGTGCGTTATTGCCGCTCGCCCTCGCATCCTGGTAAGAAAACAGAGCAACAACAAAGCACGGCTACAACAGCTGAAATGGAAATGATCATGTGTATGCAATGCAACAGTTGAACAACACATAAAACAGCAAGCAATGCACACACAGCAATCAAACATAATATCCATGCCAATTCCAGCCGTAATACAAGCTCAACATCCGTACCTCACAAGATTCTGAGCTATAATTACCACACACGGCTGCTACAACCAAGTCCGAGCAACACAGATCTGTCACCTGCTATGTCAACACAAGCCACTACTCAAAAGCCGAAACGTAAAATAACAGCAGTTGGGAGCTACAACTCCACCAGCGTTCATCTACCTTCCTAATTCAACGGAAATCTCTAACAAAGCTTAAAGGTATCATCTTTACTTACCCCAACGAAACTACTGTCACGGCAGGGAACGCTTATGCTAGCAAACTACACAAGGGAGGTATCGTAGTGATCCTGCGATCCTCTTCCAGCTACTACAACGCTTTCTAAAGAGGTATAGAACGAAGCGCCTTAGCGAGAGGAGTCCACCGCTACCACTCTCACTCTCGTAGGAGTTTTCTACACCGGAAATTAAGACGGATAAGGTTACTGTGAACAGTAACTAGGGTTCGCGACAAGATTTGCTATCGGGAAATATTTCTAAGTATGGGATCTATTAAACAATCGAAGACCAAGTCTTCTCTTAAATACACTACTCAAACACCAGATAGAAACAGGACTAGATCCATCGACAAAATCAGTCGTCATAACTAATATTCCCAACCAGCAGGAATCTCGCATCAGCTTTTGCCTATCGCTAGTATAACAATCAGCAGTTAAATCTTTCCAAACAACGCTAAAGCTAAACGGCGTCGAACAAACTTAACCAAACTACGTCACAAAGGAACACGTCACCTTGCTACCAACAGCTGATTCACAAACCAGCAGTAACAACGCATGAGATCTCTTCAATAGCTGATATCTATCATAAACAACAGCTGATACAAAGCGATCCACTCAAAACGCTGTCGTTCCAACTTATCTAAACGACGTAGTTTCGATGCATGCTAAAGAAACCAACAGCTGGTTCCTGAACTCAAAACGTCGTCGCTTCAAAGTTCCTTAGCACTCTCTGCTGATCACCGCAACTAACATACTAACAGCTGATCACTCGCAACAGCTGGATACGCGCTAATACACAAACGTCTGGAATCCACGTCAGCATTGCTGCTGCTTCCTACCAACACGCAGCATCTGAAATATCAACAACTGACATGATCACTCAATGGCTGATCCCACTACTTCTACCGCTGATATCTTTCCAACTGATGATTCTAACACTTAGAAAAATTCGATGTCTACGCCAAGAACATCGACCAACAGCTGGTCCAAACCCGACCAACACCTGATTGCAAAAACATAGGTCTCACATCTACATCAGTATTCGAACACATAGACTTAGATAGAGTGACCCCATGGCACATAGGTAGGTGTCCTATTTTGGAGTTTTCCATAGATAACCTCTTAAGTATGGTATCGATGTAGGTTTCTTAGGTGAGTCCGAGCATCCTTTTCGATCTATCCCTATAGATCTGTATTCCAAGGATATAGGATGCTTCACCAATGTCCTTCATCGAGAATCTACCAGACAACCATACTTTAATTGATTTCAGCATTTCTACATCATTCCCTATGAGTAGAATATCATCAACATAAAGTACAAGGAAATTCACAACATTATTAACTACCTTCTTATACACACATGGCTACTCGGGATTTTGATGAAACCAAATTCGTTAATCGTTTCATCGAACCTCATGTTCCAACTTCTCGATGCTTGCTTGATACCGTAGATCGATCTCTGAAGTTTGCATACTTTATGCTCACTTTCAACGGATGTGAAACCCTCAGATACATCATATAGATTTATTACTTAATGTTTCCATTAAGACACGCATCTTCACAACCATTTGTCATATCTCATAGTCGTGCCATGCAGCTACGGCTAGCAGGATCCTAATTGATTTGAACATTGCGACAGGTGAAAAGGTTTCATCATAGTCAACTCATTGCCTTTGATTGTAACCTTTTGCAACGAGTCAAGCCTTATAGGTCAGTACCTTACCATCAGACCCAAGTTTTCTTTTGTATATCCATTTGTTCCCAATGGAACTATTCCTTCAGATTATTCACAAGAGTCCAAACTTGGTTCGAATGCATCAAGTCTATCTCAGATCGCATTGCTTCAAGCCACAAATCATAATCAACATCGGAAATCACCTATTTGAAGGTTCTTGGATCACATCCAATATTTGGATCACTTTGATCCTCTTCAAGGAGGAAACCATATCTAACAGGAGCCCTAGGAACCCTTTCATATCTCCAAGGTGTATCCATATAGGGATTGCTTCTTGAGGTGTGGAAGACTCACTTGGTACTTTAGTTGGTTCTCGAACTTTCTCGAGTTCTACTATCTTGCCCTTTCTATCTAGTATAAATTCCATCTCTAGAAAGGTGGCATTTCTAGAAACAAACACTTTTGTTTCACTGAGATAGTATAAGCAGTATTCAATAGAATTCTTTGGATACCCAACGAAGTAGCATACGATGGATCTATTATCCAGCTTATCTCCCACCGTCATCGTGAGACCCAAAAGAAGTGGTGCAATTAATTTAATTAATCGGGTTTAGCATAGACCAGATCAGGCGTGAGCTGATCTGGGATGGGCCAGCTTTGAGCTGGTATTCTTAGTGAACGTACGCTGGTTTGTGCGTGGATTCATATTTGGGTTAGTTTTCATAGAACGGTCAGATCTGGCTGGTTGGATGCTTAAGAATTGTGTCGCAAGCCATTTTTGGTACGCTAAGTCGATTATTCGAAGCGGGTGCTGGAGTGATGTCGTTTGGAGGAAACCATCTTTGCAGAAGGAAATCTGGTAGCGCTATGTGAACCGGTTCGGTTTGTAATTTGGTGTAGACCGGTTCTGGGTTGTCCAGACCGGAAGGTAGTGCGACGTCGTTTTGGGTTACCAGTAGACATTGTTCGAGTGTATTATGAGATCTGGTCATCCAGATCTGGATTGTGGTGCGACGCCATTTTGAGAAACCAGATCTGGTGCGTGTTGTGCTAGAGTGCAGCTGGATGGCGTGTATTAGCTGAGAGAGAGAGAGAGACTAGTGAGCTGGTCAGATCTGAGTGGGACTCCTGTGCGACGTCGTTTGGTGGTAGCCAGATCTGGTATAGCGTAGAGTTCAGATCTGGTATAGTGTTCAGATTTGAGTTAGTACCAGCTATGAGCCCTGAGTGTCGGTGGGTACTGATCAGATCTAGAGACTTAAGTTGTATAAGGCCTCGTGCACCATATCAGAGTAAACCACGCAAACACAAGCGGAAGCAACTAAATAATGGTTAAAATTTTTGCTTTTGGCCTGACTGAAAGATAACATAATTTAAAATACAAGATACTAAAAATAATCCTAGTTTACTAATCCACAACAGCCCAAATATTCAAGTACAACAAATGCCCAACTGCTGAATACAACACAAGTACAGAAAGACTACTAGCTATATAAGACTAAGTATCACCCGGGACATCCCACCCAAAGTGATACCAGTGCATATAAATACTATATATAACAGGGACACTCTAACCACCTCCTGGGCACCACCAGCTGGATCATAACCTCGACTAGCTGCAAAACCTGGAAAACTTGAACAACAGACAGGCAAACAAACACAACAGCCCCAGAGGGACCTCGGGGTTAAACCCCAGTACGGATAGCAACTATAAAACAGCAATGAATAACAAAAGATATAATGCTAATGCTATGCATGAGAGACAATTCAACAGCCGAAGGCTACAACCAAGGAGGGAGCCAAGGAATTCAATAGCTGACAACAGATTCTGTGAAGAATGGTGGCCACTGGTGTGTGTACAAGCATACGGGAATTACCCGCTCATCTTTACACCACACCTGAATACCAGATGCATCAACAACTCAACCTGCTGTTGCCCAACCCATGAACTGTGGTAGTTAACCACTCGGCACATGAGGGCTAACAGACCAGTAGGGACATGAGAGTGCGGTATTGCCGCTCGCCCTCGCATCCTGGTAAGAAAACAGAGCAACAACAAAGCACGGCTACAACAGCTGAAATGGAAATGATAGTGCGTATGCAATGGAACAGCTGAACAGCATATAAACAACAAGCAATGCACACACAGCAAACAACATAATATCCATGCCAATTCCAACCGTAATATAAGCTCAACATCTGTACCTTAACTTCTGAGTTACAATTACCACACACAGCTGCTACAATCAAGTCTGAGCATCTCAGATCTGCACCTGCAAAGCCAACACAAGCTACTGCTCAAAGACCGAAACATAAAACAACAACAGCTGAGAGCTACAACTTCACCAGCGCTTATCTACCTTCCTAACTCAAAGAAAATCTCTAACAAAGCTTAAAGGTAGCATCTTTACTTACCCCAACGAAACTACTGGCACGGCAGGGAATGCTTATGCTGGAAAACTACACAAGGGAGATGTCTTAGCGATCCTGCGATCCTCTTCCAGCTCCTCCAAAGCCTTCTAAAGAGGTATAGAATGAAACGCCTCAGCGAGAGGAGTCCAACGCTACAACTCTCACTCTCGTCGGAGTTGTCTACCACCAGAAATTAGGACGGATAAGGTTACGGTGAACAGTAACTAGGATATCACGACAATATTTGCTATCGGGAAATATTTCTATGTTTTGGATCTGTTAAACAATCGAAGATCAAGTCTTCTCTTAAATACACTACTCGATCAGCAGATAGAAACAGGAACAGATCCACCGACAAAATCAGTTATCACAACTAATATTCCCAACCAGCAGCTGAGATCTCGCATCAGCTTTTGCCCTTCGCTATTACATTAACCTGCAGTTGAATCTTTCAAACAACGCTAAAGCTAAACGACGTCGCACCAACTTAACCAAACGACGTCGCAGAGGAACACGTCACCTTTCTACCAACAGCTGATCAACAACCAATAGCTGAATCAAACAACGCACCAAATCTCTCAACAGCTGATGTCTATCATAACCAACCCCTGATACAAAGAGCTCCAATCAAAACGTTGTCGTTGCAACATAACTAGAAGACGTAGTTTCGCTACCCGCTACGAAACACACTAACGAAACCAACAGCTGGTTCCTGCTCACAAAACGTCGTCGCTTCAGAGTCCCTTAGCGCTCTCTGTTGATCATCACAACCAACATACCAAGAGCTGATCACTCGCAACATCTGGTCTCTCGCAACAGCTGGATACGTGCTAATACACCAACGTCTGAAATCCACGTTAGCATTGCTGCTTCTTCCTACCAACACGCAACGTCTGAAATATCAACATCTAACCCGATCGCTCATCGATGATGCAAAACCCAAACAGGTATCTCTTCCGCGACATCCGATAGCATCTCAACGACTGATTCCAACACTTAGACAAATTAGATTGCTACGCCAAGCACATCGACCAACAGCTGATTGCGAAAAACACAGGTCTCACATCTCTCCCCCACTAAAACACGATTTCGTCCTCGAAATCAAACTCGGGGAAACAACTGAACTCACAACCAAGAGTTCAAGATAACTGAGCAAACAACAACAACAACTAAGGAATAAACAACAAAAAAAACTAACCAACTAATGGAATCTGATACAACATCACTCAAACAGATGCGGCCACTCACGTTGCATCTTATCTTCCAGTTCCCAAGTAGCTTCTTCCCTACCGTGTTTGCTCCATTGAACCATCACCAAGGGAATGGTTTTATTCCTCAACTGTTTCTCTTTACGATCCAAATTCGCAAGGGATACTCAACATAACTCAACGTCTGATCGAGCTCAACCTCGTCAGTTCTCAACACATGAGACGGATCTGGCTCGTACTTCCTCAACATGGAACATGAAAGACATCATGTAGAGAAGATAATTCTGGTGGTAACAACAGTCGGTACGCCAAAGGGCCAATCCTCTCAACAATATCATAAGGTCCAACGTAACGAGGGGCTAACTTACCCTTGTGACCAAAACGCATAACACTACGAAATGAAGAAACTTTAAGGAATACCTGATCACCAACCTGGAACTCTAGAGGTCTACGCCTCCTATTTGCATAACTGTCTTGGCGATCCTGGGCAGCTTTCATCCGCTGTCGAATTAGATCCACATGATCCTTCATCTGCTGCACAAACTCTAGGGAAGACAGCTGCTTCTCCCCCAATTCTTCCGAACACACAGGTGAACTGCACTTTCTGCCATACAAAGCCTCGAACGGCGCCATACCAATCATCACTTGGTAGCTGTTATTGTAGGGAATCTCAACCAAAGACAACGCGTCTTGCAAGCTACCACCAAAATCCATCACAATAGCTCTTAACATATCCTCCAACGTCTGGATAGTTCGCTCAGATTGGCCATCTGTTTGGGGGTGATACGCTGTATTCATAGCCAATCTGGTACCCAAAGTTTCTTGCAAGCTCTTCCAAAATCTGGAAGTAAACCTTGGATCTCGGTCCGAAACGATTGAAAAAGGCACACCGTGCAATCTAACCATAAAATCCACGTACAGTTTCGCCATTTTCTTCAAAGAGAAGGTCATACCATAGGGAATGAAGTGCACAGACTTCGACAATCTGTCGATTACAACCCAAATCCCATCTCAACCTCTGCTGGAACGAGGCAAATGCGTCACAAAATCCATTGCTATGTGCTCCAAATTCCACTGGGGCACTTCCAAACTCTACAACAGACCACCAGGTATCCTTTCAGCCTTAACCTGCTGACAGTTCAAGAAAACAAACCAGCAACGTCGCTCTTCAAACCAGACCACCAAAAGTGCGGCTTCAACGCATGGTACATCTTCCGTGCACCAGGATGAACACTGTGTCTACTGCAATGCGCTTCTCTAAGGATCTCCTCCTGAAGATCTATCAGATTGGGCACAACCAACCTACCCCGAAAACGAAAACAACCATCAGACGAAATAGAATAGTCCTCAAGTTGATTAGCCTTGACCTTGAACTTCATCTCGTGGATAGAAGGATCTATCCTTTGAGCCGCTCTAATGCTCGAAATAATCTGTGGCTCAACTTGGAAAGAAGAAACCACAACATAGTTCTCAGCCGGGTAAAACCTCCAACCAGTAGTGCTGAGATGCTCACGGTCTTTAGAAACATACAACGACGCAAGCATATCTCCTTGAGCCTTTCTGCCCAACGCATCAGCCACTACATTAACTTTCCCAGGCTGGTACTTGATTTCACAATCAAAGTCCTTCAATAGTTCCATCCATCTACGCTGTCTCATATTCAAGTCAGGCTACGAAAACAAATGTTGAAAACTCTTGTGGTCCAAATACACCACAAACTGCTCGCCATACAGATAGTGGCGCAAAATCTTCAACGCAAAGACCACAGATGCTAGCTCCAAATCATGAACTGGATAACGAGTCTCGTGCGATTTCAACTGCCGCTGAGTCAACTGAGTCATCGGCCTAGCTATACTAGAGAAACGCTCTATAAAACGACGGTAATAGCCAGCCAGACCCAAAAAACTACGAACCTCAGACACATTCCTAGGTCGCTCCCAGTTCAAAACAACATCAACCTTACTGGGATCCATAGAAATGCCATCCGCTGAAATCACATGACCCAAAAAAATGACGCGATCTAGCCAGAACTCGCACTTAGATAACTTGGCATACAGCTGCGAGTCTCTCAACGTCTGAAGAACAACTCTCAAATGCTCTTTATGCTCCAAAGGAGTCTTCAATTACACCAAGATGTCGTCGATGAACATTATCACGAACTGATCTATAAACTCACGGAAGACTCGGTTCATCAACTCCATGAAGACTGCAGGAGCATTAGTCAATCCAAAAGGCATCACCAGAAACTCAAAATGCCCGTACCTAGTACGAAAAGTGGTCTTCGTGACATCTTGATCTCTAACTCTCAGCTGATGGTACCCTGAACGTAGATCGATCTTCGAATACACTGCAGACCCTTTCAACTGGTCAAACAAATCATCGATCCTTGGCAACGGGTACTTATTCTTCACGGTAACTTTGTTCAGCTGACGGAAATCAATGCACATTCTCATTGTGCCATCCTTCTTCTTGACAAACAAGATAGTTGCTGTCATGCTAGGTCTGATAAAACCCTTTTCAAGCAAATCATCCAGTTGCACCTTGAGTTCTCTCAACTCAGCAGGCGCTAAACGATATGGTGCACGCGAAATCGGAGCTGTGCCAGGCACCAACTCAATGCTAAAGTCAATCTCCATCTTCGGAGGAAAACCAGGAATCTCCTCCGGAAATACATCAGGAAAAAGACGCACCACTGGAACGTCGCTGAGCTGCACATGCGAAGAAGAAGAAGCATCCAACGCGTAAATCATAAAACCCGCGTTCTCCGCCGATAACAAGCTGAACATCTCCATCGCTGAGATCAACGGAATCTTCGACTTAGAATCCGCACCGTAGAAATTCAATTTCTCACCGGACTGAGGCCTAAAACGCACGATCCCATGGAAACAATCCATGGAGGCCCTATAGCTCGACAACACGTCCATTCCCACTATACAGTCGAAATTCCACAACAACAAACGAATCAAATTCGCTACTAGCACATGCTAACCAAAACTCAGAACGCCATTCAGCAAAACCTCTTGGGAGTACAAGCTCGCACCGCCAAGATTAGAAACAGACACAACATCGCGCAAAGGAAAGGTATGCAGACCATGCTCGATCACAAAAGAATCAGCAATAAACGAATGCGATGAGCCAGTGTCAAACAACACTCGTGTGGGAAAATCAAAGATAGAACAGTTACCTGCAATCACTCCGCTCGGCGCGCCCTCCACTTGGTCCCTCGTAATGGCATTCGCTTGAGCATGTTGGGGTCCTGAGATATTCTGCTGAGAGGACTGTCTGAAACGCGATGGACCAGGCAACTGTAACGGCCTAAACTGCGTCTCTCCAACCCTAGGCTGCGGAAAATGAGAGGAACAACCCCTAGATGATCCTCCTCGACCCTGAGGTGGGGCTGCGGCTTGCTGCGATCCAGCTGACGGACACACCCTCGCGAAATGCCCATACTGACCATAGATATTACATGAGCCCTGCACACCAACACACTGAGTCGATAGATTCTTGCCTCCACAAAAGCCACAAAACTCCGCTCTAGAACCACTGCTACTAGAGCTGCCTGAACCAGAAGAACCAGAGCCAGACTTCTTCTTAAACTGATGGCCACGAGGTCCGAACCTCTGGCGGCCAGACTGCTGAGCCAACTGCTGTGGGGGTTGATGAGCTTACTGCGAAGACTGCGCTCCCTGAATAGCGGGACGACCACCCTGAGCACCCTGAGGCCTAGCACGCAACATCCGGTTCCGCAGACCTTCATCGATGTCAATAGCGCTATTCACAGCTTCTGCATAGCTCTTTGGTTTGCTCGACAAAACCGAAGTATACAACTCTTCATTCAAATCCTCAATAAACTTGGTCCTCTTGGCCCTCTCCCGGCCAGCTACATGCGGGACATACGCCAAAAGAGAAGAAAACAACCGGGCATACTCTCGCACAGACATCGTACCTTGCTCCAAACGATCGAACTCTCGCTCACGAGCGTTCACGTACGACTCTGGGACGTACTCCTACCGAAAGGCAACACAGAAACTATCCCAAGTAATCTCCACACGGTCTCCTCAAGCATCCTCGAAGCGCCACGCCACCAACGCTCCGCATTCTTCCTCAACTGAAAAGTCTCCAAACTCAATGGAAGCACATCACCATACTGAACACGATCGAACAAACCAGTGATGTGCCATAGCCACGAATCTGCATCCTCACTAGACTCGTCACTGTTAAAGATCTGGGGACTCATCCTTTGGAACCTAGCCATCAAAATCTCCATGCTTTCCACACGGGTTGCTAAGTTGTCGACTTCCTCCTCTTCACGTCTACCACGACCATGAGAAGGGAAACTACGCTGATCCTCGTTCTGCCCTCCAGACTCATCCTGAAACTGCCCCCTACCTCTACCCCTATGTCTAGGCGGCATCTCTACGAAGGCACTAAACAGGATAAGAAAACACAGAACAGAAACAGCATAGAAATCACATATCACACAAACAATATGTAGCACATAACTCACATAGTCAAGCACAAGCAACACACGACACTGTGCCTAGACTCAAGTGTGATCCAAGAAATCGAGCTTATCCCAGCTTAAGCTCAGATACCAAAAATGTCAGGCCTCGTGCACCATATCAGAGTAAACCACACAAACATAAGCGGAAGCAACTAAAAAGTGGTTAAAATTTTTGCTTTTGGCCTGACAGAAAGATAATATAATTTAAAATACAAGATACTAAAAATAATCCCAGTTTACTAATCCACAACAGCACAAATATTCAAGGACAACAAATGCCCAACGGCTGAATACAACACAAGTACAGAAAGACTACTAGCTATATAAGACTAAGTATCACCCGAGACATCCCACCCAAAGTGATACCAGTGCATATAAATACTATATATAACTGGGACACTCTAACCACCTCCTGGGCACCACCAGCTGGATCATAACCTCGACTAGCTGCAAAACCTGGAAAATATGAACAAAAAACAGGCAAACAAACACAACAGCCCCAGAGGGGACCTCAGGGTTAAACCCCAGTACAGAGAGCAACTATAAAACGGCAATGAATAATAAAAGATATAATGATAATGCTATGCATGAGAGACAATGCAACAGCCGAAGGCTACAATCAAGGAGGGACCAAGGAATTCAACAGCTGACAACAGATTCTGCGAAGAATGGTGGCCACTGGTGTGTGTACAAGCATACGAGAATTACCCGCTCATCTTTACACCACACCTGAATACCAGATGCATCAACAACTCAACCTGTTGTTGCCCAACCCATGAACTGTGCTAGTTAACCACTCGGAGCATGAGGGCTAACAGAGCAGCAGGGAGATGAGAGTGCGGTATTGCCGCTCGCCCTCGTATCCTGGTAAGAAAACAGAGCCAAAGCACGGCTACAACAGCTGAAATGGAAATGATAGTGCGTATGCAATGGAACAGCTGAACAGCATATAAACAACAAGCAATGCACACATAGCAAACAACATAATATCCATGCCAATTCCAGCCGTAATATAAGCTCAACATCTGTACCTTAACTTCTGAGTTACAATTACCACACACAGCTGCTACAATCAAGTTTGAGCAACATAGATCTATCACCTGCTAAGCCAACACAAGCTACTGCTCAAAGACCAAAACATAAAACAACAACAGCTGGGAGCTACAACTCCACCAGTGCTTATCTACCTTCCTAACTCAACGAAAAGCTCTAACAAAGCTTAAAGGTACTTACCCCAACAAAACTACTGGCACGGCAAGGAACGCTTATGCTGGCAAACTACACAAGGGGATGTCTTAGCGATCCTGTGATCCTCTTCCAGCTCCTCCAAAGCCTTCTAAAGTGGTATAGAATGAAACGCCTTAGCGAGAGGAGTCCAACGCTACCACTCTCACTCTCGTCGGAGATGTCTACCACCAGAAATTAGGACGGATAAGGTTACGGTGAATAGTAACTAGGGTATCGCGACAAGATTTGCTATCGGGAAATATTTCTAAGTTTTGGATTTGTTAAAAAATCGAAGATCAAGTCTTCTCTTAAATACACTACTCAATCAGCAGGTAGAAATAGGAACAGATCCACCGACAAAATCAGTTATCACAACTAATATTCCCAACCAGCAGCTGAGATCTCGCATCAGCTTATGCCCTTCTCTATTATATTAACGAGCAGTTGAATCTTTCAAACAACACTAAAGCTGAACGGCGTCGCACCAACTTAACCAAACGACGTCGCAGAGGAACACGTCAACTCGCTACCAACAGCTGAATCAAACAACGCACCAAATCTCTCAACAGCTGATGTCTATCATAACCAACCACTGATACAAAGAATTCCACTCAAAACACTGTCGTTCCAACTTAACTAAACGATGTAGTTTTGCTACCTTCTACGAAACACGCTAACGAAACCAACAGCTGGTTCCTGCTCACAAAACATCGTCGCTTCAGAGTCCCTTAGCGCTCTCTACTGATCATCGCAACCAACATACCAACAGCTGATCACTCGCAACAACTGGATACGTGCTAATACACCAACATCTGAAATCCACGTCAGCATTTGCTGATTCCTACCAACACGCAACATCTGAAATATCAACATCTGACGCGATCGCTCATCGATGATGCAAAACCCAAACAGGTATCTCTCCCGCGAAATCTGATATCATCTCAACGATTGATTCCAACACTTAGACAAATTCGATGGCTATGCCAAGCACATCGACCAACAGCTGATTGAGAAAAACACAGGTCTCACAGTATAAATAGAGGACTTTGACCAGACGAACACCATTACTTCCCAACACTTAGAAATATCTTTCCCCGTAAACATATCCTCTACTGTAGTGAAACCCTTACTGTTCATCGTAGTCTATTTCTTACGATTCCCGACGGTACACGATGCAGCTTTGAGCAAGGGTGGTAGCATTGAGTTCCTCTTGCCAAGAACATTCTTTCTATACCTCATTTGATTTGAGCAACTGGAAGAAGAATGTGAAGAAGCTACAGTGTACAATCGTTCGCATTCTGGTCGATTGATTCTTCTGCTCAGGAAGTGCTTTAGAGTAAGTATAAGATCCTACCTACACTTCGTTTAGAGTAATCTATTGTGTTGTAGAGGTAGGATAGAGCTGGGTTGAGCTGGTGGCTCCCAGTCCGTAGTTATGTGCTTGCTGTCCCTGAGTTGTTGTTGTGGTTGGCTAATTAGGTTTCAGATCTGAGTTGTTCGGGACTCTCATTGTGGTAACTGTAGCACATAAGCTAAGGTACGGATTTGAGCTAGTATTACCGCTTTGGGATAAGCTGGATATATGTGTATGTTTGCTGGTATGTTGTGCAGTGTATGCTATCGTGCTGTTGTTGCTTTCTCTTGTCCAATGTTAGTTGTTGCAAGCTGTTGCATACACGCATTTTCCCATGTTGAGCTCAGATCTATTAGCTGTGTATTGTTGTGCTAACCCTTTATGTACCAGGATACTTTTATTGAGGACGAGCGGCAATACCGTGCTCCTCATCTCCCTGTTGGTTTAGTAGTTAGCCGCTATGAGACGAGTGGATAGCTACCGCTCTCATGAGCTTTTGCAACAGCAGGTTGAGTGATCTGGTTTATGCTCTGGTATAGTATGTTAAGACGAGTGGATAGCTACCACGCTCTCAAATGCTTCGTGGCCACTACCCTTTGTTCGATCTGTTGACAGCTGCTAAGCTGGTCCTTGAGCTCCTTTGGCTTCCTGATTCGTTTGTTGCTTGTTGCCTTTGCATCCTACTGTTCTCATGCATAGAACATGCATTTATATCTGTTGCTGTATATTGGCTGTTTGTATTGCTCTCCGTACTGGGGTTTGAACCCCTGACCCTCTGGGGCTGGCTGTTTTGGTTGTCTGTGTGTTGTTCAGGATTCCTGGGCTTCTCAGCTGGTCGTGGAAATGACGTAGCTAATGGTGCCCCGAGAGGTGGATAGAGTGTCCTAGTTATCTATATTTTATAATTTTGTATTAGATTCATCTCCGGGCAATGTCCCGTAGTGATGTTCTATTGCTAATTTGAGATTGTATTGCTTTGGGATACTCGATGCTTGTATTTGTTATATGCAGCTGCTGGTGTTCAGCTTTAGGGTTGTTGTAAAACTAATATTTTGAGTATAAGTGTATTTTAAATTTTGTTTTCTAAGTCAGGCCAAAGAGAAAAATTTTAGCCACTTTTAAATGCTTCTGCGGTTGTTAATTGCGTGGTTAATCTCTGTTGTGCACACCGGGCATGACATTTTTGATTTCAGAGCTTAAACTGGGATAAACTCGACTTCTTTTCATCACACTTGAGTCTAGGCACTTTGTTGCTTGTTGCATGTGCTTAACTATGTGTTATATTTGCTATGTGATCTTATTGTATTATGGTTTTCCTAGATGCCACCTAGACGTAGGGGTAGAGCTACCAGGCAGATCCCGATAGAATCTGAGGTTAAGAACGATGAAGTGGAGCGTAGTATTTCTGTTCATAGGCATGCTAGATAGGTTGATGATGAGGTGGATGTGTTGGCAGCCCGTGTGGATGAAATGGAACTGGTCATGGCGAGGTTTCAGCGGATGAATCCTCACACGTTAAATGGTGATGAGTCTAGTTCCGATGCTGAGTCCTGGTTGTAGTACATTACATGGCTGTTTGATCGAGTGCGGTATGACAATAAACGTAGACTGAGTTTAGCGACGTTCCAACTGAGGAAGAACCTACCTTGCCAGATTGGAGGTTGAGTTGCTATCCTATCCTCAACAGATGTTGATTCTTTGAGCTGTTCCATGCTGGATTTTACAAATTTCATTGTTTTAAACTTTTTTCTTTCCAGCCTTGAAGTACTGGTTTCAGCAGTACTGCCTTCATCGCTATTATAGCCCAATCCGATTCTATCACTAGATAGTTTTGTAGCTCCATGCAATTTCTGTAGTGAGGCAGATGATCTATTCCAGGAGCTTATTATTCCAGCCAATCGCTGGTTCTCATTCAGTATCTCCTCGGACCTGCTTCTCAATTATTCATTCTTAGTTACAAGCTTACTTAGGGCAGCTTGCATGTTGCTTGAGTCAACCAGCTCAGTGCTCTTTGCACAGCTTTCTTTTTCAGCTTTAACTTACTCGAATGATTGAGAAAGCTTTTTAAATTCGAGGACCATTTCATTTAGTGTAGTAAAAAGATCCTCACGTGTAAATTCAGGACTAGAAAAGTCAAAATACCTCCTCAGTGTCATCGACAATGAGACATTGTACTACATCCTCACTTTCGCTTGATGAGGAGGTTCCAGAGCTTGATTCCTCTGAATCTGAGTCAGCCCACGCACTCTTGTTTTCTTCAGCCACCATGGCTTTCTCTGTTCTCCCTTTTCGGTAAGCCTTTTTCTCCTTCTTGTCCTTGTTATTGCTACAATCTGGTTGCTTATTTTCATCTCTTCTTGCCTTCATTCAATCATCCATGAAGTGACCAGGCCTGCCACAGTTATATCATTTATCATCAGAATGAGTAGTAAGTTTCTCTTAGGAGAATCAAAGGAAGAGGGTTTCGCATTATACTTCCGCATAAATTTTCCAAATTTCCTTATGAATAGGTCCATCGCATCCTTGCTCTCTCCTCAGTTGATCTGCTGCTTGTGGAGCATGGACTTTTCTATGGAATTGTAGCGGCGAGAGCTCTGGTAGGTTCAGATGTTGATGGCTCCACTTCTGCTCTCGTTTCCAATTCAAACACGTAAGACTTTAGGTTGGAAAACAAGTCATGCAACTCCATCTTGTTTTAATCTTTTGATTCTCGCATAGCCATGGCTTTCACATCCCATTCCTTGGGAATTGCTCGCACTACTTTCAGGGCTAGCTCCCGGTTGCTGTATGTCTTGTTCAGTCTGGCCAGTCTCTTCAGGTTTCATCTTCATTAGTTCGAACTTTTTTAAGGCCACAATCAACTTGTTTTCCTTCGTCTCCTCGTTCCCTTCGCATATTTGGATCAACATTTCCCACATCTCTTAGCAGTCGAGCAAGTCTGGATTTTTCTAAACATGTTGTTGTCTAGAATCTTATAGAGTATGTCTTTAGAGACATTATCCAGATTTTCTTTATTCTTATCTTCTGAGTTCCACTCCTGTCTGGGTTTCTCAATCCATTGGGTTCCCCCGCAGTTATTGATACAGCAGTGTTCATTTTCAGTATTTGTATTAGTCCGTTGGTGATTATGAACCACATGTCGTTATCTTGTGCTGCTAGGTTCGCCTGCATCCGGATCTTCTAGACATCGTATTCCTCCTTGGAAAACATAGGAATTTTATTATGAGAAATCGACATATTTAAATAATTATGAATGAATAAATTTTTCAATGACTGAGAAACCCTCTCTGATACCACTTTTTAGGATCGAAAATACGCTCTGGAGTTCAAAGGGGGGTGAATGAACTCCTTTGCTATTTTGATTCGAAAATTCGTTTCAAAATATTACAGCTTGACGCAAACTTCCAGCCGAGTTACCATGTAGGAAGATGTTCCCAGTTAATAATGTTGTCTCGTTTAATAAAATAATTTTTATGCGGAAATAACACGATTCAATCAGTGAACAATATAATAAATGCGTGAATGTAAAACATGTAGGGAAGACAGATTTGTTTCTGGAAGTTCGGAGCAAATTCTCCTACGTCTCCTATTCTTCCTCAATGGGAAGGTTTCCACTAGAAGATTTGATTTTATACAACCCTTTGTACAAACCCACTCCCGCAAGCAGCAGCCACAAGAACTCCTAGCAAACAACCAACGAAACACAGACTCGTGATCTGGTTCGTAATACAACAATTTCAGCTATAAGCTGGTTGTGCTCTTCTAGCACTTTGACACTCTCTGTTTATGTTTTACAACAAGTGCTCAAAGCTACAGAGTGTGTAAATAGAAGAGTGTGTGACACAGAAAATGAAATAAGCAATCTGCGTGTGTCACTTGTGTGAGCTGATTCAAGATGAATTGTGCTTTAGTGAAGGACTTGATCTCTCGTGTGTTCAACAATCTCGTTGTGTTCGGCTGATTCGTTATTCCTTCACAGTTGCTCTTCTCTTTTATATATACTCTTTGGATACAACGGTAATAAATGTAGCCAGTAGACACGTTGTATGCATCCAAATTGAATTTTCTGTTACGCCTTAAATGCATGTATGATGAAAGTACAGCTCCATTAAATGCATTGCCCTTTTTAGCAACTTTCTGTCGTCTTCAGTTTATACCATATCTCTGCATATCTGATATTATCTCAAAGCACTTCCAACGACTACACATGACTGCAAAGATGTCGAATGTTTCAAATCAAGTTGTACGTAGATTCAAACATTCCAAGAATACAATATGTTTTCTGTTACGCCTTAAATGCATGTATGATGAAAGTACAGCTCCATTAAATGCATTGCCCTTTTTAGCAACTTTCTGTCGTCTTCAGTTTATACCATATCTCTGCATATCTGATATTATCTCAAAGCACTTCCAACGACTACACATGACTGCAAAGATGTCGAATGTTTCAAATCAAGTTGTACGTAGATTCAAACATTCCAAGAATACAATATGCTAATTTGCTTCTAACTTAGCTAGTCCCCCAATCTGGTTTCAAAATGTTGATATGATTTTCTTGATCGGGTGTTTATCTTGATTCGAAACCATACTTCTCTTGTCTCTTCTTTATACTTATTCAAGTATTAATCTCTGTATGCTCAAATCCTCACCTTTATGCCACTTGTAAAGTTAATCTACTCTGAGCTGGTTTTTCAACTAATATTCCAGCTGGTTACTCATCACCCCAGCTGGTCTGTTATCTGCGATTTGTACTAATAGCCGTAGATCACTGTTTTCCTGATCTTCATATTTTCACGAGTGAACTACCCGTATCTGGTTAAATATCTCTGAACTGGAATTTTCATACCTTACTATCCAACTTGTTGTCTTAGACCTTAATACAGATTACCTTTGATCGTTTGTCCTAAACCAGCATACCTGAATGCTCTGAGCTGTTTTTTCCTTGACTATCTTGAATCTGCTCCGATCTTGTTTTGACACCCAACGTAGTAAGTGTCGTCCAGATCATGTCACTTTGGTCCAATTGAACTCTTTTATGGATTTATTTTCTGGTCTATTTTTCATCACCAAAACTTCTGAAATTCATCCTAACAAAACTCTTCTGTTGTTGGAAGAACTTTACGAAATATTTCTGAAACCTTTAAATACTCATACAAACAAGCAAACAAAAACAATATATGCTTTCTTAAGTATAGCAGAAAACAGAGTTTACTTGCCTTAACAAACGATGACAGTCACAGAGAATTATCTAGCTAGAATTAGCACACCAACATGATCGGGTCCTTTGAAAAGCTTTTAAAACTTGGTCGTTTTCTAGTTCACATAGAGCATCGCTTCTATAGTTTTCCTTTTCGTGAAATTTTTGTGAATGTATATGCATGAGGTGCTTGGATGTGAGGATTGAGATTCGGTAATTAGTGATTAATCAGTTTTGATTGGAGATTAGTCATGGTAGACGTGATTATTGAATTTCAAATGTGAGGATTTTGGTCGAATCTTGTTGGTGATATTTCAGCTTTGGTTTAGAGCTGTTCAGATTTTAGATGCTGGGCGCTATCGGGTAATTTGCGTTGAATTTGGAGTTCATTTGATGAGTGATTCCATCGGGATCTGGTTCCAGTAAGAATTCAGATTCGAGACCTATCGCTGGAAGAAGAAAAGCTTTTAGAATTCTTGTGTGGGAATTTGCGAGAATCAGCTATGAGGCATACTGGAGATTCAGATCCGAGAGAACAGATTCGAGTATTCAGATTTGACGTGGGTAGTGATGCGATGTCGTTTCGCATTATCAGATGTGAAGCTAGCGGGTGGAATCTATTGGCAGATGTGATCGCGGGGATCTGTTTCAGATATGAGGCAGTGCGATGTCGTTTTGCTTGTGTTAGCGGGGACCTTAGTACGTCGTCGTTTTGATTAGTTACGCTTGCGTTTAGCGTTAGCGCTGAGACCAGATTTGAGTTAGCGCTGGATTGAAATTCGAGGACTTTAGCCTTAGATTAAGCTAGGATCTGAGTATGTAGGTGATTGACTTTCACTGTAGCGTTTGACCGAGGGATTTAAATAAAAGTGTTGATCGACACTTAGCGTATTTGTCGACCCCGATATTCCCTATCTCTTTCTTCGCTAACCCTTGATAGTTACTGTTCACCGAACCCTTCTCCGTTAGATTGCCGTCGATTTCCGCCTTTGTTTGGAGCACAACTGGTGGCGCTGGGCTTGTCTTGCTTAGGCCTTTCGATTGATACCAGTCTGGAGTTGTAATCTGATGGTCCCCAGAAATAGGATCACTAAGAAAATAGGAGTTCAAAAGGGGGGGGGGGTTGAATGAACTCCTTCGATTTTTCTATTTCAAAGTTCTTTTAAAATGTTTGGATCTCAGTTTTATGCAAACTTCTCAGCCAACAAAATATGTGCGGAAATAGGCCGATTGGTTTGTGAACAATGAACTAAGCGCAACACAAAATAAATGCGTAAATAAGAGATTGAGTCGAGAGTTTTTTTCTGGAAGTTCGGATATAAATATCCTACGTCTCCCCTTCTTCCTCCTCGGAAGGTAGCACTAAAAGACTTTGATGTGTGTAGCCTTTCTACAAACACCCGCTCCCGTAACCCGCAGCTACGAGAACTCCTAGAGCTTTACAACACAACTTGACGCAGACTTCGCTGCTGGTTTACAATGTTTTGAACGTTTTACGAACTTCTTAAAAGACAGTTCGTTTACAGACTCTATCAAATATATCAATGAGAACACGAATCAAGAGACTGTAAATATCTTCTGGTTTCAACAATGAACAACCAGAAGATTGACTCGAATGTTTTCTAATGAAGATCAAATGTAAAGTTCTTCGAGTCTTGAGCTTTTTGAAATATCAACGAAGAGAAAACTCTATAAAGATTTTGGCAGCGTTACAGCAATAGATAATGAGCGAAGTATGTTTTCTTCAACACCGCTGCTGATATTTATAGGCTTCGACTGCAACGGTAACATTAAATCCTCCAAAGGAAATAAATCCCGTTTGAATTACTGCCAAAATAGTACACCGTAATCTCTGCTCCACTGCAAGGTCAAACGCTCATCCACAGAGCCAATTTCTTTCCTTTCCATTTCTGTGCAAGCATAGAGAAACGGCCACTGTACACTGTACTATTCACCCAAAATAGTACCTATTTCCTTCATAGCAAATCAATACGCTGTCGTTGCAACTAATCCAAACGCTGTCGTTGCAACTTAATCAAACGCTGTCGTTGCAACTCCAACAAATAGACTTAACCAACTGCTGATCTCTTAAACAAAGTATCTGCTGAAACGAAACAGTGCACTCCAACGACGTCGTACTAACTTATCAAAACGCTGTCGTTGACATCTTTAGCAAAAACACGCTGAAACACAAAACTGTACTCGTTGGTCGAGACAACAACATCTGCTGATTGCTCTTGAAGAATCTATCTGCTGAACTACTCAAACTGTCCAACTGCTGATCTCATACCATCTGCTGAAATCTCACGAAAGCTCCAACTGCTGAAATGATACTGTAGAAAGATAAACTCCTGCGACAACCGATTGTCCAAATAGCATCTTGACTTATTTTTGTTATCACCAAAACTTATAAATATTGTTCCAACAATTTCCCCCTTTTTGGTGATGACAAAACTTCAGCAGCCGAGACAAAAGATATGCAAAAATAAATTGCACACTATCTGCTGGAAAACACATTTTATTAACCAACAAAAATTGTACATAGGATGTGTACAAGAATTATCAGCAAATAAGAAAATCTAATCTTTTCTTCTTCTCTTCAACGACTTAGCTTCTTTTCTTCTTCTTTCCCTGTCTCTCTCCGCTGCAGCTTGACTCTCTCTATTGACATCAGCATCTAAAACTGTCTGAACAATTCGCCGCTGAGCCATTTGAACTCTTTGCTCAAACGATGGAGTCACAGCACTGCCTTCTTTTTGAGTATTCGCAGGCTTTTGAAGTCCTCGGCTGCCACTTTACCCCTTTTTGTAAGCACTGCCCCTATGAATGTAGTCAACAAGCTCACTGAGCTGGGCATGAATAACATTGTGATTCTCCTGTGCTGAACTTTGGAATTCCAGAAGCTGGTGGGAAAGGGCTTCCTTGGTAGCCTCAGCGTCCTTTTGAATATCATTTACGCGCTTGGCCATGATGTCCACTTTCGCATTAACAACATCGACTTCCTTACGAACATCCGCTAGTCCTTGAAAAATAGTAGCATTCTGAGTGAGGACAGTTTTGCGAAATTCGTTGAAGCGAATAGTGTGAACATCATCTAGAGTGTGGGTTTCTTGACGTGCTCCCTGAAATAGATTTCTGAAAATATCGGCCTGATCTCGCAAGGAGTCACACACACTCTGCTCAAGCTTGTGCATCCTGGAAGAAATATCACTCTGAGACGCAAAAATTTGTTCTGAAAGAGCAGCTTGAAAATCAGCAAACACAGCAGAAAGATCCAGAGAAATAGTCGGACGAGAAGACGCAGTCGCATCGACATCTGTTTGATCAAAATGAAGCGAAGACGAACTATCAGAAGTCGATGAAGAAGACTGATGCTGCTCCAAACTAAGCTGTACACTGGGAGCAACTGCAAAAGAATCCTGAGATCGCTGTACACTGCACAAAATTGTCCTATCCAACGCAATAGAAGAAAGAAACTCTGAGATATCTGTACTCGGCAACCAACTGAATAAACTCAAATCAATAAATACTGAGCAAAACTGAGAAAATCTGAGAGCAAAAACTGTAGGGCAGCTGGGAGCAAAACTGGAGACTGGTTCAGCTAACTGTAAAGATCTGCAAAATCGTGTAGAACCAATCGGAAGAAGTCTCGGAGGGGCACCAAACTCAACAACCTCCACACATACATCAGCCCACCGCTTCCTCAACAGCTTGAAAAATACACTCATTGTTGGTAGAGTGTCATCGTATTGCCGCTGTCGGGGAACTTCAGTAGAAATCATCCGCTTGGGAATCTTCATCCATCTATCAGCACACAGCTCCACCGCCCACAATCCATCAATCAAAAGCATTCTCCTGATCCAGCACAACGATCGAGTGTTTGAATTTGATCTGGCAATAACAGCGCCTCGATCGCATGGGCTTCCTTCAAAAATTTTAGAACAACTGGGCTTCATCCATGTAAGACCAAGATTGCGTTCCTCCTTCACCAACTCCTCTAAGAAATAAAGATAGAGGTTGGAGAGCAGCTCAATGACTTGAATATCCACAGCTGAAGATCCTTGGCCAGGAGCGAAGTTGACCCTCCAAGCCTCCAAAAATTTCCACACCAAAATTGTTCTATATTTCAGCAAAATATAAAACTTCCGTTGAATAGCTTCCTGAGGAGACTCAGTTTCTCCCCAGGACAAAACCTGTTCTTCCTTTCTGTACATCTATTCAATATTTATTGAGGCCAATTTCCTCAGGCTGAAAGAATGAAAGAATGTTGCGACCTCCATCAACTAACTTTTGCTCGCAAACTCCAC
>KV001782.1:110692-155424 GCA_001598015.1 Dorcoceras hygrometricum | reverse complement strand
GGAAGGTAGCACTAAAAGACTTTGATGTGTGTAGCCTTTCTACAAACACCCGCTCCCGTAACCCGCAGCTACGAGAACTCCTAGCGCTTTACAACACAACTTGACGCAGACTTCGCTGCTGGTTTACAGTGTTTTTGAACGTTTTACGAACTTCTTAAAAGACAGTTCGTTTACAGACTCTATCAAATATATCAATGAGAACACGAAGCTAGAGACTGTAAATATCTTCTGGTATCAACAAATGAATAACCAGAAGATTGACTCGAATGTTTATATAATGAAGATCAAACGAAATGTTCTTCGAGTCTTGAGCTTTTTGAAATATCAACGAAGAGAAAGCTCTGTTTGAATTTTGGCAGCGTTACAGCAAAGATAATAAGCGAAGGTAGTTCTTCAATCACCGCTGCTGATATTTATAGTCTTCGATTGCAACGGTAACATTAACTCTCCAAAGGAAATAAATCCCGTTTGAATTACTGCCAAAATAGTACACCGTAATCTCTGCTCCACTGCAAGGTCAAACGCTCATCCACAGAGCCAATTTGTCTTCTTTCCATTTCTGTGCAAGCATAGAGAAACGGCCACTGTACACTGTACTATTCACCCAAAATAGTACCTAACTTGTTTCCTTCATTCCAGGCAACTGTACGATCCAACAAATCTTTTCCTTAAGAGCAAACGATCGTATTTCAAATACTTTGAGCTTGCGCCTGAAATTACTTTGGAAATCAGCACTTACATCCATCATCGTTGTCAAAAGCTTCGACTGGAAAAACGCTTGGAAGAATTCATCTGCTGATATGCATATGCGTTTTTCCATCTGCTGATTCCTTTAGCAATAAAACGATGTCGTGTCAATTTAATCAAGTGACGCCGTTTTGCTATCTTGAAATACATCTGCTGAATAACAACAAGTAGTGCATCTGCTGGAGTAATACTTCTGCTGAAAACTCTAAGCCAATACGCTGTCGTATCACAATCTTCAACAAAAAGACTTAACCAACTGCTGAACTTCTTCAACAAAGAGTCTGCTGAAATCTTCATCTGCTGATACGAAACAGTGCACTCCACGACGTCGTTCCAACTAATCAAAACGCTGTCGTTAAGCAATCTTTAGCAAAAACACGCTGAAACACAAACCTGTACTCGCTGGTCGAGACAACAACATCTGCTGATTGCTTTTGAAGAATCTATCTGCTGAACTACTCAAACTGTCCAACTGTTGATCTCATACCATCTGCTGAAATCTCACGAAAGCTCCAACTGCTGAAATGCTACTGTAGAAAGATAAACTCCTGCGACAACCGATTGTCCAAATAGCATCTTGACTTATTTTTGTTATCACCAAAACATATAAATATTGTTCCAACATAATCGACGCATGGGAGGAACGCGAAGTAACTGCGTTGTTCGAAGATTTTCGCGTAGTTGACCCGAGAGTTCTTCAGTTCGTTTGAGATTCTGGGTAATTGATTTCTTACCGTTTCTAGCTTAGATCTAGTTGTTAGAGCCTGCGTTGTGAGGTAGAACAAGATTTGAGTTCTAACCGTAGGTAGAAAGTTATAAAAGTTCAGATTCGAGCTGAATTATGAGGTGCCTTGACATATTTGAGCTCCCAGGCAGTTCCTTATGTTTTGTCGAGACCAGCGAGGAAGTAGATTTGAGCAGGCCGAGGTTTCCGTGCCTTGGTGAAATCTAGTTAAGGTAGAAGCTGAGTTCTGAGGTTCAAATTGAGCTTCTGTTAACAGCTTTGGGCATAAGCGTGTTAGTATTTTGAGGCATGAACTATATTCTGTGAATTCGATGATTTACGTGAACAGATTTGGATCACTTTATGATTATTCTGTTCTGTTTTACGTGAGTTATGCATGCTTAAATCAGATTTGAATTTAATTGCATTCATGCATACATCTTGAGCCAGAGATTTGATTGATTACCGATTGAGAGCCACATTGTGACCGGCCGACAGAGGTGTCGCGCCTGAAAGGCACAATGATATCATCGAGTGGTTATCGACGGATTCGTCGTGTCTGAATACCATCGAGTTGTGATGGTTGATTTGAGTGGCCAGACCTGAATATCACGGACCGATGATTTCCCCGGCTGATTGGTTGTGCGTGGTATAGAGGCTCGCTTGTTGTTGCCAGCGGACTCGTTGGACTAGATGACCGATTCTTTGACAGCCCTCATGCATTTCATGTTTTAAGATACTGCATGTTTATGATTTTTTGTTGTCTTAGTGATCTTCGCACGGAGGTTTGACCTCGTATTATTTTCCTGCTTTTGTGTTCCTTGCGTCTGTGTTGCCCATTGCAGGTTCTTCAGGTAATCAGGCTGGACAGAGCTGAGTGCCAGCTGGTCGATCCCCAGTTTTATAAAGTCCCAGTGTATTTATTATGTATTGTACCAGGGGATGCCCTGAGTTTTACTGTATCCGGGGATCTATTGTGTTGGAGTTTATTTGAGTTGCCTGATGTTGCTGGATTTAGATTTAAATCCAATTTTGAGTATGAATATTTTGAATGAATGTTTTACTGTTCAGGCCCAAAATTTGAAAAATTTTTAAGCCCTATTTATATGCTTCCGCGATTATGTGCTTAATTGTATTACTAATCTTTGTTGATTAGCACTGGTCCTGACATTCGAAGTATTTATATGCAAGATTTCAATGTAAATCATGAATGAAAACACGTTTCCTATAAAGTGCTACTCCGTTTTTTAAAACATTTAAAATATAAACCGAACCAATTAGATTAAAAGATGGAAAACCAGCTAGCTTGAACCGTCCAGATAGCCCACATAACCGTGCCTTTAATCTGGTAAATCAGCTTGGACAAAAAGCTGATTACTTAAATAATTACAAATCGATCCCTCAAACTTCAAACTTTTTATTTTGTGGATTTATAAATCTCTGGGCGTTACAGCTGTACTGACCGTTGTGAGCTGAGTTGATCTTCATGAGCTGAGTTGACCACTGCGAGATGAGTTGGCCGTCGAGAGCTGTGTTGACCCCACGAGCTGAGGCGACCACGTAATCTGAGTAAAGCATCCTATGCTGAGAGGATGGTTTGTGAGATGATCTGCGTACTCCGAATTGAGATGAGTACTCTGGCTGTTTTCAGTGCACGATCTGGTCCGAAGCCCCAAGATGATCTGGGTATAAGTGCTAATCTACGTACTCTAAGCTGAGACGAGTACTCTATGATGTTTTTGGTGCATGATCTAGTCCGAAACCTCGATGTGATCTCGGTAGACGTGCTGACCTGAGTACTACGAGCTGATAGGAGGGTGCGTGAGCTGAGCCCTAAGCTGAGCTACCGAGGTGTGAGCTGTACAGTGTAGTGCATGTTATACTAGAAACCATAAGCCGGCTTTGTGGTCTGAGCTGATCAGCGCGAGCTTATATGCAAATTCAGATCGGAAGGCAGTTGGGTTAGAAGTCTGTAGACAGTGTTTACTCCAGTAAGTGTAGTTTGGGTTTTTCAATTCTAGGGCCATCCCACTGTCATGAAACTTTTGAAATGATGATTTAGAGTTATTTTATGATGTTTGAACAATTTTAAGAATTTTATGCTTTCTGAAGTTTACGAAAATTTTTGAGGAAAAGAAAAGTACTACTGTTGAGGTTTTGAGAATTTTTATTGAGGCAGAATGTAATACGATGAAAATGTTTTGAATGATAGGACTTGGATGGTGTTTCTAAATTTGACGGATATGGTGGCTGAGAGACGTTTCGTTTGGCCATATCAACATGATGGATATGGTGGTCGGGAGACGACTCGATTGGCCATATCAACTTGACACGTATTGGGCTTCAGAAAAGCCCTTTAGTGCCTTTACACTTGACAGGACTGGGCTCTAGAAAAGTAATGGGGCGTCTTTACAACCTGGTACCATGGTATTTATATAGCTTGATCAGGCTAATTGAGGTGGAGGGACAACAGTCAAGAAACGGAGTTCACTAGAAAATCTTTTTATTTACTAGTTTATTGCCTATGCATGAATTTTAAGGAAAATGATTTGAGATGATGTTTTTCTTATGCATTTAAAGTTTGAGAAAAATTATTTGGGTATAATTATGTTAATGCATATTCTTGTATTATTTAATACTTGCTATCCTTAATTTTGTACTTGTTGAGCCTCTAGGCTCACTACGTTTGGTTGGTGCAGATGACACAGATACTGAGGCCGAGGGGTAGGACCTTTGAGGCGATGGCACTTTAGCTAGGCACATTACCAACGATCTCCCATTTTTATTGACACAAAACTTGGATAAAATTAAGCACGAAATCAACAGATTTGAAATATTTCTCCCCCTTTTTGTGGGAATCAAAAAAGGTTCGAAATCTTGCATCCCCCTTAATATTTAAAAGGAAATATCCCCCTTAACACAGGATGGCTTTTTTCAGTTTTCGAAAAGAAAACATTTTGGAAGGGACGATAGTTTGCAGAAACAACATGCATGATATGAATTTTAAACACCGATCATATGCTACTGAAAATTATCATCTATTCAGATTAGAAGATAAATAATAATAAAATTAGCAAGAATCTCTTCCATTTTTCTCTAGTTTTGGCTCAACAAAAATTAAAGATCTTGGCGTCCACATAGATCTCGCGCAATCTGTGTCACCTCGACAGAAGAGATATTGCTGCACTTTCCCTTCGAAAAATTACTCTGCAATTCGATAATCATTACTTCCCATATCTTTCATAAATTGAGCTTGAAAACATTTTAAAAACTTTAAAAACTAAAGTAGCATAGAGTAACTTCCGCCTGATAAAACAGTTTTGATAAAATCGTCAGAGCACTAGATTTTAAAATTTTGATGTCATTAACTCAGACTACAAGATAAATTACCTTAGAATTCACAGATTATCTTCAATTTCTCTCTAATTTTGGCACAACCAAAAATAAAGATCTCGGCATCCACACAGATCTTGCGTAATCTGTGTCAGCTCGACGGAAGATGTACATTTGTAACTATCTGTAATTCAAAACTCAATACACTCTATGTATTCGTAAAATGAACCTGAAAAAATTTTCAATTTTAAAATTCTCATTTCAAGAACTACCTGCTCTAATAACAATTGACAGGATCAAAAACAGATCGTGCCTAAGCTGAATCAGCATGGAGCACAGCTGCGCACGATCTGAACGAGTAAAACAAGAGCTACAATAGCTCTGTTTCTTGAAAATTTTTTAGCATCGAGAAGTAGATCAGGCGTGATAATAAGTCATGTGTAAACAACCCGAAGTTCTTTGAACATAGAAATCTAAAGGTTTACAATATGCGATGCACAGAAATACGATGTATGTTGAAAGATATAAATAACTCATCTGTTTGAATATGGAAGTTCGGAGCTCAATCTTCTACATCTCTCCTTCTTCCATTGCTGGAAGGTTTCCACCTGAAGACTTTGATTATACAGCCTCTGTAACAACCTGATCCCAACAGCCACGAGTGTGGGAACTCCTAGCGCTCCGCGCTACACATCAGCTCGTAGGCTGTGTGAATGGTCTCTAAGTGCGTCAGTTGGTGAAAGGTCATAGTCTCTTTTGATAGTGGGGGTCATCTTTTGAGCTGGTGTTGGGTGCTGCTTTTGAGGATTTTGGCGTGTTGTTGATGGTGCTCAGAATCTTGATAAGATGTTGTCGACCAATTGTTGAAAATTGAGTATAGCAATATTTTCGAAAATTTATACTTTTGTTTTGAAATACTAGAAATCAAAAAGGGTCCTGGGCTGCAGGACCACCATAAGGGTCAGAGGAGACGGATTCCTCTGATTTTGCAGACTTTGCAGAACATTGAGTTATGAATTCAAAAAATCGGTTTTGTAAGTCTGGGTCGTTTTTTAATGCAGCAAGGAAGTCCTTTTGAACCGGATCTAAGTTTTCTTTGGGTTTTTGAGGGGTGTCATGGACAGGTGCCTTCTGTTTGCGGTCTTCAGAAGTGTATTTGGGTTTGTGTCTTGTGGAGAGGAAATGACGAACAACATGTTCATTGCAAACGTGTGTTTGAAATTTTTCCCACCATTTAATGCGGTGAGTGCGGACAAGAGAGCAAGAAACGGGGTCGGGGAATAGCTTTTGAAAATCGAAATCCCGGGCAAATATCCATGGGACTTTGAACTCAGCATGAAATTTTAAAGTCTTTTAAAAATTATTCAAACAAGAGGATTCTGAAAAATTTTCTAATCCTTTTCTGATATCTTGAGGGAGGATGGACGAATCTTATCCCATCCTTTTCCACCATTCGAAAAACCAAATGGGGAAATTTGAATGATAGCCGGAGTGACTTGTTTGATAATACCATCCCTTTGGGTGGCAGCATTGACTTGTTTGATAATACATTTTAAAAATATGATTTCACCTTTGAATCCTTTTTGTGGACAATATCTACAGAGTCGGTGTCCACGAGGATGAGTTCATAAAATTTTTGAGATTTTTCGGATTTTCAGTTTCCCAAAATTGAGTTGGAGAAAAACGGCGATGAATATAATCTTGTTTTTTGACATTTTGTGGAATTTCAGTGAAGGGGCGAAACCGAGGTCTTCGGGCCATGGTTTTGAGAAATATTTGTATTCGTCTTGGGTCTGGGGTGAAGGAGGGGATGTTTGAGCAGGTGTTGAAGGGGAAGCCAAAACTGACTTGTAAGGTAGTTCTGGGAGATTCTGAAGAGGGCTATAGCGGTTGAAGTTTGAAGTAAGAGCGGAGAAAGGACCAGTAGGTCTTTGAGACGATGATTTTTGAGGTGTAGTTGGTTGGAGTAGAACCAACTGTTTTGAACTAGTTTGAGGCATCTCGTAGTCTTTTGTAGTCTGTAATTTCTGTTTTGAAGGATCCATCTGCAAGAAAATTTTGTTTTCCTTGTAAAAATTCTCTGGTAAGGAAGTCGGGAAGGGAATTATCTTCCCCTTTGATAAATTCTATTTCAAAATCGAAAACAGAAAGTATGGCCTTCCATCTGGCAAAAATTTGTTTTGAAACAAGATTTTGAACATCTTTAAATATAACTTTCTTAGCAGATTTGCAATCAACACGTAAAAGAAATTTTTTATTAAAAATATCATCTTGAAATTTGGAAATACATAAAACAGTTGATAAAATTTCTTTTTTGATCGAGTAATTTTTTTGCGATCCGAGCCAGAGACCAGAATGAAATCTTACTAACTGTTCTTGGGTATCTATGCGTTGTTTGAGAATGCCACCGTAACCTATGTTCGAGGCATCCGTTTGAACTATCATGAATGCTTTTGGGCTACGGATACTTAAGAAAGGCGAGGTTTGAACTTTATCTTTTGTAGTTTTGACAATACGAGTGTGGGTATCTGACCATGAATGGGGATTCTTTTGGAGACGTTCATATAAGTGTTGACAAATTTGGCGTAAATTAGGGAAGAATTCTGCTATATAATTTAGACATCCTAAAAATCTTTGAAGTTGATTTTTGTCTTTGATTTGATCAGGGAATTTTTCAGCGAATTGTATGACTCGTTGAATTGGTTTGATGAGACCTTTTGAAATATTGTACCCTAGAAAGCGGACTGAAGTTTGGAATAATTTCATTTTCTTTTGAGATAAGACAAGACCATTTATTTTAATGATATAAAAGAATTGACGTAAATGTTTGAAATGTTGGTCAATATCGGCTGAAAATATCAGAATATATAGACGATACTAAAGGAACTGTAATGATTGAAGATATCATTTATAATGCGTTGAAATTCATAAGGAGAATTTTTGAGACCGAATGGCATTACGTTCCACTCATAATGACCAAAAGGTACTGTGAAGTAAGATTTTTAGCGATCAGATTCTGTAATTTGAATCAGCCAGAATCCGGATTTTAAATCAAATTTTGAGAATATTTTTGCTGAATATAATCGGTTAATTAAATCTCTTTTGTTAGGAATTGGATAGCTATCCATTGTAAAACTTTGTTGAGTGGTTTGTAATTTATGACCTGGCGAGGGACCCCTCGCTCTAATTCTGTCTGTTTAACAACATAGAAAGCAGAACAACTCCAAGGTGATTTGGATGGTCGGATGAGTTTTTTGGTTAAAAGATCTTTGATTTCATTATGACAATGTTGTAGGAATTCTTGATTTATTTGGATTGGTCTGGCTTTTGTTGGTATATTCTTTTCATTGAAATCTTTTTCACATGGGAGAGAAACCTCGTGGCGTTTCCTATCACAGAAGGCGTGTGGAAGGTCATGACAGATTTCTTCTGTGATTTGTTTTTCGAGATCATTAATTTTTTGTTTGATTTGTGAGGTGGCAAATTGTTCATCTATTTTAAGGTAGAAAATTTCTTCTTGTAAAGAATTGATATGTTGTTTTTTATTGTGTAATAGATTAATTTGTTTAAAAAAATTGAAGAGTTTTGCAATAGTAATATTTCTTTTAGTTTGACAGGTGTGATGAATGGGAAGAGGACGTGTCTAACATGTATTTTGGTAAACACTCCTTGATTGTTGACTTGGAAAGTATATATTTGAGTGAGGAAGGGTGTGCCGAGGATCATGTCCTGGGATATGTCTCGGACTAGAGTGAATACATTTTTGAAACAGTAGCCATTATTACAGATATGAGCTTTTGATAATTTGTACCTGACATATAAAGGTTTTGATTAGCAGTATATAATTGTTCTGTTGTTTTTTCATAGTATTTTGAGGGAACAAATTCTTCTCGTAGAACATTATAATCTGCTCCGGAGTCAAGTAAGACAATAAGAGTGATTTTGAAGTCATTATTACTAAATTAATATTGACATACCTTTTTTGAAAATCAATTTTTTGTATAGTATTAATAAAATTACTTGTTGTGTCATTAAGGTTGTCGACGTTGATTTCGTCAACAGGGGTAGGATTAAGAAGTAATAATTTGGTTTCTAACTCGATATATTTTCTCGTAAAGAAAATAAGTCTTTTTGAAGTTGGTTAACTTGTTTTTTAACCATGTTGATTTCAGTTTGCAAATCTTTAGTAGTTAATTGTTTAAGAATACTTTGTTGAAGGTATTTATCAAATAATGTGCTTAAACTAAAATGTTCTTTTATGGGATCACATTTTGAACTTGCTTCGTCAATGATTAAATCTTTTAATTTACTAAGTTATTGTTTTTGAGTTTCAGTATCTGGAATTTGTTGTACTAGATCAAGAATTGCTCTTTTTTATCTTTTGAAATTACACATAAGTGGCAGACTCCTTTTGAAGTAAATTCATTGTCAGATTCGGTTTCATCTTTTATATAGGTACTGGAGTCGCTAGGAATGTCGTCGATTAATTCATTAACAGATTCGGTTTCATCTTTTATATAGGTACTGGAGTCGCTAGGAATGTCGTCGATTAATTCATTAATTTTTATTTTTATTTTTGTTTCGATTCTTCTTTGGTTTTTTAAGGCGATTATTGGATGTATGCCCTGGTTGATTACAATTCCAGCATTTCAAATATTTAAATGAAGAATTACAAGATAAATTCCATAATGCAAAAAGAATTTGGTACGAAAAATTAGATCAATCTATTAAAGAAAAATTAATTCTGAATGGATTCTCAAAATGAGAACCATTAAATCAAATATTCCTTTTTACACATTTTTAACAATATTCTTTTCAGCTGAATATTTTAATGAATTTCAAAATAAATCCGTGATCCACGTCAATACAAGTCTTCACAAAAAATGGACATTATTAAACAATGACTCCGTTACTTCTGTTCATCCTCCTCTCCAGCCTTTAAAACTTAAAACACTAAAAGGTGAAGTCACAGCTGATCCTTTTAAACGAGGAAGCAGTGACAAAGAACCTGTCACTTCAGAAGATGTTAATAAAATTTTACAACAGAATAATTACTATACTCAAATACTAAAGACAATTGCTACTCAGGTAGATCACATCTCTAATAATCTTAATCAAACAAAACTTACAAAAAATTCAACATTTTATGACACAGCTAAACCTTTCTTCCAAACAAAAATTATTACTTCAGAAAAATAAAAACAGATAAGCTTTCAAACTAACACTGATCACATCCTAAATAAAATTTCAACTAACTATCAGAAATTGGCAAATCAGGAAGTAAAATTAATTGTGTCGAAACTAATAATGATCAAAATAATGAATCCCAAACATCTAGTCCTACTGATTCTTGTGAGAACTAGAAATCTGTTTCAGAAGTCAACGCAAGTCAGCGGTACTGTAGCGAGTGAGTGATGCGTCGTCGTTTCTCTATTCAGTAGTAGCGCTTGAAGAGGAACCTGTTGGCAGCAGAGGCGCGGGTGCGAGGATTAACGAGAAAACGACACGTGTTGGTCAACTTTTTGGTGTTGACTGCAGATATTGTAGCGCAAATCAGCAGTTTCGATTGTGAGAGACTTGATTCAGTCGAGTGACCAGCCGTTGGTTTGAGTGACCAGCTACTGATAGTGAGGCGACGTCGTTTTGATAAGTTGGAATGCAGCGTTTTGGGTATAACGCTTTGTGACCACCTGCTGGTTGTTTCGAAAGGAATGTGTCAACAGCTGTTGGAGCGCTGCGGCGTCGTTTTGATTAGTTGATGCGGAGTCGTTTTGGTGCGTGAAGAAAAATGCAACGTCTGATGGTTGCTGCTGATTTCTGTTGAGAGCAAAAGCTGGTTTCTGTCGTGAGATTCCTACTGTTTCGATGTTTGATTATTTTAGAACAGCAGCTGTTGGATTGAGAGATATATAGATAAGTGTTGATCGACACTTAGAATTATTTTAGAACCCGATATTTCTTATCTCTATCTTCAAACTCTCGATAGCTACTGTTCACCCGAGCATTTCTTCCCTAGATTTCTGTCGATTCTAGCCGTTGTTTTGAATGATTTTGGTGGCGCTGAGCTCGTTGTGACTTGCTCTTTCGATTGCTACCCATTTGAGGCTGTAGTTCGACCTTGGAGAAGATCGCGAAGTAGCAGTGTTGTTCGATTTTCTTTGTTAAGTGGAACCCGAGACTTCCGCAGCTTTCGTTAGCTTTGGATTTGAGGTTCAGGACAGCTTCTGCCGTGATTAGCGAAGCCAGGAGAAAGCTGGTTTGCGTAGGCTGAGTTCTACCGTGCTTTCAAGAAATCTGTTGAGGTAGATTGAAGCTGTGAGGCACGAATTGAGCAGCTTTAACAGCTTTGAGTGTGGACATGGCTATATTTCGTGTTATGAATTCTGTGTTGAATTGATGGCTGAATTACGTGAACAGATTTTACTTGCTTTAGTAATTGATGTTCTGTTTTCACGTATTGTTATTGTATGCATTTAGAATTGATTATTGAATGTTATTCATGCATACATCTTGAGCCATATTGATTGATTGATGTCCCTTTTGTGAGCCATGTTGTGATTGGCCAACAGATGTGTCGTGCCTGAAAGGTCCAACGCTATCATCGGAGTGGTGACTGCCGGATTCGAGTGTCTACCACCGATCTGTGATGGCTGACGGGCCCTGAAGATCACGGACCGATGATTTCCCTGGTTGATTTACTGTGTGGGTATAGAGGCTCGACTTGAGATGATTTGCCAATTGATACACTGGTCTTGATTTCCGATTCCTTGATAGCCTCATGCATTTCATAGTATTGATTTATAGCATGTTGCATGATTTGCTGTTTTGATGGCTCTTCGTACTGAGGCTTGACCTCTTATTTATTTTCTGGCTTTTCTGTCTATTGTGTCTGTGTTACCCATTTGTAGGATCTTCAGGTAACCAAGCTGGACCGAGTGGAGCGCCAGCTGGTCGATCCCCATTTCCTTGAGTCTTAGTTATATATTGTATTATGTATTGAACCAGGGGATGCCCTGTATTTATTTTTATTTTCTGGCTTTTCTGTCTATTGTGTCTGTGTTACCCATTTGTAGGATCTTCAGGTAACCAAGCTGGACCGAGTGGAGCGCCAGCTGGTCGATCCCCATTTCCTTGAGTCTTAGTTATATATTGTATTATGTATTGAACCAGGGGATGCCCTGTATTTATTTGTATATGGGGATCTGTATCTTATTTGGGATTTTATGTTACCTGTTTTGCTTGAGTTTGATTTAACTCGTATTTTGAGTATTGATATTTTGAATGTATGTTTTGAGTTCAGGCCTATTTTATTTCGAATAATTTTTAAGCCCTATTTTACGCTTCCGTGATTATGTGCTTAATTGTGCTGTGATCTTGTGTGATTAGCACGGGGCCTGACATTTTTTGTATCAGAGCTTAAACTGGGATAAGCTCGATTTCTTTTGATCACACTCGAGTCTAGGCACAGAGTTTTGATTTGATTCTTGATTGACTCGTTGGCTTATGTGATCATATTATCTGTCTCTTTGATATATGCTGTTAGCCTTACCATGAGTGTCTTATAGATATGCCGCTGAGGAGAGGTAGAGGTAGGACTACTAGACGTTCCGCCGAGGGGTCTAGGGCATCAGATAGCGATGAGGGTCCTCAGCAGGTAGAGGATGTTACGATACAGATAGGCGAGTTGATAGAGGCTCGACTTGAGATGATTTGCCAGTTGATACACTGGTCTTGATTTCCGATTCCTTGATAGCCTCATGCATTTCATAGTATTGATTTATAGCATGTTGCATGATTTGCTATTTTGATGGCTCTTCGTACTGAGGCTTGACCTCGTATTTCTTTTCTGGCTTTTCTGTCTTTTGGGTCTGTGTTACCCATTTGCAGGATCTTCAGGTAACCAAGCTGGACCGAGTGGAGCGCCAGCTGGTCGATCCCCATTTCCTTGAGTCCCAGTTATATATTGTATTATGTATTGAACCAGGGGATGCCCTGTGTTTATATGTATATGGGCATCTGTATCTTATTTGGGATTTTATGTTACCTGTTTTGCTTGAGTTTGATTTAACTCGTATTTTGAGTATTGATATTTTGAGTGTATGTTTTGAGTTCAAGCCCATATTATTTGGAAAAATTTTTAAGCCCTGTTTTACGCTTCCGTGATTATGTGCTTAATTGTGCTCTAATCCCGTGAGATTAGCACAAGGCCTGACAAAGCTCCTCGAATAGACCAGGATGTCGTCGATGAAAACTATAATGAACTGTTCTATATACTGTCTGAATACCCTGTTCATCAAATCCATGAAAATCGCTGGGGCATTATTCAAGCCAAACGGCATCACTAAGAACTCATAGTGGCCGTAGCGTGTCCGAAAGATAGTCTTGGACACGTCCTATTCTATAACTCTCAACTAAAGATAGCCAGATCTCAAATCAATCTTTGAGAACACTGAAGCTCCCTGCAACTGTGATTATATTATCTGTCTCTTTGATATCTGCTATTAGTCTTACCTTGAGAATTGTTTAGATGCCGCCGAGGAGAGGTAGAGGTAGGACTACTAGACGTACCGCAGAGGAGTCTAGGGCCTCGGATACTGATGAGGGCAATCAGCAGGTTGAGGATGTTACAAGACAGATAGGTGAGATGGAGCTAGTCTTAGCTAGGTTCCAGCGGACGAACCCTCCGACTTTTGCTGCTGCTGAGGGTGCTGCGTTGGCCGAGAGTTGGCTAGTGCAGATGGAGGAGCTGTTTGATACCTTGGAGTACACTCCAGAGAAGAGATAAAAGCTGGCGGTGTTGCAATTGAGGGATAATGCACAGCGCTGGTGGAGAGGTACTTCCCGTATTATGCGTGAGAGTGGGGCTGTGATCACCTGGGAGAGCTTCTGTGCCGCGTTTCGACAGGAGTATACCCCGGAGTCCTACTACAACAGTCGATACGTTGGGTACTTCTTTAAGAAGTGTATTCAGTCGTTTGGGGATTCAGTTGTTGATTTGATATCAGGAGCAACTATTCAAGTGTTAGCGTGTTTCTTAACAAACAACAAAACTACGTCGTTTGGATTAGTTGATACGACAGCGTTTTGTTTAGCGCAAGAATTCAGACGTTGGTTGATGCATGCATTCAGTTGTTGTTACGATCATTAGATGGACACTGAGTTGTTGCAAATATTTAGTTGTCAGCGATGAACTATTCATCTTCTTCAAGAAAGGAAAAGCTGTATTAACAATGAGAGAATTCAGGCGTAAGCAACAAATTGATTCAAACGAGATTACATATTCAAAATAGAAAAAATCAATGGTGAAGATTGAATCGTACTATTTCCTGGAATTAAGGAGACAACGTCGGTACTATTTTGGGTAAATAGTACACAATTTACAGAGGACGTTATACGGTGATTGCACAGAAATGGAAACATGACAAATTGGCTCTGATGATGTGCAATTTACCATTTGGTGGAGCAGAATATACGGTCGCACAATTAACAGGTTTTCAAAATGGATTTTGTTTCCTTAGCCAAATTTAATGACCGTTGGAGGACGAAGACTATATATAGAGCTGAAATTTGAACTGAAGAAACTCTTGAAGCTCTCAATTACTCTCTTTCATTTTCGCTATTCATCGTCTCCATCATTCTCGAGCTTACTCTCTACAGAAGCTATCACTCAAAATCTCACAAACTTGAAGAACATTCACACAGAGATTACATAGTTTTAATCTTCAAGTCATGTTCTGGTTCACCTTTGTTGAATCGAGTTTCTACGTTTAGAAACCTGAAGATTTACAGTATCAATAGAGTTGTATTCATTTTTTCATTCTAGATTGAGTCTGTAACAAACGTGCCACAAAAAGTCCGTTTGAGAAAAATATTATTCACTTGTATTCAGCAGCTGCGACTGCTTTGTGAAGTTGTGTTACTAGGAGTTCACCTTGAGCGAGGCTCGGTGATTGGGTGTTTGCAGAAGGCCTGTAACCATCAAATCTTCTAGTGGAACCTTCCTGAAAAGGAAGAAGGGGAGACGTAGGATATTGATATCCGAACTTCCATAAACAAACTCTCGACCCTTAAACTTTTACATTATCGCATTTACGTATTGCTTTAACTGTTCACAAATTGATCGACTTCTTTCCGCACTTTTTGTTAGTCGAGAAATTTGAGTTTAAACTGAGATATCTTAAATCTGGTAACTTGGATTTAAGTTAAGCGGGTGCTTGTAAAACGTTTTTTAAAAGGTTTTGAAAATTGAAAATACCAATACTGACCAAGGCAGACCAAAAACAAGAGAAAAAAAACAAGGTTAAACCTCTGTACGAAGAGCACAATAAAGCATCTATCATATCAGACAATGCAACATCTCAAACGTGCGATGCATGCAAGGGCTACCAAGAATCATCGGTAGGCAAGGCACAACGACTCAGATGCGCAGATCTCATCAACATCATCATCCTATGATCTTCAGGTGCGAAGACTCATCCGACCATCTCAAGGCAGTGGTATTCAGGTGCGACGACTCAGCTGGACACCACAATAGCAACGTTGGACCTTTCAGGCATGACGGCTCAGCCGGCTGATCACAACGTGCAAGGGAATTCAGCTCCCAAAGTAATCAGGCTCAATATGTATGCGTGAATGCACAGCAAACTCATGCTTGAATCAATGCATATAGCTCAAACACACACAGACAGATAAGAGCATATAGTCAGCTTCAGAAACGAACAAAGCACATATCACAGAAATATAACACGAGAGAAACATCCCAAAGTTGATATCAAAACTGCTAAGCCTAGCTCAATTCGAACCTCAAACCTCAACAGATCTTACAAGAACAAGAGTGTAGCAACCAGCTCAAGTCTACTGCCCTAGCAGCTCCACGGCGAACTCAACCAAAGCTTCGACAAGCTTAAATCCACAGCTCAAATCTGAACGGGGAAACCATCGACTGGAATTCACGAAGTTACTCAAACCTGCAACTATTTCTCTCCTCTTCCTCAAGTTGATCTAAAACTCCAAACTGGTATCAATCGAAAGAGCTAAGCAAGACGAACCCAGTGCCACAAATCTCGCTCCAAACAAAGGCGAAAATCAACGGCAATCTAACGAAGAAGGGTTCGAACAGTACCAATCGAGGGTTTCTCTGGAGAAGAAGATAAGGAATATCTGGTTCGAAATACTCTAAGTGTTGATCGACACCTACATCTAAATCGCCAAGACAAAGATACAGTGCGAGTCAACACCGACTAATTCAAATCTCATCGACAACACAGATGTTAGAGCTAGGTAAAAGTCCCTTAGATCTGGCCTCATCGATAACTCAAATCTGGCTTCGTTGCTCTCAACAAGTAATCAAAACGGCGTCGCATAGGAGTCTCGCTCAATAACGCTAAACGACGTCGGACTGTCTTCAGATCTGATACAGATCTCACACACTCAAACCCGCTAACGCTCATCCAGATATGAGAAATTATGAACCGTACCAGTCTATGCTAACATAGTCACGACACAGTATACTAGACACCATTCAAAATACATCCACGCCAACTCTGAATCCTTGATACCCGATCCCGCAACTCAAATCCGATCTGTTCTACGCTAGATCTGAAAACACGAAGATCGTCCACGAATTAACCAATTCTCTCCATCATGAAAATACGATGACCAACATCTCATTGGTTAATCCTAACCAGATCTGAGCATTACGCTAATCACAAAAATACAGATTTCTAGTCCTCACAGTTGGTGCTGTGTTCTTGTTCTCGTGCGATCTGTTGAGGTAGTAGCCGTGAGAAGTTGAGGTACAAGTGAGCTTATACTAGCAGCTTTAATATCAGCTTGAGAATATTTTTGTGCGTGTGAGAGTTGCTATGTTTTATGTTCTAGGTGAATCTGCTTTATTGGTCGGTTTACGATGATGATTATTGTGCTCTTAATTGATTATATGTGTGAATTATATGCATAGCTGTAAGCATGATTCTTCTTGGCATTCACGCATAGCATAGACATTCTTTGAGAACTGCTAATCGCTGAGTCGCGATTTTCCGGCTGAGTCACCGTCTGAGAATCCATTGTCGTCACTGAGTCGTGATAGCCAGCCGAGTCGCTGTGATTTGGATTCTGATTGATTATTGAGATTTTATTGCACAGATGAGTCGTTGTGCCTTACTTACCGATGATTCTTGGTAGCCCTCATGCATTGCACGTTTGAAATATGGCATGTCTGATATGATTGTTTCCTTATCGATGCTCTTCGTACTGAGGTTTGACCTTATTTTATTTTTTCATTTTTGGGCTGCTTTGGTCTGTGTTGGCCTTTGCAGGATATTCAGGTAATCCAGCTGGGCTGGAGTGTCGGCTGGTAGATCCCATTATTGAGCCTCAGTTATATATTATGTATTGTATTATTGAACCAGGGGATGCCCTGCGTGAAAACTGTATTTGGGGGATCTTTATTTGTTGTTGTTTGTATTTTTAGTTAAAATCCATGTTTTGATTATGTTCGTATTTTAAGAGATGATTTCAGTTCAGGCCCAAATGAAAAATTTTAGCCCATATTTAATGCTTCAGTGTATGATAAATAAAGTAATTAATCTCTTAATTAGAGCACCCGGCCTAACATTTTGGTATCAGAGCTTAAACTAGGATAATCTCGATTCTTTTCCATCATACTTGAGTCTAGGCACAGAGTTTGACGTTTGTTTGTGATTGACTCTGTGATTGCGTTATTTTCCTCTCTGAATTATCTGTTTTTGGTTCTTACCTTTGAGTTTTGGTAGATGCCGCTGAGGAGAGATAGAAGTAGAACCGCTAGGTAGGTAGTTGGGGAGTCTAGAGTCCCGGAGAGCGATGAGGATATTGCTCAGATGAGTGTGCCTTTGCGTAGTGGAGCTAGACAGGAAGAGATTGAGGTAGAAGATGTGACTAGGCGGATTGGCGAGATGGAACTAGTGTTGGCTTGGTTTCAGAGGACGAATCCCCCTACGTTCACTGGCGCTGAGGGTGGTCTGATGGCTTAAGTCTGGTTAGAGCATATGGAGGAGTTGTTTAACACGGTGGAGTATTATCAAGAGGGGAGACTGAAGTTGGCTGTTTTGCAGTTGAGAGATCATGCTCAACGTTGGTGAAAAGGTACTTCCCGAGTTATGAGATAGAGTGGAGTTTTGATTTCTTGGAAAAGCTTCTGTGCAGCTTTTCGTCATGAGTATACCCCTGAGTCCTACTAAAATAACCGTGATAAGGAGTTTGATAATCTGAGGAAAGGGAACATGAGGGTGGCCGAGTACGCTAGATAGTTTTCCTCGCTTTTGTCGTATGTTCCCAATGTTGCTAACTAGGAGAGGACGAAGAGGAACAAGTTTCTGAGAGGGTTGAAGCCCGAATTGTTCCGTATGGTGCTAGCTGCTTCTCATGCGACTTATGATGATGAGGTGGACAGGGCGGTGGACATTGAGTAGAGTCTTTTGGAAGCACAGAATCAGGTTCAGCCAATAGTTGGATGTAGTTTCCAACCCATGCCAGAAGGGATGCATTAATTTCAACCTCCTCAGACGTCGCAGTAGTCAAATCACCAGAGGTTCAAGCCTCGAGGAAAGCAGTTTAAGAGACGGTCGAGTTTGAGTTCTTATGGTTTTGTTAGTCCTGGTGGTAGTGGATCTGGAGGAGTGTCGTGTGGTCAGTGTGGAGATAGACATATGACTTCTCAATGCCGTGGAGTTCAGGGTCTTTGCCATAAGTGGGCAGCTTGGACATTTCGCTAGAGTTTTTCCTTTGATGGGGGAACAGCCCTCAAATCAGGCACATCAAGGTTAAGTTACTTTTTCTTCGCAGAGACCGCAACCTTTTGTCCACTCCCAACGATCAGGATTCCAATCGCGAGAATCGTCTAGGTTCGGAGGATATTCTAAACCTCTGTTTTTCGGACCTCAGCAAGCTCAAGTGAATGCCTTGACGAGAGATCAAGATGATGATAATCCTGGAGGAGTTATAGCAGGTACTTGCTTTATGTTTTACTTTCCTGCACGAGTTTTGTTTGATACTGGAGCATCACAATCTTTTATTTCTAATTTGTTTGTGTATGAGTGTGGGTTGAGTTCTACCCCACTGTGTGATGTTGTATCTGTTTCTACTCCTGCTGGCGTGAGGCTGATATCCCACGAGGCTGTTGAGAATTGTGTGATTCGATTCGATCAGAATGTGCTGGTGACGAATTTGATTTCTCTGGAGATTAGAGACTTTGATTTTATCTTGGGTATGGATGTGTTGTTCGTTTATAGAGCGACTGTTGATTGTTTCCATGGTGTAGTGAGGTTTAGACCTCAATTTGTGGAAAAGTGGGACTTCTATGGTGCCGATTATCGATCGAAGATTCCACTAGTGTCAGTCATGGAGATGCTTAGCCTGTTGTCTCTAGAGAATTCAGGGTTCATCATTTATGCCCTGGATGTCTCCAAAGAGTCACGATTGGAATGACTGACATTCCTATTGTCCGAGAGTTCCCAGACGTTTTTCCGGATGAGATTCCTGGATTCTCTGCGAGACGAGATATTGATTTCAACATTGAGTTGTTGCCAGGGACCTCCCCGATTTCGAGAGCTCCATATCGGTTGGCGCCACTGAGTTGAAGAAACTGAAGAACCAGTTACGTGACCTTATAGAGAAGGGATTTATTAGGCCGAGTATGTCGCCATGGGGAGCTCCGATTCTCTTCGTGAAGAAGAAAGATGGATATATGAGGATGTGTGTTGACTTTTGGCAGCTGACTAAAGCAACAATCAAGAACAAGTACCCTTTGCCGAGAATTGAAGATCTGTTTGATCAGCTGTAGGGATCGGCAGTGTATTCTAAGATGGATCAGCGATCTGGTTATCATCAGTTGCGGATTAGTGACGTTGATGTGGCGAAGAAAGCGTTCCGGACTAGATACGGGAATTATGAGTTTCTCGTGATGCCGTTTGGATTAACGAATGCCGCTGTTGTCTTCATATATTTGATGAATCGCGTCTTTAGCGAGTATATCAATCGTTTCGTGATCGTTTTCATGGATAATATCCTGGTGTACTCGTGGAGCTATAGAGAGAATAAGGAGCACTTGAGGTTGGTGTTGCAAAAACTGAGAGACTCACAGTTGTATGCGAAGTTCAGTAAGTGTGAATTTTGGTTGGATAAGGTAATCGTTTTGGGTCATGTCATATATGCACAACGTATTTCAGTGGATCCGAGTGAGGTCGAAGCAGTTCTTAACTGGGACCGAGCTAGAAATGTTTTGGAGATCCGTAGTTTCTTGGGTTTGGCTGGATATTATAGACGTTTCATTGAGGGTTTTTCTTCAATAGACAAGCCGATGACGCAGTTAACCTAGAAGGATAGAAAATTTCTGAGGACAGACGAGTGTGAGTCGAGTTTCCAATTGCTCAAGGAGAAGTTGATTATTGCTCCTGTGTTGGCTTTACCTTCGGGTTCTGAAGGTTTTGTGGTTTGTTCCGATGCTTCTCTGAGTGGTTTGGGCTGTGCATTGATGCAGAACGGGCGAGTGGTAGCTTAATCAAAAAATAGCAGTATAAAACACTAACATCCATCCCTTGGTTAAAGCAAATACCATGGGTTAAAACTTTGTTATGCGTCTCGACAGTTGAAACCCCATGAGACGAGATACCCCATTCATGATCTAGAGTTGGCTGCCATTGTTTTTGCCTTGAAGATCTGGCGTCATTACTTGTATGGTGAGCAATTTGTGGTGTACACAGACCACAAGAGTTAGAAGTATATCTTCACTCAGTCAGATCAGAATATGAGACAACATCGTTGGATGATGTTTCTCAAGGATTTTGACTGTGAGATTCAGTATCAGCCTGGGCGAATGAACTTAGTAACAGATGCCTTGAGTAGGAATGCCCAGCCTGTGATTCTAACATCTTTGAGTATTTCAAAAGTTCACGAGCATTTGGGGACTTTTGGATGGATTTTTCAACCAGATGACCAATGTTTTGTAGTTTGTTCTCTTCAGGTTGAATCACAGATTATTTCAGACATTAGAGCAGCACAGAGGACTGACCCATATATCCATGAGTTGAAGATAAAAGCCCAGAATGGTCAGTTGGGAGATTTGCTGTTGCTTCTGATGGATGCCTGAGATTTCGTGGTAGACTGGTAGTTCCGAACCTGATTGATCTGATAGAAACCATCATGAATGAGGCCCATTGCAGTCGTGATAGTGTGCATCTGGGCGAGAAGAAGATGTATCATTCCTTGAAGTCGTACTACTAGTGGGAAGGTATGAGGAATGACATTTCTAAATTTTTAGCTCGATGTTTGAACCGCCAACAGGTCAACGCCGACAGGATGAGACCTGGTGGATTGCTGTAGAGTTAGAAGTGCCTCAATGAAATTGGGAGAACGTTTCCCTGGATTTTGTGACTCATTTACCTTGTTCGAATAGGGGATGTGATGCGATTTGGGTGGTGATTGACAGGCTTTCGAAGTCAGCCCATATCATACCCTATGATGTGAGATGTTCCATGAAGAAGATGGCGAGACAGTACGTTGATCATGTGGTTAGAATACATTGAGTGCTGGTTTCGATAGTGTCTGATAGAGATCCAAGATTCACTTCCTGATTTTGGAAGAGCTTGCAAGCAGCGATGGGTTCGAGATTGTCTATGAGTACAGCTTATCCCCCTCAGATAGATGTCCAATCCGACTATCCAGATTTTAGAGGACAAGATGCGAGCTATTGTGAAGGATTTCGACGGTGGTTGGTAGGATTCTTTATCCTTGGTAGAATTTTCATACAGTAATAGCTACCAAGTGACTATCGGGATGGCACCATTCGAGGCTTTGTACAGTAGAAATTGTAGATCACCGATTTGATGGGAAGAATTTGGTGAGAGGCAACTGTCTACCCCTGAGTTTGTCCAGTATATGAAGGATCAGGTTGAGCTGATTTGAAGCAGATGAAGGCTGCAGAAGATCGTCAAGCTAGCTATGCTAAAAAGAGGCGTAGGCCTTTGGAATTTTAGGTTGGTGATCGAGTGTTTCTGAAAATTTCTCCATTCAAGAGCGTGATGAGATTCAGGCTTAAGGGTAAGTTAGCTCCAAGATTATTTGGTCCGTTTGAGGTTATTGAGAGGATTGGATCCTTGCTTATCGATTGCAAGTGCCTGCTGAGTTAGCATCGATGCATGATGTGTTTCATGTATCAATGTTGAGGAAATATGAGCCAGATCCATCCCATGTACTAAGGACAGATGATGTTGAGCAGGATCCGACCCTAAGTTATGTCGAATATCCAGTGAAGATTCTGGATAGGAAAGACAAACAATTGAGAAACGAAACTATTCAGTTGGTGATGGTCCAATGGAGAAAGCACGGTCGATGTAAGGACTAGAAATTGTTAATTGGTGATTAATTAGTTAATCGGATTCTAAAGAGGATTAACCAAGGCAGACGTTAACCATCGGGTTTTTAGATTTGGAGGAATTGGTTAATCTGTTGGTGATATTCGTATTTTATGTAAAGCAGATCAGATGTGAGTTGTTGGTCGCTATTGTGTGGATTGGAATAGATCCGATTTGCGCAAGCAGATTTGAGTTGATCGTATTCGAGTATGAGTTGTTTTGTGTGTTGTGCTTGAGTTGAGTGTCTATCGGGAATTGGTATTGGAAGACATCAGATTTGAGATGTTATGTAGACTCTGAGCTAAGGGAACAGTTTTGAGTAGCTGAACCTAGAGCGAGAGGTAATGCGACGTCGTATCGTGTTACCATATTTGATGCTAGTTGAGTGAAATCTGTTCAGCGGGTGTGAGCAGATGTGCGCGTCGACTTGGGGAAGTTACGTGTTGGTCGATGGTACTGTGTGGATCGGTTCGGTTCGTGAGTTTGGTGTAGACCGGTGCGGTTTAAGGGTTTCAGATTTGACCAGATCTGGATGTATGCGAGTGGGTCTATGTGTATGTGTGATCTGTTTGTTTTGAGCGGGACTCCTACACGATGTCGTTTGGTGATCGCGCGCTAGTATAGTATAGAGAAGTCAGATCTGAGTTAGTGTTAAAATCTGATGTAGCACTAAGATCTGAGTGCTGGTATCAGCTTTGATCTGAGTAGATGACTTTCATTGTAGCGTTGACTGGAAGATTTATATACCAGTGTTGATCAACACTTAGAAAAATTTGGAGACCCGATATTTCTTATCTTCTTCCCGAGAGCTTCTCAAACCCTTACTATTCACTCGAACCCTATTTATTTCGATTTTCTTCGATTTAAGCCACCGTTTGGAACAAGGCTGGTGGCGCTGGGTTCGTATTTCGAAAATCATTCAATTGATACCAGTTTGGAGATTTGGATTGACGTGTTGAGGGAGTGCGAAGTAGTTTAAGAGTTCAAGATATTTGCTATTTCCAGGCGATAGTTCTTCAGTTCTGTTTGAGCTTTTAGGTAAGCTTTAGTTAGTGTTTTACACCTTGCTTAGAGCTGGTTTTTATTTTTGAGGTATTGAGTTGATTTGGTGGAGTTGGTAGCTCCCAGATCTGTTCTGTTGAACATGTGCCTGAGCTGTTTGAGCATTGTTTAGCAGGTAGTGGCTACGAGATAGTTCGAGCAGGTTCTGTTGAGTTCACCATGAGCTGGTAGGGCATCAGGGTGTTGTGTTCTTGTTCTCGTAAGATCTGTTGAGGTATCAGTGGTGTAGAGAGTGAGGTACGGATTGAGATCCTACTTACATCCTTGAGATGAATATGAAAACATGTTTTGTATGTGTTTACGTGTTGTGTACTATGCCTGAGCAGTGTTCTTCTTATCTGCGTGTGGGTTACAGCAGTTTGAGTGTGCTGCTATGATATATTGCATTCTGCTTTGATCTGATTAGCATTTGCATTCACGCATTTCATATTGAGCCTGATTCCTTGATACTATGACTGGCCGGCTGAGCTGTCGTGCTTGAATATCAATACAGAGTGATGGTCGGCTGAGTCGTCGTGCCTGAATACCACTAAATTGTGATGGGTGGCTGATTTTTTGTACCTGAATATCACTTGGATTATATTTTTGCACATCTGAGTCGTTGTGCCTTGCTGACAGATGATTCTTTGGTAGCCCTCATGCATGGCATGACATGATATGTTGCATGTGTATCTGATAGCTGTGGTATATTGCTATTCGTACTGAGGTTTGACTTCATTTATTTTTTCGTTTTTGGGCTGCGTTGGTCTGTGTTGGCCTTTGCAGGATCTTCAGGTAATTCAGTTGGACCGACTGGAGCGTCAGCTGGTAGATCCATGTTTTGCGTCCCAGTTATTTATACTATGTATTGAACCACGGGATGCCCTGTGTGATTATGTATTTGGGGATCTGTATTTGTATTTTACCTATATTTGTTGCTATGGATGTTGTTGGAGTTTTGAGCCAAAATCCATATTTTGAGTACGATTGTTCAGACCCAAAATGAAATTTTAAGCCCGTATTTCTATGCTTCCGTGTGATTAAAATTAATTGAGTCATTAATCTGTGTTTAAGCGCACCGATCCTGACACTTTGGTATCAGAGTTGGGACAAGCTCGATTTCTTTTCCATCACACTCGAGTCTAGGCACAGAGTTTGAGTTTTATTTTTGATTTACTCTGTGATTGTGCTGCTTGCCTATGTGTATTATCTGCTTTTGATTCTTACCTCTGAGTTTTGGTAGATGCCGCCGAGGAGAGGTAGAATTAGGACCGTTACGCAGGTGTTTGGGGAGTCTAGATCCCTGGGGAGCGATGAGGATGTTGAGCAGCAGAGTGTGCCTTTGCGTCGTCGAGCTAGAAAGGTAGAGTTTGAGGTGGAAGATGTGACTAGGCATATTGGTGAGATGGAGCTAGTTCTAGCAAGATTCCAGAGGATGAATCCCCCTACGTGCACTGGCGTTGAGAGTGTTCTGATGGCTGAAGGCTGGTTGGAGCATATGGAGGAATTGTTTGACATGGTGGAGTACTCTCAGGAGAGGAGATTGAAGTTTGCTGTCTTGCAATTGAGGGATCATGCTCAACGTTGGTGGAAAGGTACTTCCCGAGTCATGAGAGAGATTGGTACCTTGATTTTTTGGTAGAGCTTCTGTGCTGCTTTTCGTCAGGAGTATACCCCTGAGTCGTACTAAAATAACCGTGAGCGGGAGTTCGATAATCTGAAGCAAGGAAACTCGAGAGTGGCCGAGTATGCTAGAAAGTTTTCTTCGCTTCTGTCGTATGTTCCCCACGTTGCTAACCAGGAGAGGACAAAGAGGAACAAGTTTCTGAGAGCTTTGAGGCCTGATTTGTTTCATATGGTGTTAGCTGGTTCTCCTGCGACTTATGCCGAGGCAGTGGATAGGGCGGTGGATATTGAGGAGAGTCTTTTGGAAGCACATAATCAAGTCCAGCCGATAGCTGTGTAAGATTAAGTGCCCAATTAGCCAACTTATGGTGTGTGGGTTCTTGTTGTCTCTATGTAAAACGATCTTTATTTATGAAATTCGCATTCTTTTATTGCATTCTTTATCTTCGTTTTTATGATTACAATTGTTGGATAAAGACCTTGAATGCACTATAGTGTATGTTAGATGTGATAGTGGATATGATGGCTATCATGAAATACATCTAATAGTCACTGTGTATTCTGAACCTGTTCCTAGTCAATTGGGTCGTCCAAAAGAGGATAAGGGCCGCCCGAGCTTGAGACTAGCATCTGCGATGTGAATTACCACGTTTCATTGGTAGGAACATTGTGGTGTTCTGAGCATGCAGATGGATAGTGACCTGGTGATCTATCGAACTACACTCGTTCGGACTTTTCAAGTGGTTAACATTTGTCGAGTGGATTAAGTCCGAGGTGTCAGGCCCCGTGCTAATTAACAAGGATTAATGGCACAATTAAGCACATAAACACGGAAGCATAAAATAAGCTAAAAATTTTCGAAATAAAGTTGGGCTTGAACCAAATCATATCTTCAAAATATTCATAATCAAAATACGAGTTAAATCAAAACTCAAAGAACAACAGGTAACCACAAATCAAATCAACAGCGATCCCCCAAATACATACAACCTCAGGGCATCCCCTGGATCAATACATAATATAATAACTGGGACTCAAGGAAATGGTGATCGACCAGCTGGGGTTCCAGTCTGTACAGCTTGGTTATCTGAAGATCCTGCAAATGGGCAACACAGACCCATACAACACAAAAGCAGGAAAAGAATACGAGTTCAAGCCTCAGTACGAATGAGCACTAATATAACAGCAAATCATAAACATGCAGTATTCTAAGTCATGAATGCATGTGGCTGTCAAAGAACATCGGTCATCAAGGCCTGATAATCAGCTGGCAATAATTTCAATCGAGCCTCTATACCCGCACAGTGTATCAACCAGGGAAATCATCGGTCCATGATCTTCAGGCCCGTCAACCATCATAGCTCGGTGGTTTTCAGACACAACTGATCAGTTGGTCACCACTCCGATGATAGCGTTGTACCTTTCAGGCACGACACATCTGTCTGCCGGTCACAACGTGGCTCTATCTCAGGTTCTCAATCGATCAAAGGCTCAATATGTATGCATGAATGCCATGAAATTCAAATCTGATTTCAACATGCATATAACACGTAAACAGGACATATCAATTCATTCAATATGTTCACGTAAACATAGAATTATCATAGCACAGATTTCATGCCTCAAATACTAGCACCCTATGTCTAAGCTGTTAACAAAAGCTCAACTCGTACCTTCAATTCTCAAGTTCTACCTCAACAGATCTCACCAGGGCACGGCAACCTCAGCCTGCTCAAACGTGCTACCTCGCTGGTCACGCCCAACTATGCAGGGACTTCCCTGGAGCTCAAATCTCTTAGGGAATCTCAATATTCAGCTCAAATCCTAGCTTCTACAACATACTGCCTACGGTCAAGAACTCAAATCTGGTTCTACCTATCAAAGAAGCTTCTACTGCTAGAACTAAGCTTAAAATCACTTACCCAAAGCTCAAGAGAGCTGAAGAACTCTTGGGTCTGGTCTTACGAAAACGTTCGGCAACACTGATACTTCGCGTTCCCTTTCCAACATCGACTCAAGCCACCTAAATGATATCAATCGAAAGAGCTACTCAAGACGAGCTCAGTGCCACCAATCTCGCTTCAAACGATGGCGGAAATCGACGGCAATTTACAGGATAAGTGTTCGAATGAATAGTATCTATCGAGGGTTTCACTGGGGAAAACGATGAGGAATATCGGGTTCAAAATACGCTAAGTGTTGGGAAGCACTTGGTATATAAATCCTCGAATCACTACTGTTCTAAGCAATTCAGATATCTACTTATACTAAGGCAAAAGTCCTCTCAAAGCTGGCTCCAGCTTTCGCTCACTGCTGATACAATACAAACATTTAAACACTCTACTAACTCATACAGCAAACGACATCGCACCAACTAATCAAAACGACGTAGCATAGCTTCCACAGTAGAAATAGATCTCTCCCTCTAGCGACATCTAAACAACGTTAACAACCAGCGGTCAACACAGTTGTGTTGACTAACACGTGGCATCATCCGCACGCGTGCGCTAACGCTAACAGCTGTCTCTCGCTACACTCTCACTGCTGAGTTGACTAGAGTTGACATCTGTTCGCTCTACTACTGAGTACCAACATCTGAACCACGCCACTGCTGAGTACTCACAGCTGAATGCTCGCAAAACTCCACTCAAGAACGCTGATGGCCTAGCTTCTCCTAGCGATGAACCTCAAATGTGAATTTCTACTGGAATCATTTCTCGATAGGGAAATGCACTTGCTGGACTCCAAATTCGACGCCGATCTCACTCGATCACCAACCTCTCACTGCTGATCACTCTACGTCTAAATCTGAGCGACCAGAAATCACAATTCCGTGACAAATCTTAATCCAAAAGCTGATTAGACATTAAATCATACCTAACAGATTTCTAGTCCTCACACTCTGCCCCACTAGAAATCGATTTTGTCGTCGAAATCAGTTAAGTCATCAAATCAAAATCACAGCAGAAAGATAACTTATCACGCCACAGTATACTACACACCATTCCTAATATACTCATGCCATACTGTCTAGTAAAACTCAATACTAAACAGAATCTCAATTCAGCAGCAAAATCACTTAAACCACAAAATCAATCAAGCTAGAAGTTACCTGAAACGCTACTGTCATTGCTCAAACAAATGAGGCCACTCCTGTCTCATCTTTTCCTCAACTTCCCAGGTAGCTTCTTCATGCCCATGCTTGCTCCATTGGACCATCACCAACGGTATAACTTTATTCCTCAACTGCTTCTCCTTCCTATCCAGAATCTGCACTGGATACTCAACATAGCTCAGGGTCTGGTCCAGCTCTACTTCATCAGTCCTCAGCACATGGGATGGATCTAGATCATATTTTCTCAACATTGACACAAGAAAAACATCATGCATCGCTTCCAACTCATCAGGCAGCTTCAATCTATAAGCCAACTGTCCAAGGGACCAACGAATCTAGGAGCTAACTTACCCTTAAATCTGAATCTCATAACACTCTTCAAAGTAGAAATCTTAAGGAACACACGATCGCCAACCTCAAATTCTAACGGTCTGCGTCGCTTATTAGCATAGCTAGCATATCTATCTTGTGCAGGTTTCATTCTACTCCTAATCAATTCAACCTGATCTTTCATATGCTGCACAAACTCAGGAGTAGAAAGCTGTCTTTCACCAACTTCTTCTCAACCAATCGGTGATCTACACTTGCGACCATATAAAGTTTCAAACGGAGCCAATCAATAGTCACTTGGTAGCTGTTGTTGTAATAAAATTCAACTAAGGACAAATAATCCTGCCAGCCACCACTGAAATCCATCACAACACCACGCAGCATATATTCTAAAGTCTGAATGGTCCTCTCAGATTGGACATCTGTCTGTGGGTGATAGGCTGTAATCATAGCCAAACTCGAACCCATAGCTGCTTGCAAACTCTTCCAAAATCGAGAGGTGAATCTCGGATCTCTATCTGACACTATTGAAGCAGGCAATCCATACAATCTAACCACATGGTGGACATACAACTTCGCCATTTTCTTCATCGAACACCTCACATCATAGGGAATGAAATGGGCTGACTTCGAAAGTCTATCAATCACCACCCAAATCGCATCGCATCCCCTATTCGATCGAGGTAGATGAGTCACAAAATCCATGGAGATGTGCTCCAAATTCTATTGAGGCACTTCTAAACTCTGCAACAATCCACCAGGTCTCATTATCTCAGCCTTGACCTGCTGGCAATTCAAACATCGAGCAACAAAAGCAGAAATGTCGCTCTTCATGCCTTCCCACCAGTAGTGAGATTTCAAAACATGGTACATCTTATTCTCCCCGGATGCACGCTATAACGACTGCAATGCGCTTCATTCAGAATAGTCTCTTTCAAATCAATCAAGTTTGGAACCACTAATCTAACACGAAATCTTAGACACCCATCCGAATCAACAGAGAAATCTTCAGACTGACCATTATGGGCATTAATCTTCAAATCATGGATATACGGATCAGTCCTATGCACCTCTCTGATGTCAATCACAATCTGCGGTTCAACCTGAATCGAAGTAACTATGAAGTACTGATCACTCGGCTGGAATCACCAACCAGAAGTACTCAACTGCTCGTGGACTCTCGAGATACTCAAGGACGTTAGCATCGCAGGCTGGGCCTTTCTACTCAAAGCATCGGCTACTAACTTCATCCGCCCAGGCTGATACTTTATCTCACAATCAAAATCCTTAAGCAACTCCATCCAACGACGTTGCCTCTTATTCATATCTGACTGGGTGAAGATATACTTCAAACTATTGTTGTCGGTGTTCACCACAAACTCCTCACCATATAGATAGTGTCGCCATATCTTCAAGGCAAACACAATCGCAGCCAACTCTAGCTCATGAACGGGGTATCTCATTTCATGAGGATTCAACTGTCGAGACGCATACGCAATCACGTACCCGTTCTGCATCAAAACACACCCTAAACCACTCAGAGAATCATCGGAGCACACCACAAAACCTCCAGAACCCAAAGTCAAGGCAAAACAGGAGTAGTAGTAAACTTCTCCTTCAACATCTGAAAACTCGACTCACACTCATCAGTCCAAATAAACTTTCTATCCTCCTGGGTCAACTGATTCATCAGCCTAGCTATCGAAGAAAACTTCTCAATGAAACGCCTATAATAGCCAGCTAATCCCAAGTAACTACGGATCTCCGAAACATTCCTAGGTCGCTCCCAGTTAAGAACTGCCTCGACCTTACTAGGATCCAAAGAAATTCCTTGCGCTGAAATAACATGACCCAAGAAGATAACTCCGTCTAGCCAAAATTCACACTTGCTGAACTTGGCATAAAGTTGTGAGTCTCTCAGTCTCTGCAACACTAGCCTCAAGTGCTCTTTATGCTCTCTGAAACTCCTCAAATACACCAAGATATCATCTATGAAGACAATCACGAATCGATCGATGTACTCGCTAAAGACGCGATTCATCAAATCCATGAACACAGCAGGAGCATTCGTCAATCCAAACGGCATCACAAGAAACTCATAATGCCCGTATCTCGTTCGGAAAGCTATCTTCGCTATATCAGTGTCTCTAATCCGCAACTGGTGATAACCATAGCGCAAATCAATCTTCGAGTACACGGCCGATCCTTGCAATTAATCGAACAAGTCATCAATTCTCGGCAAAGGATACTTGTTCTTCACTGTCACTTAGTTCAACTACCGAAAAACAACGCACATCCTCATAGAATCCGCAAACTGGTGATAACCATAGCGCAAATCAATCTTCGAGTACACGGCCGATCCTTGCAATTAATCGAACAAGTCATCAATTCTCGGCAAAGGATACTTGTTCTTCACTGTCACTTAGTTCAACTACCGAAAAACAACGCACATCCTCATAGATCCATCTTTCTTCTTCACAAACAGGATCGAAACTCCCCAAGGCGACACACTCGATCGAATGAATCCTTTCTAAAGAAGATCTCTCAACTGATCCTTGAGTTCTTTCAACTCTTATGGCGCCAACCGATATGAAGCTCTAGAAATTGGGGTTGTACCAGGCACAAACTCAATACTGAAATCAATCTCGCGCCTCGGAGGGAATCCAGGAATGTCGTCTGGAAACACATCTGGGAACTCTCGAGCAATCGGAACATCGCTCAACTCCACTCTGACTCATGGGAAACATCTAGGGCATAAACCCTGAATTCTCTAGCGACAACAAACTAAACATCTCCATGGCTGACACCATAGGAATCTTAGGTCGCGAATCAGCACAGTAGAACTCCCATTTCTCTCCAGATCGAGGCCTAAACCTCACCACAACATGGAAACAATCAACGGTCGCTCTATTCTCAGTCAGCACATCCATACCCAAAATGCAATCAAAATATCGAATTCCCAAAACAATCAGATGGGTCATCAAAACATGCTCATCAAATCTAATCAGGCAATCCAATACCACCTCTCGGGACAACAGACTCACACCAGCAGGGGTGGACACGGAGACAACATCACACAGTGGGGAAGAACTCAACCCACGCTCATACACAAACAACTCAGAAATGAAGGAGTGTGATGCTCCAGTGTCAATCAAAACTCGTGCAGGAAAATCAAAGATAAAGCATGTACCTTGAATCACTCCCGTAGGTATCTCATCAGCCTGCTCTCTCGTCAAGGCATTCGCCTGAGCCTGCTGTGGTCCCGGAAACTAAGGTCTCGAAGGTACTCCAAACCTAGAAGTCTCACGAGGTTGGAATCCAGATCGTTGGGATGGAACAAAAGGCTGCTGTCGCTGCGAAGAACCACCAGTGGAACCTTGTTGCGACTGACTCAAAGACTGCCCTCCCATCAAAGGACACGCTCTAGAAAAATTTCCTGGTTGTCCACAAAGATGACAAAGACCTCGAACTCCACGACACTACGAAGTCTCATGCTTCCCTCCGCAGTGTCCACAAAACGCACCACCAGAACTACTGCCACAAGAACTCACAGAACCAGAGGAACTCGAATGCGCCTTCTTCTTAAACTGTTTGCCTCGCGGATTGAACCTCTTACGATTCAATTGCTACGACCCCTGAGGAGACTGAAACGATTGCGACACATCTTGCATCGGTTGAAAAGAGCGGCCCACTGACGGCTGAATCGGAGCCTGTGCCTCCAACAAACTCTCCTCAATATCTACAGCCCGATCCACGGCCTCAGCATAAGTCGTAGGTGAACCAGACAACACCATCCGGAACAAATCAGGCCTCAAACCCTTCAGAAACTTATTCCTCTTAGTCCTATCTAGGTTAGCTACATGGGGAACATACATCAAAAGCGAAGAGAACTGTCTGGCATACTCGGCCACCTTCATATTCCCTTGCTTCAGGTTGTCGAACTCTTGCTCACGACTGTTGTAGTAGGACGCTGGGGTATACTCCTGTCGAAATGCTGCACAGAAGCTCTCCCAAGTAATCACAGCCCACTCTCTCGCAAGATACGGGAAGTAACGCTCCACCAGCGCTGTGCATTATCTCTCAACTGCAACACCGCTAGCTAAAAACCTCTTCTCAAGAGCATACTCCAAAGTATCAAACAATACTTCCATCTGAACTAGCCAACCTTCAGCCATCAAACCTCCTTCGGTGCCCGCAAACGTAGGGAGATTCGTCCAATAAAACCTCGCTAGAACTAACTCCATCTCGCCAATCTGTCTCGTCACATCCTCTACCTCTGCCTGTCTCTCTCGATGACGCAAAGGGATATTCTGTTGAACGCCCTAATCACTATCCGAGGCCCTAGACTCCTCATCGGAACGTCTAGCAGTCCTACCTCTACCTCTCCTTGGCAGCATCTAAAAAAATCTCAGGATAAGAACTAACAGCAGATAATCACAGAGACATGTAAATAATCATATAAGCCACAGAGTCAATCAAAATCAAATCCAAACTCTGTGCCTAGACTCGAGTGTGATCAAAAGAAAATGAGCTTATCTCAGTTTAATCTCTGATACCAAAAGTGTCAGGCCCAGTGCTAATTAACAAGGATTAATGGCACAATTAAGCACATAAACGCGGAAGCATAAAATAGGGCTAAAAATTTTCGAAATAAAGTTGGCCCTGAACAAAATCATATCTTCAAAATAGTCATAATCAAAATACGAGTTAAATCAAAACTCATACAACAACAGGTAATCACAAATCAAATCAACAGGGATCCCCCAAATACATACAACCTCAGGGCATCCCCCGGATCGATACATAATATAATAACTGGGACTCAAGGAAATGGGGATCGACCAGATAGGGTTCCAGTATGTCCAACTTGGTTACCTGAAGATCCTGCAAATGGTCAACGCAGACCCAAACAACACAAAAGCAGGAAAAGAATACGAGGTCAAGCCTCAGTACGAATGCGAACTAATATAACAGCAAATCATAAATATGCAGTATTATAAGTCAGGAATGCACGTGGCTATCAATGGACATCGGTCATCAAGGCCTGCTAATCAGCTGGCAATAATCTCAATCGAGCCTCTATACCCGCACAGTGTATCAACCGGGGAAATCATCGGTCCGTGATCTTCAGTCCCGTCAGCCATCACAGCTCGGTGGTTTTCAGACACAACTGATCAGTTGGTCACCACTCCGATGATAGTGTTGTACCTTTCAGGCACGAACAATCTGTCTGCCGGTCACAACGTGGCTCTATCTCAGGTTCTCAATCGATCAAAGGCTCAATATTTATGCATGAATGTCATGAAATTCAAATCTGATTTCAACATGCATATAACACGTAAACAGGACATATAAATTCATTCAAGCTGTTCACATAAACACAGAATTCACATAGCACAGATTTCTTGCCTCAAATACTAGCACGCTATGTCTAAGATGTTAACAAAAGCTCAACTCGTAACTTCAATTCTCAAGTTCTACCTCAACAGATCTCACCAAGGCACGACAACCTCAGCCTGCTCAAACATGCTACCTCGCTGGTCACGCCAAACTCAGCAGGGACTTCCCTGGAGCTCAAATCTGTTAGGGAATCTCAATATTCAGCTCAAATCCGAGCTTCTACAACATACTGCCTACGGTCAAGAACTCAAATCTGGTTCTACCTATCAAAGCAGCTTCTACTGCTAGAACTAAGCTTAAAATCACTTACCCAAATCTCAAGAGAGCTGAACAAATCTCGGGTCTGGTCTTGCGAAAACGCTCGAGCAACACTGCTACTTCGCGTTCCCTTTCCAACGTCGACTGAAGCCACCTAACTGATATCAATCGAAAGAGCTACTCAAGACGAGCTCAGCACCACCAATCTCGCTCCAAACAACGGCGGAAATCGATGGCAATTTACCGGATAAGTGTTCGAATGAACAGTATCTATCGAGGGTTTCACTGGGAAAAATGATGAGGAATATCGGGTTCAAAATACGCTAAGTTTTGGGCAGCACTTGGTATATAAATCCTCGAATCACTACTGTTCTAATCATTTCAGATCTCTGCTTATACTAAGGCAAAAGTCCTCTCAAATCTGGCTCCAGCTTTCGCTCACTGCTGATACAATACAAACATCTAAACACTCTACTAACTCATACAGCAAACTACGTCGCACCAACTAATCAAAACGACGTATCATAGCTTCCACAGTAGAAACAGATCTCTCCCTCTAGCGACATCTGAACAACGTTAACAACCAGCGGTCAACTCAGTTGTGTTGACTAACACGTGGCATCATTCGCACGCGCGCGCTAACGCTAACAGCTGCCTCTCGCTAAACTCTCACTGCTGAGTTGACTAGCGTTGACATCTGTTCATGCTACTACTGAGTACCAACATCTGAACCACACCACTGCTGAGTACTCACAGCTGAATGCTCGCAAAACTCCACGCAAGAACACTGCTAGCCTAGCTTCTCCCAGCGATGAACCTCAAATCTGAATTTCTACTGGAATCATTTCCCGATAGGGAAATGCAACTACTGGACTCCAAATTCGACGCAGATCTCACTAGATCACCAACCTGTCACTGCTGATCACTTTACGTCTAAATCTGAGCACCCAGAATGTGACAAATCTTAATCCAAAAGCTGATTAGCCATTAAATCATACTTAACAGATTTATAGTCCTCACACGAGGTCTTGGTTGCACAGATTAGTCCTCATTACTTGAAACGTCATTTAAAATCTACATGATAGGTGCCTCACTTTGACCCGTTTACCGATTCAGTTGGGGTCATCAGGTGACGGGGTTGGCTGAGATCCCGATGCATATAGGAGTCGATACTTCGTTGTCGAGGATTCATCGCTCGCCCTTGTGTGTGGATATCCTATGCTATCTGAGGAGATAATAGTGTGATAAATCTCTGGCCAGAGTACTAGATGTGGTTTGGATAAATGGGTTTACCTAGTAACACATGCGATGTCACTATTTAATCTACAAGATGTATGCATGGTTATTGGATCTCTAGCGACTCTTGATTTACCATTAGTCATTGATCTGATCAGGATATTTGAGTCGAAAGGACCGTACTGTACGCTAACCATGACCTACTGGTTCTTGCAGGCACTATCAGTGATACCTAGGGGATCATGGGGCGATGTTGCTAGACGCTTTACCATGATCCGATGGGTTAGTCGGAAATTTTGGTTTCGGAGTCACAAATGTTGTGAGACCACGGCTAGCTGTATCTCTGAACCATTGAGGGTCACACAAGTACTTGTTTCTCAATTCCCGTACGGAAATTAAGCTCAATTTGTTGAGTATAGTAGGAGGAAGGATGGAAGTGTGACTTCCTAAAATTGAATAGGGTGAAAATGCAATTTCCATAAGCTTGGACTAGTAAGGATCTGATCGTCGATCGGGATTATGATGAAGCCACAGCGATGGATTGAAACCAATGTACACCTGGGCCTGGGCCCGACCCAAGCCCATTAACTTGGTTTAAGCCCATGGAAAATCTATAAATAGGGGCCCTGGAGTATACATTTGAAACACACAAGAAAGCTGCTCAGCTAATATCCGTCGCCGCCGCACCCCGCCGCCGATGTCGCCGCTGCATCCCACCGCCGACGTCACCACCGCCGCCGTTGGAATTTATTCCGACCATTCTGGCGAGGAGATTCCGTCCGTGAAACTTTCGTCGGTTTTCTAGTGCAAACCGGCGAAGGAATTGAGATTCCGGTCGTGGACCGGATTAGGACGCCGTAGTTTTTCAACCGTTGAAGTGCCGATTTCCCGTGGAATTGGTAGGATCCAGGCGCCTAGACGACAACAAGGTATATTCTAAACATTTTATGAATGTTTTTAATTATTATATAGGTGTATTGACCGTTCTCGGGCTCCAAATTTTTAATTCTTCCGTTGTGCCATGGGAACGGGATCCGGATCCGCTGCGCCAACAAGATGGGCGCAGTTTCTTACCCATGCCGAATGGAACGTAGGTATTTCAACCTCCTCAAACATCACAGCAGTCTAATATCCAGAGGTTTAGGCCTCGAGGAAAGCAGTTTAAGAGACGATCGAATTTGAGTTCTTCTGATTCTAGTAGTTCTGGTGATTGTGGCTCTGGAGGAGTGACGTGTGGACAGTGTGGAGGTCGCCATATGACTTCGCAGTGCCGTGGAGTTCAAGGTCCTTGTCATAGGTGTGGGAAACCTGGACATTTCGCTAGAGTTTGTCCTTCGATGGGTGGACAACCTTTGAATCAGTCCCAGCAAGGTTCAGCTGGTGGTTTTTCTCAAAGACCGTAACCTTTTATTCAATCCCAACGATCAGTATTCCAACCACGAGAATCGTCTAGGTTCGGGGGATCTTCTAGACCTCAGTTTTTGGGACCGCAGCCAGCTCAAGTGAATTCCTTGACGAGAGAGCAAGTTGATGATATGCCTGGAGGAGTTATTGCAAGTACTTGTGCTATCTTTGATTTTCATGCACGAGTTTTGTTTGATACAGGAGCATCACACTCTTTTATATCTGATTTATTTGTGCATGAGTGTGGGCTGAGTGCTAACACACTATGTGATGTTGTATCTGTTTCTACTCCTGCTGGCATGTGGTTGATGTCCCGTGAAGTGGTTTTGGATTGTGTGATTAGATTTGATGAGAACGTGTTGGGGAGGAATCTGATTTCTTTGAAGATGAGAGATTCAACTCTGTCTTCGGTATGGACGTGTTGTCCAGTTATAGAGCGACTGTAGATTGTTTCCATGGTGTAGTTAGGTTTGGACCTCAATTCGGGGAAAAGTGGGATTTTTATGGTGCTGATTCGTGATCGAAGATTACACTAGTGTCTACCATGGAGATGTTTAGTCTTTTGTCGTTGGAGAATTCTGTTTTTATGATTTATGGCCTGGATGTTTCCCAATAATCGCGGATAGAGTTGAGTGATGTCCAAATTGCTCGAGAGTTCCCTGATTTGTTTTCGGATGAGATTCTTGGATTCCCTCCGAGACGGGAGATTCACTTTAGCATAGAGTTGGTACAGCCCCGATTTCGAGAGCCCCTTACCAATTGGAACCAGCTGAGTTGAAAGAACTCAAGGATCAGTTGCGTGATCTTATAGAGAAAGGATTTATTAGGCTGAGTATGTCGCCTTGGGGAGCTCTGATCCTTTTCGTGAAGAAGAAGGATGGATCTATGAGGGTGTGTGTAGCTTTTTGGCAGCTGAAACAAAGAGATAATTAAGAATAAGTACCCGTTTGCCGAGAATTGATGATATGTTCGATAAGTTGTAGGGATAGGCAGTGTACTCCAAGATTGATCTGCGATCTGGTTATCATCAGTTGCGGGTTAAAGATGCTGATGTGGCAAAGACGGCGTTTTCGGACTAGATACGTGCATTATGAATTTCTTGTGATGACGTTTGGATTGACGAATGCTACTGCTGTCTTCATGGATTTGATGAATCGCGTCTTAATGTGTACATCGACCATTTCGTGATTGTATTCATAGATGATATTTTGGTGTATTCGAGGAACTTCAGAGTGTATAAGGAGAAATTGAGATTGGTCTTGCAGAAACAAAGAAACTCACAGCTTTATGAGAAGTTCAGTAAGTGCGAATTCTGGTTGGATAAGGTAATCTTTTTGGGTCAAGTCATATCTGCACAAGGTATTTCCGTGGATCCTAGTAAGGTCGAAGCAGTTTTTAACAGGGAGCGACCTAGGAATGTTTCAGAGATCCGTAGTTTCTTAGGTTTTTCTGGCTATTATAGACGTTTTATCAGGAAATTCTCTTCAATAGCCAAGCTGATGACGCCGTTGACCCAGAAGGATAGAAGATTTCTGTGTACAGATGAATGTGAGTCAAGTTTTCAGTTTCTCAAGGTGAAGTTGACAACTATTCCTGTGTTTGCTTTACCTTCGGGTTCTAAAGATTTTGTAGTTTGTTCCGATGATTCTCTGAATGGTTTGGGCTGTGTACTGATGCAGAACGGGCGAGTGATAGCTTATGCGTCTCGACAGTTCAAACCCCATGAGACGAGATACCCTGTTCACAATCTAGAGTTGGCTGCTATTGTTTTTGCCTTGAAGATTTGACGACACTACTTGTATGATGAGCAGTTTGTGGTGTACACGGACCACAAGAGTTTGAAGTATATTTTCACTCAGTCAGATCTGAATATGAGGCAACGTCGTTGAATGGAGTTGCTGAAGGATTTTTACTGTGAGATCCAATATCAGCCTGGGGGGATGAACTTAGTTGCAGATGCTTTGAGTAGGAAAGCCCAGCCTGCGATGTTGACGTCGTTGAGTATATCTAAAGTTCATGAACATTTAGGGACTTCTAGATGGCGTTTTCAGCTAGATGGTCTGTACTTCATGGTTTCTTCTTTTCAGGTTGAACCACAGATTGTCGCAGACATTAGAACAACGCATAGGACTGACTCGTATATTCATGAGTTGAAGATAAAGGCCTAGAATGATCAGTCAGAAGATTTTTCTGTTGTTTTTGATGGATGCTTGAGATTTCGTGGAAGATTGGTTGTTCCTATTTTTATTGATATGAAGGAAACCATCTTAAATGAGGCCCATTGTAGTCGTTAGAGTGTGCATCCGGGCGAGAAGAAGATTTATCAATCCTTGAAGTCTCACTACTGGTGGGAAGGTATGAGGAATGACATCTCTAGATTTGTAGCTCGATGTTTGAGCTGTCAACAGGTCAAGGCTGAGAGGATGAGACCTGGTGTATTGTTTCATAGTTCAGAAGTGTCTCAATGGAATTGGGAGCACGTGGCTATGGATTTTGTGACTCATTTACCTCATTTCGAATATGGGATGCGATGAGGTTTGGGTTGTGATTGAAAAGCTTTCGAGCTCAGCCCATTTCATTCCCTATGATGTGAAGTCTTTCCAATCCCTTTCTACTCGCAGGGTCTTGTCAACTACTTCTCTGTAAGTCTTGGGCCTTGCTAGCCTGATGTTCAGCTTGAATGTAGGCTTCAGTCCTTCCACAAAATGACTCAGCTTCTCCTCAGGATCTCTTCCAATAAGAGGCACGAAATAGCAACCACTCTCAAGCTTTTGAATATACTCCTGTACTGTCATGTTCCCTTGTTTCAAAGTCAGGAACTCCCGATTCAGCTCAGAACTCTTGTCTGATGTGAAATATTGTTCGAAAATCACTCGTTTAAACTCATCCCATGAAAGATTTGGCAAATGTACTGATAACTTGGCTCCTTCCCACCAGATCATTGCATCATCTCTCAGCATGTAGATAGCGCACATAGGCTATCCAGATCTGGAATCTAAAGGTATTCAACAATAACTTCCATCGACTTGATCCAGCTCTCAGCAAAAAGCGGATCTGTTGTACCACTAAACTCCTTGGGATTTTGGCTTCGAAACTTCTCTGGGAATCATCATGATTTGGTCCCCTACTGTTAGAAGATTGGCCATTGCCTCTGCCAGACTGTTCTACTAACAGTTCTAAGAGTTGGGTAATACGAGCATTATTGTCTGGACTGGGTTCTACTACAGGGGTGCTTCTTCTACCTCTCCCTCTTCCTGACATCTTAATCTATAGCCCGCAATCCACCACAAAAGAACATCAGAACTTATAAGAGAAAAGACTCTTAACATAACAAATAAACTCACAGATCAGGAGATGCAGACGGCGAAAGCTGCTCCAGACTGGGAAGTGTGTGTTTATCTTAGGACCAGGCTCTGATACAAAATTGTGATGCCCAAACCCGTGGGAATAAACATATTGGATTAATTGGAAAATAAAAAACAATAGAAGTACTAAATGCGAAATGTTGTAAGCTGTGTGCCCTTACAAAAACTAAACGTAAACAGTTGGCGCCAAAAGTGAACAGTATAAACAGATTTTTTATATAAGAACTTCAGATTTCGATTACAAAAGTCGATATAAAAACTAATGGAACACTATATGAATTCTCTATTGTCGTAATGGATCTTAATTGTAACGACCGGACTTTTCTTAAAAGAAATTTAAAAGATTGGGGTTCAAATTGAAAGGTCTAAAATTTCAATCTTATAACATAATGGTCGCTACTAAAATTTCTGGGTTAAATTGCGAATAAACACAATTCGTGAACAATGAAGACAATCAGCTGTGAGGGTAAATGAAAACGCGGAACTAGATGCACAGCTGGATGTAATAACAAAGTGCGGAACAACATCTGATAGGAATAAAAACAGGTGCTGAATTAGAACCAAAAGCTGATAGAAATCTGTTGATTTTAAACGAAACCACAATACACTCTCAAACATGTAGTCCGTACAGATTTCTACAAAACAACTGAACTAGAATCTGATGCAATACAAAACTATAGCTAAAGTTTCTGTACAAAAAAATCTGAATCAGAAAGGAACAAAATCTGATGTCCACGATAAACACATCATCCGATCAGCACTCTCCATCCAGCTCTTTACTGCTGATTACCTGCACTCAATAAAAACTAGTGAGCCTAGGGGCTCAGCAGGTAAAATCTGGAAGTAACGAAATCATGCGACACAAACAATAGAAGCTGATACTATAACTGGAATCTGAATACGCTTAGAATAAATAAGAGAAATATGTACAACTGAGGAATCTGAAAGAAATTGAAAGCATAACACATAATCAAATTCTGAAAAACATTTTCTTTAAACTTTCTGCAGAGCTGTGATTAAAATCACACTTGCGCTCTTCTTTCATTTTCTGAAATTATGACAAAGACACTTGTACATTTGGTCCAATTCGCTTTATCAAACTCCTGATATCAGTCTTAGCATATAGCTCATGGTGAAGAGGTATACTGATCCATCAATCTGTAATCCTTATCCTTCCTGGTCTAAAGGGCACACGGTTCGTCATCCACCCTTCCTTGGGGACCATTTGTTGCCAAAGTCATAACTTAAAACTTTTCATAAACATAATATTTCTGCTCTTTCTTTCTTTCGTAAATCTGTTTTCTTTCTTTCTAGTACGATTTACTTGTTTTTGGTTGTTTAATGATGTTCTGGAACACTTCGATAATTCTCTGTAATACTTGCGAAGATGAAAACTGAATAAAAGCTCTACTTGAATCCGTCGATTGAATCAAATAAATCTTTCGAATCGAAGTGGAAATGAATAAGGAATCTGATTCTGAAATTTCGCTATCAGTTGTAAAAGAACAGGTAACATCTGACTGAACATAGCGTTACAAGGAAGAAGAAACAATTCAGCTGTAAGGACATCCGCTAACATTGAAACAGATGTGTTAAATGAAACGATGTCGTTAGCGTAAGAAACAGACGTGGCTTGGGATACTGTTTGAATAGTGAACAGCTGTAACTATGAAATAGGATTGGTCAACTCAGCTGTCAACGAATTGATTTGGTCAACTCTGACGTCAACACAACTTAAACCAAGGCTTTCAGGTGTTGAACCAACAGCTGAATACAAACTAAAGCAACAGCTGAATACGAAACAATGAAACAGCTGACAATAGCTGAACAAGAATAATGCAACAGCTGAACAAGAACAATGCAACAGCTGAACAAGAACAATGCAACAGCTGGTTACGAACAAATGCAACAGCTGGTTACGAAACAATGCAATAGCTGACAGCAATTGAACAATAACAATGCAACACCTGGTGACAAAACAATACAACTGCTGATGGCGAAACAATGCAACTGCTGTGAGAACTGAAATTTAATAAAAGGATTAATTGTTGGATTAATCGAATTTTAAAGAATTCTGGGTGTTCGGAGTTCTATTTGAAGGTTTCGTTTGCATTTTCGGGTCGGAAATCACATTTAGTGCAATTCTGAGAATTTCGGAATTTTTTGAGTTGAAATCTGAATTTTCGAAGAAATCTGTCGGTGGCTAATTAAGCAGGTACGATACGTATATATATATATATAGCAATAGGTGGCCTTCCATTTTTGAGATAGAGAAACGTACATAACAAATTCTCCCAAATCCTCTTCTCTTCTCTTCTCCAACTCGCGGGTCACTATTCACCCTAAACTTCTCCGGCCATTTCCCGTTGACTCCGACCTCCGATTTTCGCGTTCTTGGTAGCGTTGGAAAGCCCTCGAAAAGATCTTTCTTTCCATACAAATCTTGAAGGCTTAAGTGAGCTGGAGCAGAATCACGAAGTTGTTGATTTCGGCAGCAGGTTTGAGCATTCAGGTATGTTTTTGAAATTGGGATGAGATATGGTTCCTAGCCTGTATTTTAGCCCTTGTTAAGTTGTATTGTTGGCATGGAACGCTGGTTTGAGTTTATGAAATTCCAGTCATGGGTTTTGAGGAGATTGGCCGTGAATTTGGTGTGTGTTGGCCGTGTGTTCGTAGTAGAAATCTTCTTGAAATCTTGTGTATAAATTTCCAGCCGTGTGCCTTTGGTTGTTGGCTGTGAGAGAATGTGTAAATGGCGTGAGTTTGGTTGGTTTTCTTAAGAATTATGCGCTGTGTCTTTAGCAGGTTCCTTACCAGATTTATTGGGACCTTTGCTTGTGGTCATTGTTGTGCAGAATTCGTTTGGAGTATTGCTGGAAAAATCAGAATTGTGTTGCTGTGTTTATTTCCTGGTATATTGCTGGAAATTAGATTTGTGGAGGCCTTGAGTTGCTGCGTTTCTTTGAGGAAATTGTAGGTAAAACTCAGAAATTTGGAAGGTACGAATTGAGCAGCCCTTAGCAGTTTGAGCATGAATATGTCTACCTTTTGATGTTATGAATTGCTGTTATGTGGCTTACGTGAATTTAAATGATGGAATTGATTGAGTTATACTTTGTTTCACGTATTATGAATTGTATGCATCGAGCATTGATAATGATTGGCATTCATGCATACATCTTGAGCCTGAGTTACAAATTCGATTTGATAACCTGATTGGGTGCCACGTTGTGACTGGCCGACTGATTGGTCGTGCCTGTAAAGTCCAACGCTATCGTCGGAGCGGTGACTACCGGATACGAGTGTCTACCGCCGAGCTGTGATGGGCTGACGGGCCCCGATGATCACGGACCGATGATTTCTCGGTTGATAGACCGTGGTATAGAGGCGACATGATATGATTTGCCGGTTGTTTCACCGGCCTAGCTGACTGATTTCCTTTGACAGCCTCATGCATTCATAACATTGATTTATAGCATGTTGCATGTTTATCTGCTTTGATAGCTCTTCGTACTGAGGCTTGACCTCGTACTTGTTTTCCTGCTTTTGTCTTGTTTGGGTCTGCGTTGCCCATCTGCAGGAGTTTCAGGTAACCAAGCTGGGCAGAGTGGAAGTTCAGCTGGTCGATCCCCACGTCCCTGAGTCCCAGTTTATATATATGATATGTATTGAGCCGGGGGATGCCCCGTGTTATCATGTATTGGGGATTTGTATTTGATGATATTATGTTGTTACCTGTTGTGTTTGTGTTTGAGTCAACTCATATTTTAATTATTGATATTTTGAATGTATGATTTGAAGTTCAGGACCATTGTATTTCGAAAAATTTTTAAGCCCTGATTTTTAGCTTCCGTGTTTATGCGCTTATTATGTATTAATTGTTAGTAATTAGCACGGGGCTTGACATTTTTGGTATCAGAGCTTAAACTGGGATAAGCTCGATTTCTTTTGATCACACTTGAGTCTAGGCATAGAGTTTGATTTGAGTTTGATTGGCCTCTGTGACTTATGTTATCTATTATTTGTCTTGTTATTCTATCTGCTGTGAGATCTTACCTCTAGGCTTGTTTAGATGCCGCCGAGACGAGAACGAGGTAGGAGGACTAGACGTTCCGTGGAGGAGTCTAGAGCAGGTAGTGTTGACGACGCTCAGGTTGAGGACGTCACTAGGCAGATAGGTGGAATGGAGTTGGTCTTAGCCCGATTTCAGCGGACGAACCCACCGACGTTGGCCGGTACTGAGGGTGGTGCTAGGGCCGAGGCGTGGCTTGTTCAGATGGAGGAGTTATTTGATACCTTGGAGTACGCTCCGGAAAAGAGACTGAAGTTGGCAGTGCTGCGGCTGTGAGATGATGCACAGCGCTGGTGGAGGAGTACTTATAGGATGCTTCGAGATAGTGGGACGTTGCTCACTTGGGATGCTTTCTGTGAGGCTTTTCGACGCGAATACACTCCAGAGTCCTATTTCGCTAGCCGTGAGCGTGAGTTTGATAATTTGAAGCAGGGTGATATGCGTGTGGCCGGGTATGCGAGGCAGTTTTCTGCGCTTCTAGTGTACATGCCAGCTGTGGCGAACCAAGAGCGAACGAAGAGGAACAAGTTCTTGAAGGGCTTGAGACCTGACCTTTATCGGATGGTGCTGTCTGGGTCTCCGGCGACTTTCATTGAAGCTGTGAACAATGCTGTGGACATTGAGGAGAGCTTGATGGATCCTGATGCTCCGGTGAACCAGACGTCTGGGCGTGCTTCTCAGCCAGTGCAGG
>KV001782.1:67487-97613 GCA_001598015.1 Dorcoceras hygrometricum | reverse complement strand
CCATTGGGTGCAAATGGGTATACAAGAGGAAGCTTGGGCCTGATGGGAAGGTAATGACCTTCAAGGCGCGACTGGTCGCGAAAGGTTACACTCAAAGACAAGGTGTTGACTATGATGAAACCTTCTCGCCCGTCGCAATGTTCAAGTCAATTAGAATACTGTTAGCCATAGCCGCATGGTACGACTATGAGATATGGCAAATGGCTGTGAAAACTGCGTTCCTTAATGAAAACATTAAGGAAGAGATCTATATGACGCAGCCTGAGGGTTTCACATCTGTTGGAAGCGAGCATAAGGTATGCAAGCTTCAGAGATCGATCTACGGTCTCAAACAAGCATCACGAAGTTGGAACCTGAGATTCGATGAAACAATTAAGGAATTTGGTTTCATCAAGAATCCCGAGGAGCCATGTGTCTATAAAAAGGTAGTTAAAAGCGCTGTGACGTTCCTGGTACTTTATGTTGATGACATTCTACTCATTGGGAATGATGTAGGAATGTTGCAGTCAACTAAAGTATGGTTGTCTAGTAGATTTTCGATGAAGGACATGGGTGAAGCATCCTATATTCTTGGAATACAGATCTATCGGGATAGATCTAAACGGATGCTCGGACTCACCCAAGCTACCTACATCGATACCATACTTAAGAGGTTCTCTATGGAAGAGTCCAAGAGAGGACACCTACCTATGTGCCACGGGGTCACTCTATCCAAGTCTATGTGTCCAAAGACTGATGAAGAGATAGAGAGTATGGCACGTATACCATATGCCTCGGCAATAGGTAGTATTATGTATGGCATGATCTCGACTAGACCGGACGTCGCATATGCTCTGAGTGTCACGAGCCGCTACCAGGCCAACCCCGGCCAATTACATTGGAAGGCCGTGAAGGATATTCTTAAGTACTTGCGAAGGACTAAGAATATGTTCATGGTCTATGGGGGTGGTGAACTGAAACTGGAAGGCTACACTGATTCTAGCTTCCAGTGTGACGTGGATGATTCGAAATCAACCTCTGGATTTGTATTCATGCTCAATGGTGGTGCTGTCTCTTGGAAGAGTTCCAAGCAAGACACCATCGCGGATTCAACCACTGAGGCTGAGTACATTGCAGTATCAGCTGCTGCTAAGGAGGCCGTTTGGATAAGGAATTTCGTCCAAGAGTTGGGCGTCATTCCTAATGGAGTTGGTCCAGTCCCGGTGTACTGCGACAACATGGGTGCCGTTGCGCAAGCAAAGGAGCCTAGGTCTCACCAAAGATCCAAACACATACTGAGGAAATACCACATAATCCGGGATATTGTGGCTAGAGGCGACATGGCAGTTGAGAGAGTCGCCTCTGCGGACAACGTTGCTGATCCACTTACGAAGCCCTTGCCTGGACCGTTGTTTGAAAAACATCGCGAAACAATGGGACTGCGTCTGATGAGTAGTTGGCTTTAGGGCAAGTGGGAGATTGTTAGAGTATATGCCCAACTAGCCAACTTGTGGCGTGTGGGTTTTATAGACTCTTGTACAAACAATCTTTATATATGATATTCACATTTACTTATATGGCGTTCTTTACTTTCATTATGTGTGTAATGATTTAAAATTGCGTTGAGTAAAGACCTAGAATGCACTAAAGCGTATGTTAGATGTGATAGTGGGTATGACGGCTATCATGAAACACATCTAATAGTCGCTGCGTATTCTAAACATGTTCCTAGTCGATTGGTCCGTCAAAATGAGGATAAGGCCGCCCGAGTTCGAGACTAGTATCTGCGATGCGAAGTACCATGTTTCATTGGTAGGGAACATTGTGATGTTCTGAGCATGCATATAGATAGTGACCTGGTGATCTATCGAACTACCCTCCTTCGGACTTTCCAAGTGGTTACCATTTGTCGAGTGGATAAGTCCGAGGTCTTGGTTGTACTGATTAGTCCTCACGACTCGAAACGTCATTGAGACTCTACATGATAGGCGTCTCACTTTGACCCGTTTTCCGACTCACTTGGGGTCATAAGGCGTCGGGATTGGGTGAGACCCCGATGCATGTAGGAGTCGATGCATCGTTGTCGAGGATTCACCGCTCGCAGACATGCGTGGATATCCTATGCTATCTGAGGGGATAATAGTGTAAAAATCTCTGGCCAGAGTACTAGAAGTGTTTTAGGTAAATGTGTTTACCTTGTTACACTCGCGATGTCACTATTCGATCTCCAAGATGTATGCATAGCTATCGGATCTATAGCGACTCTCGATTTATCAATGGTCGTTGATCTGATCGTGATATATGGATTGAAAGGACCGTACTGTACGCTAACCACGACCGACTGGTTCTTGCAGGCACTATCAGTGATACCTAGGGGATCATGGGGCGATGTTGCTAGACGCTTTACCATGATCCGTTGGGCAGGTCCGGAATTGTGATTCCGGAGCCGCAATGGTTGTGGGCCCACGGCTAGCTGTATCCCTGAACCATTGAGGGTCACACAAGTACTAGATTCGAGATTCCCGCACGGATACTCAGCTCAATATGTTGAGCACGAGAAGAGGATTTCGGGAAGTGCGACTTCCCCAAAGTCAACAGGGGTCAAACCGGGGTTTCCCGCTGTTGAGGGGCAAAACGGTCATTTTGCACTTCAGCTCAATATGTTGAGCACGAGAAGAGGATTTCGGGAAGTGCGACTTCCCCAAAGTCAACAGGGGTCAAACCGGGGTTTCCCGCTGTTGAGGGGCAAAACGGTCATTTTGCACTGGGTTCTGAAAAATCGTTTTTCAGATCATAATATTCAGTTTCGGAAACTGAGTCGATCGGTCCGATCTGATCGGCGATCGGAGTTGTAATGAAGTCTCGGTGGTGGAGATGAACTGAATGTTCATCGTTGGACCCGGGCCCGTTGGGCCGGTCCAAGTCCAACACTTAAGTCTATCTAATTAGACTTAATCAAGACTTAACAAACAACACAACTCTCACAACTTAACCTAACCCTAGCAAAAGTAGCCGCCTCCCTCCCTTCTCCACTCACGCCGCCGCCGCCGCCGCCTCGAGTCGCCGGAATTCGTTCCGGCCGATTCGACGAGGAGAATCCGTTCGTGCAGAATTCGTCAGTGCTTCTAGTGCAGCCTGACGAAGGAGTCTCGGTTCTGGTCGTGGACCGGATTGGCGATATCTACCACAATCTACCGAGAAGAGCCGGGTTCTTGTAATTCCGGTTGGAGCCAGGCACAAGTTCCAGCAAGGTATTCGTTTTGAACGCCCTATGTATGACGATTATTGAATTGTTGTTTTTCATATTGATCGTCTCCCGGCTGTTTTCTTTGTTCTTCCGCTGCCTCGCCGGGGGGCGGATCCTGATCCCCAACAAAAATGTCTGGCCATTACAACTCTACCCTCCTTATTGAAATTTCGTCCTCGATATTTTATTTACTTAAAAAGGTTCGGATAGTTACTCTTCATAACAAATTCGACTTCTTACGTAGCTTTTCTTTCAGTGAAATTTGTCCACTGACTCTTAATCATAGGGATAATTCTATTCTATGATGTCTGGTCCTATTTAAGTTCTTTCACCTACATTATCTCAGTGAATCGGGAATCTACTTTTTCTTCCATACAGAGCTTCGTATGGTACCATCTCTATGGAAGCTTGGTATCTATTGCTATATGTTAATTCGACTGTTGATAACTTATCGCTGAAATGAAATCAGACGTAACAAGATGAAACAGTACTTGGAAACAAGACATATATTTACTATATAAACAGATTCTCAAACTGGGCATTATCGCTAACATTGAAACAGTTGTAAGGAAAGAAACATTCGTTAGCGTAAGGAAACAGATGTATGAACAATCTTTAACTGAAATAAAAACAGACGTGATTTCGGAACAGTAGTAATATCGATCATCAGCTGTCGTTATAGGAATAATGTTTAGAAATGAACAGGTAACAGCTTATTGAATATATATACTAGAAGTAACAGCTGAAATGGAAACCACTGATTTACAATGAAATTCAGCCGTTGGAAGAAATTCCGTTGTTACCATGGGAACCAAAATCTGACTATAACTCGGTGTTGCAACATCAAAACGACAGCTACGCTATCAGCTGTTGCCTATCAAGACAGACTTTATACTGATTCGACTTGCAACATCCGTTTACATAGCTTGAAATTCAGATGTTTCCATTCACCAGAAGGAAAAACATGAACAACACTAGATCTCCTCATGGCGAAGTGCTGGGTATGATGAAACCTTTACCCAATAAATCTTAGATCTATTCTTTCATTTCCTTAGAGGCGAGTCTGAAATATCTTCGGGAAATACATCTAAAAATTCCTTTATAACTTCTAAATCCTCCAATCTAATTTCCTTATCTGGTTCTATCGATAAAGCACTTACTAAAAATCCCTGACATCCGTTTCTTAAACACCTCTGCTTAAAATTTATAACAACTTCGTACTTGGTTAACCAACCTATTCCCAAAATAAAATTAAACTTAAGCATTGGAAACACTATCAAATCTGCATAGACAATATTTCCCTGCAGCTTAAGTTCAATATTTCGAATAACATGATTGGTTACTGTACTTTCTCCCGAAGGAATCTAAACACAATACTCTACTTCTACTTCTTCTGGTTTAATTAACAATTCCTTAGAAAAATCTATCTGATACAAACAAATGAGTTGCACCATAATCTAACAATGCTATCGTAGACATATTGGCGACAGAAATCTTATCAGTCACTACCATGGTATCTGCTGGAGCTTCTTTAGCTGTCATAATAGAAGCCCTACTAGTGATGAGTGGTCGCTTCTGGGGACACTCCCTAGACATATGGCCTGGCTTGCCACAGGTATAACACACGTTCTGGCCAACACGAGACTGGCCCGCTTGGTCCTTCTAACAAGTAGGACATGGCGGACTATTCCCTTGATTAGGAACAGTAGAGATAGGTTGAGCAGCGATTGGTCCTTTTTCTAGAGACCCTTGCTGGTTATTGTTTGGTTTCTTATTTTGCCTATGGTCCTTCTGTTGGAATGCTTGTCTTTTCAACTGTCTCTCTTCTTCGATTGCTTTCCAGTCTTGTTCTGCACGTAGGGCCTTATTCACCGCTGCTCTATAATCTACAGGTTCTGCTAATCTAACATCATGCTTAATCATCGGCTTCAACCCATTAACAAAATGTTGAAGTTTAACATCTGCATTTGTCCCAATTAGAGGAACAAAATAGCATCCCCACTCAAATTTGCGGATGTAATCCCGCATAGGCATCCCTTCCTGCTTAAGGGTAAAAAACGCACTCTGCAGTTGTTGTCTTACGTCTACCGTAAAGTATTGTTCATAGAATACCCTCTTAAATTCTTCCCAGGTGAGTATATCTAAGTCAACAGTTAACTTGGCCCCTTCCCACCATATCATAGTGTCTCCACTCAATATGTAAATCGCAAACTAGGCCTTTCTAGTTCCGTCAGTTGTAAATATTCAAAAATCACTTCCATAGACTTGATCCAGCTTTCTGCTATAAGAGGATCAGTAGTACCAGAAAACTCCTGAGATCTCTGTCTCCTGAACCTCTCCTGAGGATCCTCTCGGCTGACTAATCTCCCCGATGATTGACCATTCCCTTGAGTGGTTTGGTCGACTAAACGCTCTAACAGTTGAGACATACTAGTTAAAATAGGGTTCATGCCTTCCGTCTCACTATTTTCTTCTGAGATACCTCTTCTTCCTCCACCTCGTCCTGCCATTATCTGTAAGGGTAGCCCATATCCAAGACAATTCTATTATGAGAGATTACTTTATGCTAGAACATAGAATAACTTACAAATTTAGAAGCGGCTGGAGAGAGCTGTTCAAACTGGAAGTGTGTTTATCTCAAGGACCATGCTCTGATACCAACTGTAACGACCGGACTTTTCTTAAAAGAAATTTAAAAGATTGGGGTTCAAATTGAAAGGTATAAAATTTCAATCTTGATAACATAATGGTCGCTACTAAAATTTCTGGGTTAAATTGCGAATAAACACAATTCGTGAACAATGAAGACGATCAGCTGTGAGGGTAAATGAAAACGCGGAACTAGATGCACAGCTGGATGTAATAACAAAGTGCGGAACAACATCTGATAGGAATAAAAATAGGTGCCGAATTAGAACCAAAAGCTGATAGAAATCTGTTGATTTTAAACGAAACCACAATACACTCTCAAACATATAGTCTGTACAGATTTCTACAAAACAACTGAACTAGAAATCTGATGCAATACAAAACTATAGCTAAAGTTTCTGTACAACAAAATCTGAATCAGAAAGGAACAAAATCTGATGTCCACGATAAACACATCATCCGATCAGCACTCTCCATCCAGCTCCTTACTGCTGATTACCTGCACTCAATGAAAACTAGTGAGCCAAGGGGCTCAGCAGGTAAAATCTGGAAGTAACGAAATCATGCGACACAAACAATATAAGCTGATACTATAACTGGAATCTGAATACGCTTAGAATAAATAAGATAAATATGAACAACTGAGGAATCTGAAAGAAACTGAAAGCATAACACATAATCAAATTCTGAAAAACATTTTCTTTAAACTTTCTGCAGAGCTGTGATTAAAATCACACTTGCGCTCTTCTTTCATTTTCTGAAATTATGACAAAGACACTTGTACATTTGGTCCAATTCGCTTTATCAAACTCCTGATATCAGTCTTAGCATATAGCTCATGGTGAAGGGGTATACAGATCCGTCAATCCGTAATCCTTATCCTTCCTGGTTTAAAGGACACACGGTTCATCAACTGCGCACTCACCCTTCCCTGGGGACCATTTGTTCCAAAGTCATACTTAAACTTTCATAACATAATCTTTCTGCTCTTTCTTTCTTTTGTAAATCTGTTTTCTTTCTTTCTAGTACGATTTACTGGTTTTTGGTTGTTCAATGATGTTCTGGAACACTTCGAGAATTCTCTGTAATACTCGAAGATGAAAACTGAATAAAAGCTATACTTGAATCCATCGATTGAATCAAATAAATCTTTCGAATCGAAGTGGAAATGAATAAGGAATCTGATTCTGAAATTTCGCTATCAGTTGTAAAAGTACAGGAAAATGAAAAGGTAACATCTGACTGAACATAGCGTTACAAGGAAGAAGAAACAATTCAGCTGTAAGGATATCCGCTAACATTGAAACAGATGTGTTAAATGAAACGATGTCATTAGCGTAAGAAACAGATGTGGCTTGGGATATTGTTTGAATAGTGAACAGCTGTAACTATGAAATAGGATTGGTCAACTTAGCTGTCAACGAATCAATTTGGTCAACTCAGACGTCAACACAACTTAAACAAAGGCTTCCAGGTGTCGAACAAATCAACAGCTGAATACAAACTAAATCAACAGCTGAATACGAAACAATGCAACAGCTGACAACAGCTGAACAAGAACAATGCAACAGCTGAACAAGAACAATGCAACAGCTGGTTACGAACAAATGCAACAGCTGGTTACGAAACAATGCAATAGCTGACAGCAGTTGAACAATAACAATGCAACAGCTAATGACAAAACAATACAACAATTGATGGCGAAACAATACAACTGCTAAAATATATACATAGGATATTTTCAACGTAGAATATTAGTGGTGGTTTAAGAACCAGACTTCAGACTTAACCATAAGAATCAACATGAATAACGATGGTTTCCTTTGTCCGAAGAAATCAAAATATCTCAAGAAATTTCTGGAAATTCATCGAATAAGCTACTTCTAAGCTACTTCGATGAAGTATCTGAAGAATAATCAAGAAACTACTGGACGAACATCATCAAACCATTTTCTAAAACTTTTCTGGATCAAAACATTGTAAACACGTACCTTTATAAAAAAATAGAGCATGAACTTTCTAGTTTTGAAGAACAGCCGTAGATATCTTCCATACTTTAAAAATCAAACATCATGCAAACAGAATTGAATATATGCTTTCACTGAGTGAGCAAGAAACAGAATTTACTTGCCTGGATTCTTTAACACAATCGCAGATGAAGTTTAGCAATTCACGAACACACCGCTTGTCTCCTTCAAAACTTTGAAGCGCTTTTGCTCGATTTCTTAGAGAGAGCACCGCTTGATTTTTGTAAAGTGTTTTAATTTACAAATTATGATGCATGATACGGCTAACACCCTATAAATATGAATTTAAAATGTCTAGGAAAGAAACACGTTTAGTCAATATGCAAAAGAAATCCTTTAAAAGCGCTACTGTAGTTTAAAAGTATTTGATGCTCAAAACCGAACTATTTTAGTTGAAAAAGAAGGATTCAATTGGTTTGCAGTCATCGGCTAAGCAGCTGCTCAAATTGCATTCTAACACTTTGAAATCTAATCATTGAAACAAAAGTCTGATTGAAGCATTAAGCTAACATCTGAATTCTCAACTTTAAGTAAAGGTGACAGCTTCTAACACTTTGAAATCTAATCATTGAAACAAAAGTCTGATTGAAGCATTAAGCTAACATCTGAATTCTCAACTTTAAGTAAAGGTGACAGCTGATATTATGAAAAGTTGAAACTCAACTCGAATACAATGAAGGCTGATTTCACTTATTCTCAAAATCTGAAATTCAAGCGAAGTTGAACAATATATAATTTAAATGTAATCTCTCAACTCTTAAAATTTCTAATTGTGGATAATAAAATGTCTAGGCGTTACATTAATACAGATTTCATCAAAGATCAAAAACAACAACAGGTCTGACTTTGCGGAAATGTTGGCCTTTGACAAACACACGCAACCCCCAAATCTGGTTCAACTCGCACCACCCGCCTGCCCCTGAGATGCCTCACCTGCATCGGGAAAAATAGTTAGCCTAGGGGCTCAACAAGTAAAACTGAGGATAACAAGATCACGTAATGCAGGCAAAACTGAATCATAATACTTAAATTAAAGGAAGTCATCTGTACACAAATCTTTCTACTGAAAATACAGATCGGAACATCAGATCTGAATCGCTTTATATACTGTGACTCATGGCCTAGAGGCTCTCTGGTGGTCCTGGTGCATGAAGCATGTTATTTGAACTCAGTAACTCTCTGTGAAGGGATTACAGTAATTCCATAATCATGTCCCTTCTTTATGAAGGGATAATAGTCATACCGTAATCCTGTCCCTTCCTGATTGACCGGGTCCTCTATTCCATAAGTCCTTAAAACCGAAACTTCATTTTTTTTACTTTAGAATAGCTTTTATACATTGCTCTTGATCGAAGATCGATCACTAAAAAACTGGATGATTCACTGCTATGAAACTCATTTTATGTTTAAAAAAAACTGTAGTGAGTGTACAGCTGGGCTACGAGCTGATGATAGCAAAACCAGCTCGGAAGAACGCAAAATAGCTCTGGCTAAAAGCAACAGATACCTAACGTAAATAACAGCTTTGGCTACATAAAACGGACCTTGGGTGTGAAACAGATCACGGGTATGAAGAACAGCTTTAGTTAGCGAAAAGCTTACGAACAGGAAAACAGATTTGGTTCTACGATAAACAGACCGCGCCTAGTAAAATAGATTTGGTTTAAAGAATACATCTTACACGCAGTAAAATGGTAACATAAGCTGTCAGGCCTTGTACTCTAAACAGAGTAAAATCATACAAACACATGCGAAAGCTATCAAAAGCGGGTAAAATTTTCGCGTTTAGGCTTGACGGTTTAAAAACATATAATTTAAAATAAAAAAATACGCAAAATACGAACCCAGTTTAAAATCCAACCACAACAGAAACAGTATAGCATAACAACATCCAACGAAAACATGTATCAGACTCCAACTACGGGATACAATAACGAAGCGCAGGGCATCCCCCTGGCTAACTGATACATATATATATATATATATATGCTATACGCAACTGGGACACACTAACCACCTCCTGAGGCACCACCAGCTGGGTTAAAACCACGACCAGCTGCAAAACCTGGGTTCCCTGAAAACAACACAAACAAGGAAACAAACCAAGCCCCAGAGGGACATGAGGTCAAACCCCAGTACGGAGAGCAACAGATACAGCTAAAAGAATACATAAGATAAAATGCAGATGCTATGCATGAGACATCGGATAACAGCATAAGGCTCAACCAACAAGGGAGCTAAGGAACTCAAGCACAGCTCCAAGAATCTGCAACAACAGTGGCCACGGGGTGTGTTCACAGTGTGGTAATGAGCCACTCATCGTGATACAACACCCGAATACCAGATGCATCAAACAACTCAACCTTCCGTTGCCTCGCCCATGAACTGTGGTAGTTAACCACTCGGTGCATGGTGGCTAACGATCCCAGCAGGGAGATGAGAGTGCGGTATTTCCGCTCGCCCTCGCATCATGGTAAGAATCAACAACAGCAATACAAGATACGAACAATGGCTACAATAACAATATGAATGCAATATGGGAAATGCATGTATGCATAACAGAGCAGCTAAACAATCAACAGAAATCATGTATGCACACAGCAACCTCCACATCGATGCATAACCGCCATCTAGCATTCAATCTCACGCCAATTCCTAGCAATATCAAGCTCAGATCCGTACCAAATAACAATATGAATGCAATATGGGAAATGCATGTATGCATAACAGAGCAGCTAAACAATCAACAGAAATCATGTATGCACACAGCAACCTCCACATCGATGCATAACCGCCATCTAGCATTCAATCTCACGCCAATTCCTAGCAATATCAAGCTCAGATCCGTACCTTTTACTTTTGTGCAACAATTACTACAAAAACAGGCCTGAGAAATCTGGATAGCAACCTGCTAAATACACAACACACAGATCTCAAAAGTTGCACAAAACTCACGGCCAATTATAGAAGCTCACGGCTGGGAGCCACGCTCAACAAACTCAATTACTACCAAAACAACTTACTGGAAGCTATTTCACAACTAGAAACGAGATCTCAAAACTAAAACCCAAAGGCTACCTGCGCGCACAACTCATTGCCGGAGATAGCAGCTTCGCGATCTCTCTCAAGTGAAAGCTAACCTCCAAAAGTGGTATGGAATGATAGAGCTTCGCAAGAGGAGTCCAACGCTACCCCAATTGTCCAAAACGATGGCCGAAAACTAAGGAAACTACCGGATAAAATCAACGGTGAACAGTGCTCTAGGGTTCTAAACACAGAGAACGAATGTCGGGGAAAATATTCTAAGTATGGGATCTGATATCTCAATCGAAGACCAAGTATTCCTATATATAAATCCCGTAGCTGCTGAAATATGTTTTAAACAAATCCATCGACAAAAACCAGCAGGCACAAACAACCAACAGAAGCAAAGAAACCAGCTGCTGAAATCTCAAACCACGCTAAACAAAACGACGACGCACAGCCTACGTCATCCAGTCGCTAGCTACAGTAACCAACAAATCTCTCGCAGCTGGACATCCAGACGCTGGTTCAAAATAAAAAAGCTGGAACCAGCAGCAACATACAAAACGCAGCGTTGCAAATAATCAAAACGGCGCCGCATTGCCACGTCATCAAATCTGGTCCTCTCGCGCAATACCAGTCGCAAGCTACAGGAAAACCAGACGCGAGCTACAGGAACGTTGACCAACGTTGACATCTGGAAATCAATTATGCGCATCGACTGGTTCCTTAGCGCTAGCCAAAACGACGACGTTTCCTCCTCGCGCTATAGTGATGTTGACCCACGTTGACATCTGCCTCGACTGGACAACCAACAGACACACGCGACCAGATCTCACACTAACGCCCAAAAACCAGCTTTCACATTCAAAAACACGAAAACTCCCAGAAATCTTCAAAAACCGATACATTCCAACAATTAATCTCTAATACAAATACAGGTCTCACATTTCTCCCTCCATTAAAAAGGATTTCGTCCTCGAAATCAAGACAACAATTCTGAAACCAGATACAACAGCAAAATACAAAACAAAACTCTCCTAACACAGGCCAAGATTTCAAGATAACTGAGCAAACATATAACAACAACTAGGTAAGAAATACAACTAAAAACTACAAACTACTGGAGATTTAGCTCAACAGCTACTCAAACAGATGCGGCCACTCGCGCTGCATCTTTTCTTCCAGCTCCCAAGTAGCTTCTTCCCTTCCATGTTTGCTCCACTGCACCATTACTAACGGAATGGTCTTATTCCTTAACTGTTTCTCTTTTCTACCGAGGATCTGCAAGGAATATTCTTGATAACTCAACGACTGATCTAGCTCCACCTCTTCAGTTCTAAGCACATGAGACGGATCTGGCTCATACTTCCTCAACATGGAAACATGGAAGACGTCATGAAGAGAAGAGAACTCTGACGGCAACAACAGCCGATACGCTAAAGGGCCAATCCTCTCAACAATCTCATACGGACCAACGTAACGAGGGCTAACTTTCCCTTGTGTCCAAAGCGCATCACATTGCGAAACGGAGAAACTTTGAGAAATACACGATCACCAACGTGAAACTAAAGAGGTCGACGCCTCTTATTCGCATAACTGGCTTGGCGATCTTGGGCAGCTTTCATCCGCTGTCTAATAAGATCCACATGATCTTTCATTTGCTGCACAAAGTCTGGGGCAGATAGCTGCTTCTCCCCCACTTCTTCCCAACACACTGGCGATCTGCACTTTTTGCCATACAAAGCCTCAAAAGGCGCCATACCAATCGTCACTTGGTAGCTATTATTGTAAGAAAACTCAACCAAAGACAACGCGTCTTGCCAGCTACCTCCGAAATCCAATACAACAGCTCGCAACATATTCTCTAAAGTCTGGATAGTTCGCTCAGATTGGCCATCTGTCTGGGGGTGATACGCGGTGCTCAAAGCCAATCTAGTTCCCAAAGCTATTTGCAAACTCTTCCAAAACTTGGAAGTAAACCTCGGATCTCGGTCAGAAACGATTGAAACAGGCACACCATGGAGTCTAAAAACAAAATCAACGTACAGCTTCGCCATCTTCTTCAACGAGAAGGTCATTCCATAGGGAATAAAATGTGCAAACTTCGACAGACGGTCTATAACCATCCAAATAGCATCGCATCCTCTGCTGGAACGAGGCATATGCGTCACTAAATACATAGCAATGTGCTCCCAATTCCATTGGGGCACTTCCAAACTCTGCAACAAACCACCAGGTCTCATCCTTTCGGCCTTTACCATCTGGCAATTTAAACAACGAGCGACAAAACCAGCAACATCCCTCTTCAGGCCAGCCCACCAGAAGTGCGGCTTCAAAGCATGGTACATCTTCCGTGCACCAGGATGAACACTATGTCTGTTACAGTGCGCTTCGCGAAGGATCTCCAGCAACATCCCTCTTCAGGCCAGCCCACCAGAAGTGCGGCTTCAAAGCATGGTACATCTTCCGTGCACCAGGATGAACACTATGTCTGTTACAGTGCGCTTCGCGAAGGATCTCCTCCTTCAAATCAATCAAATTGGGCACAACCAACCTACCTCGGAAACGCAAACAACCATCGGAAGAGACAGAATAATCCTCAAGCTTCCCAGCCCTGACCTTCAACTTCAACTCGTGGATAGACGGATCGGTCCTTTGAGCTGTTCGAATGGTGGAAACAATCTGTGGCTCCACTTGGAAAGAAGAAACCATCACATAATCCTCAGCCGGGTAAAATCTCCAACCCGTAGTGTTAAGATGCTCTTGGTCCTTAGAGATGTATAACGAAGCAAGCATCTCACTAGCCTTCCTCCTCAAAGCATCGGCCACTACGTTCGACTTCCCAGGCTGGTACTTAATCTCACAATTAAAGTCCTTTAGCAGCTCCATCCACCGGCGTTTTCTCATGTTCGAGTCAGGCTGCGAAAACAGATACTGCAAACTCTTGTGGTCGGAGTACACCACAAACTGCTCGCCATACAGGTAGTGACGCCAGATCTTCAACGCAAAGACCACCGCTGCTAACTCCAAATCATGGACGGGGTAACAAGTCTCATGCGGTTTCATCTGTCGCGAGGCATACGCAATGACTCGACCATTCTGCATCAACACACAACCCAATCCATTAAGCGAAGCGTCCGAACAAACAACAAAACCACCTGAACCGGACGGCAGGGCCAACACGGGCACATAGTCAACTTTTCCTTGAGCAGTTGAAAAGCATTCTCGCACTGCTCAGTCCAAATAAACCTCTTGTCCTTCTGCGTTAATTGAGTCCTCGGCTTTGCTATACTTGAGAATCCCTCAATGAAGCGACGATAATAGCCAGCCAGACCCAAGAAACTACGAATCTCGGAAACATTCTTGGGACGCTCCCAGTTCAGAATGGCATCAACCTTGCTAGGATCCACCAAAATCCCCTCGGCTGAAATCACATGTCCCAAGAATAAGACGCGATCCAACCAGAACTCACACTTGGAAAACTTTGCATACAACTGCTGGTCTCTCAGCGTCTGAAGGACAATCCACAAATGCTCCTTGTGCTCCAAAGGAGTCTTCGAATAGACTAAGATATCGTCGATGAACACGATCACAAACTGATCAATAAACTCGCGGAACACTCGGTTCATCAAATCCATAAAGACTGCAGGCGCGTTGGTCAAACCAAACGGCATCACTAAAAACTCAAAATGTCCGTACCTCGTACGAAACGCAGTCTTCGCGACATCTTGTTCTCTCACCCTCAGCTGATGGTACCCGGAACGAAGATCAATCTTAGAATACACCGCAGAACCTTGCAACTGATCAAACAGATCATCGATTCTCGGCAACGGGTACTTGTTCTTCACAGTGGCTTTATTCAACTGGCGAAAATCAATGCACATCCGCATTGAGCCATCCTTCTTTTTCATAAACAAGATGGGCGCTCCCCACGGTCGACATACTAGGTCGGATAAAACCATTTCTCCAGCAAATCTTCTAACTGCACTTTGAGTTCTCTCAACTCCACAGGAGCAAGACGATAACGGAGCACGCGAAATCGGATCTGTGCCAGGCACCAGCTCTATGCTGAAGTCGATCTCCCGCCTCGGAGGAAAACCAGGAATCTCCTCCGGGAACACATCCGGGAAATGTCGCACCACGGGAACGTCACTAAGATGAATGCGGGAAGAAGAAGATGCATCCAAAGCATAGATCATAAAGCCATCATTCCCCAAAGACGACAAGCTAAACATCTCCATCGCTGAGACCAACGGGTTCTTCGATCTAGAATCCTGGCCGTAGAAGTCCCACTTCTCGCCAGACACAGGCCTAAAACGCACAAACCCATGGAAACAGTCCACGGAGGCCCTATAGTTGGATAGCACATCCATCCCAACTATACAATCGAAATCCCAAAGCATCAAACGGATCAAGTTCGCTAACAGGACATGCTCACCAAATCGTAACACGCCATCCAACAAAACTTCCTGGGAGAACAGACTCACGCCACCAGGGGTAGAAACAGAAACAGCATCGCGCAAAGGGATGGTACACAGACCATGCTCAACAACAAACAAATCAGAAATAAACGAATGCGATGCACCGGTGTCAAACAACACACGAGCAGGAAAGTCAAAGACAAGACATGTACCTCCAATCACCCGGCTCGGTGTCTCCTCGGCCTGCTCCCTCGTAATGGCGTTAACCTGATCATGTTGGGGTCCTGAGAACAAAGGCTGAGGCGACTGCCCAAAGCACGAAGGACCAGGCTGCTGAAACGGCCTAAACTGAGTCTCACCTAATCGGGGCTACTGAAACTACTGAGAAAGGCCCCTAGACTGACCTCCACAACCCTGAGGCTGGGCCGCGGTCTGCTGTGATCCAGCTGATGGACACACTCTCGCAAAATGCCCGTACTGACCACAAAGGTTGCAGGAACCCTGCACACCAACACACTACGTGGAATGAAGCTTTCCATCGCAAAAGCCGCAAAACTCAGTCCTAAATCCACTGCTACTCGAACTGCCAGAACCAGAAGAGCCAGAACCCGACTTCTTCTTGAACTGCTGACCTCGGGGTCGAAACCTCTGACAGCCAGACTGATGCGCCACCTCTGACTGCTGCTGCTGCTGGGGCTGATTGGCTGACTGGGAGGACTGAGAAGACTACGCTCCCTGAATGGCAAGACGACCACCCTGCGGTGCCTGCTGCCGACGATCACTACGACTCTGCATGCCCTCCTCGAGATCAAGGGCACTATCCACTGCCTCAGCATACGTTTTGGGTTTGCTGGTCAACACCATCCGATAAAGCTCATCATTCAAACCCTCAATAAATCGAGTCCGCTTGGCCCTCTCCCGGCCAGAAACATGGGGAACATACGCCAACAAGGAAGATAACCGACGCGCATACTCCGTCACAGACATGGAGCCCTGCTCCAAACGATAAAACTCCCGCTCACGGGCGTTCACATAAGATTCCGGTACATACTCCTGCCGGAAGGTGGTACAGAAACAATCCCAAGAGATCCCAACTCCGGTATCCAGCAAAGTACTCGAAGCACCTCGCCACCAGCGCTCTGCGGCCTTCCTAAGAAATAGAGTCACTAAACTCAGCCGAAGATCATCATCATACTGAACTCCGTCTAAAAGAGCAATAACATTCCGGAGCCACGAATCCGCATCCTCACTGGACTTGTCACCATTAAAGACTGGAGGGTTCATCCTCTGAAACCGAGCGATCACCACATCCATCCGCTCCATCGGGGGAGGCAAATCACCAACTTCCTCCTCCTCACTAACACGAGTATGGCTGCGAACACTACGCCTATCCTCGTTCTGTCCTGCTGATTCCACAAACTGCCCCCTACCTCTACCACGACGTCTAGGCGGCATCTACGAAAACACTCAACAGGATCAAGCAAAACGGAACAGATACGGCATAGATAGCATATAGCACAGAAATATGCAGCACGTAGTCACATGGTCAAGCACACATAACACACAACACTGTGCCTAGACTCGAGTGTGATCAAAGAAATTGAGCTTATCCCAGATTAAGCTCTGATACCAAAAATGTCAGGCCTCGTGTTGTAAACAGAGTAAAATCATACAAACACATGCGGAAGCTATCAAAAAGCGGGTAAAATTTTCGCGTTTAGGCCTGACGGTTTAAAAATATATAATTTAAAATACAAGAATACGCAAAATACGAACCCAATTTAAAATACAACCACAACAGAAACAGTATAGCATAACAACATCCAACGACAACATGTATCAGACTCCAACTACGGGATACAATAACGAAGCGCAGTGCATCCCCCTGGCTAACTGATACATATATATATATATGCTATACGGAACTGGGACACGCTAACCACCTCCTGAGGCACCACCAGCTGGGTTAAAACCACGACCAGCTGTAAAACCTGGGTTCCCTGAAGACAACACAAACAAGGAAACAAACCAAGCCCCAGAGGGACACGGGATCAAACCCCAGTATGGAGAGCAACAGATACAGCTAAAAGAATGTAGAAGAAAAAATGCAGATGCTATGCATGAGACACCGGATAACAACAGAAGGCTCAACCAACAAGGGAGCTAAGGAACTAAAGCACAGCTCCAAGAATCTGCAACAACAGTGGCCACGAGGTGTGTTCACAGTGTGGTATTGAGCCACTCACCGTGATACAACACCCGAATACCAGATGCATCAAACAACTCAACCTGCCGTTGCCTCGCCCATGAACTGTGGTAGTTAACCACTCGGCGCATGGTGGCTAACGATCCCAACAGGGAGATGAGAGTTCGGGATTGCCGCTCGCCCTCGCATCCTGGTAAGAATCAACAACAGCAATACAAGATACGAACAATGGCTGCAATAACAATATGAATGCAATATGGGTAATGCATGTATGCATAACAGAGCAGCTAAACAATCAACAGAAATCACGTATGCACACAGCAACCTCCACATCGATGCATAACCGCCATCTAGCATTCAATCTCACGCCAATTCCTAGCAATATCAAGCTCAGATCCGTACCTTTTACTTTTGTGCAACAATTACTACAAAAACAGGCCCGAGAAATCTGGATAGTAACCTGCTAAATACACAACACACAGATCTCAAAAGCTGCACAAAACTCACGGCCAATTATAGAAGCTCACGGCTGGGAGCCACGCTCAACCAACTCAATTACTACCAAAACAACATACTGGAAGCTAATTCACAACTAGAAACAAGATCTCAAAACTAAAACCCAAAGGCTACCTGCGTGCACAACACACTGCCGGAGATAGCAGCTTCACGATCTCTCTCTAGTGAACGCTAACCTCCAAAAGTGGTATGGAATGATAGATCTTCGCAAGAGGAGTCCAACGCTACCCCAATTGTCCAAAAACGACGGTCGGAAACGACGGAAAACTACCGGATAAAATCAACGGTGAACAGTGCTCTAGGGTTCAACACAGAGAATGAAATGTCGGGGAAAAATATTCTGACAAAAACCAGCAGGCACAAACAACCAGCAGAAGCAAAGAAACCAGCTGCTGAAATCTCAAACCACGCTAAACAAAACGACGACGCACAACCTACGTCATCCAGTCGCTAGCTACAGTAACCAACAGATCTCTCGCAGCTGGACATCCAGACGCTGGTTCAAAATACAAAAGCTGGAACCACCAGCAACATACAAAACGCAGCGTTGCAACTAATCAAAACGGCGCCGCATTGCCACGTCATCAAATCTGGTCCTCTCGCACAATACCAGTCGCAAGCTACAGGAAAACCAGACGCGAGCTATAGGAACTTTGACCAACGTTGACATCTGGAAATCAATTATGCGCATCGACTGGTTCCTTAGCGCTAGCCAAAACGATGACGTTTCCTCCTCGCGCTACAGTGATGTTGTCCCGCGTTGACATCTCCCTCGACTGGACAACCAGCAGACACACGCGACCAGATCTCACACTAACGCTACACCAAAACGACGTCGCTCCAACTTATTCAAACGACACCGTATCCAACGCGATACAAATTTACGCTAAGACAACTGCTGATTTTACAAACGCTACCAGATCTCTCCAATACGACGGCGTTTCACTATGAAACCAGCTTTCACCAAAAACCAGCTTTCACATTCAAAAACACGAAAACTCCTATAAATCTCTAAAAACCGATACATTCCAACAATTAATCTCTAATACAAATACAGTTCTCAAATTTCTCCCCCCACTAAAAAGGATTTCGTCCTCGAAATCAACACAACAATTCTGAAACCAGATGCAGCAGCAAAATACAAAACCAAACTCGCCTAACACAGGCCAAGAGTTCAAGATAACTGAGCAAACATATAACAACAACTAGGGAAGAAATACAACTAAAAGCTACAAACTACTGGAGATTTAGCTCAACAGCTACTCAAAAAGATGCGGCCACTCGCGCTGCATCTTTTCTTCCAGCTCCCAAGTAGCTTCTTCCCATCCATTTTTTCTCCACTGCACCATTACTAATGGAATGGTCTTATTCCTCAACTGTTTCTCTTTTCTGCCGAGGATCTGCAAGGGATATTCTTGATAACTCAACGACTGATCTAGCTCCACTTCTTCAGTTCTAAGCACATGAGACGGATCTGGCTCATACTTCCTCAACATGGAAACATGGAAGACGTCATGAAGAGAAGACAACTCTGACGGCAACAACAGCCGATACGCTAAAGGGCCAATACTCTCAACAATCTCATACGGACCAACGTAACGAGGGGCTAAATTTCCCTTGTGTCCAAAGCGCATCACATTGCAAAACGGAGAAATTTTGAGAAATACACGATCACCAACCTGAAACTCAAGATGTCGACGCCTCTTATTCGCATAACTGGCTTGGCGATCTTGGGCAGCTTTCATCCGCTGTCTAATAAGATCCACATGATCTTTCATTTGCTGCACAAAGTCTGGGGCAGATAGCTGCTTCTCCCCCACTTCTTCCCAACATCATACGGACCAACGTACAGGGGCTAAATTTCCCTTGTGTCCAAAGCGCATCACATTGCAAAACGGAGAAATTTTGAGAAATACACGATCACCAACCTGAAACTCAAGATGTCGACGCCTCTTATTCGCATAACTGGCTTGGCGATCTTGGGCAGCTTTCATCCGCTGTCTAATAAGATCCACATGATCTTTCATTTGCTGCACAAAGTCTGGGGCAGATAGCTGCTTCTCCCCCACTTCTTCCCAACACACTGGCGATCTGCACTTTCCGCCATACAAAGCCTCAAAAGGCGCCATACCAATCGTCACTTGCTAGCTGTTATTGTAAGAAAACTCAACCAAATACAACGCGTCTTACCAGCTACCTCCTAAATCCAATACAACAGCTCGCAACATATCCTCTAAAGTCTGGATAGTTCGCTCAGATTGGCCATCTGTCTGGGGGTGATACGCGGTGCTCATAGCCAATCTGGTTCCCAAAGCTGTTTGCAAACTCTTCCAAAACCTGGAAGTAAACCTCGGATCTCGGTCAGAAACGATTGAAACAGGCACACCATGCAGTCTAACAACAAAATCAACGTACAGCTTTGCCATCTTCTTCAACGAGAAGGTCATTCCATAGGGAATGAAATGTGCAGACTTCGACAGAAGGTCTATAACCATCCAAATAGCATCGCATTCTTTGCTGGAACGAGGCAGATGCGTCACGAAATCCATAGCAATGTGCTCCCAATTCCATTGGGGTACTTCCAAACTCTGCAACAGACCACCAGGTCTCATCCTTTCGGCCTTTACCATCTGGCAAATTAAACAACGAGCGACAAAACCAGCAACGTCACTCTTCAGGCCAGCCCACCAGAAGTGCGGCTTCAAAGCATGGTACATCTTCCGTGCACCAGGATGAACACTATGTCTGCTACAGTGCGCTTCCCGAAGGATCTCCTCCTTCAAATCAATCAAATTGGGCACAACCAACCTGCCTCGGAAACGCAAACAACCATCGGAAGAGACAGAATAATCCTCAAGCTTGCCAGCCCTGACCTTCAACTTCAACTCGTGGATAGACGGATCGGTCCTTTGAGCTGTTCGAATGGTGGAAACAGTCTGTGGCTCCACTTGGAAAGAAGAAACCACCACATAATCCTCAGTCGGGTAAAATCTCCAACCCGTAGTGTTAATATGCTCTTGGTCCTTAGAGATGTATAACGAAGCAAGCATCTCACTAGCCTTCCTGCTCAAAGCATCGGCCACTACGTTCGATTTCCCAGTATTTTGGCTTATCTTATCTATAAATCTGTACAACTCAGTATTTTGGAAACCCAAATGATTTTGCTAAAAGATAACTGGTGAGTTTTTGAAAAACTAAAACATCAAAGCAGTGAATCCTTAGCTTAAACATGAACATAAACGGGCTGAACTAAAACATGAAACAGGCAAGCATTCAACAGAAAACAACGAAACAATATATGTTTTCCAGATGCAGCAAGAATCAACTTTACTTGCCTGGGTTGAGAATCGCAACGGCAGATGGACTTGGCTGTAAATCTTCCCAAACAAACTCGAAGAGCTCTTTTATAATATGAGAGAAATAAAATATTTTCTCGTAAATAAAATGAGCTGTTGAACTTACGTAGAAATCATGTGAGACCCGGTAGATTTCTGGATTAATTAAGTTAATTAATCGGGTTTTTTATAGACCAGATCTGGCGTGAACAGATCTGGGATGGACCAACTTTGAGTCGGTAGACTTGGTTAAGGTAACAGGTTTCTATATTGTGTTTTGGAATCAGCTCTAGACAGTTGTAGAGTTCTACAGGGTAGTAGTCACATTTGGAGAGTTGAGAAGTACAGGTTGGTATTTTCGGCTTTGGCATTGGTTGATGGAAACCAAGGCTAGAGGTCAAATCTGGTTGTCGCAAAGTAATTTGGTACGTTAATTGAATATCCTTCGTGGATAGAGAAACGTTGTGCACAAGTTGTTAGCGTTGTGTGAATCGGCCTGTCTTGAGGTTTGGTGTAGACCGGTTTCGGGTTGTCTAGACCGGAAGGCAGTGCGACACCGTTTCGGGTATTAATGAAAGCTGGATTGCGATGCGACATCGTTTGGCGATAACAGATTTGGTTCTAACGGGAATAGTGGACTTCGGTGCGACGTCGTTTTGTAGGAAGTTCAAATCTGTTTTGGCGTAGAGTCCAGATCTGTTGCAGTACTCAGATCTGAGTGGGAATCAGCTTTGAGCCTGTGTTGTCGGTTGTTACTGTTCACCAGATTTGGGAGACTTAAGTTGTATTTATAGAGGACTTTGATAGGTCTCACCATTAATTTCCCCAACATTAAGAAATATTTCCCGTAAGCTTACTCTGTCGCGATACCCTAGCTAATGTTCACCGTAGCTTATTTCCTCCGATTGCCGGCGGTAGACGACTCCGATTGAAGCAAGAGAGGTAGCGTTGGATTCCTCTTGCTAAGGCGCTTCATTCTATACTAATTTTGGAGTGTGTGATTAGATCGAAGAAGGATCGCAAAAGAAGCTACCTTGTGTAGTCTTTTAGTATTTAGGCTGATTTGCTTTCCCGTTCAGGTAGTGCTTTTGAGTAAGAGCTAGATCCTCTCTTATGATTCATTTAGAGTTGTTTGTTGTGCTAGAAGGATAGGACAGAGCTGGTTGAGCTATTAGCTCCCATTTCGTAGTTCGGTGCTACTGTCCCTGAGCTTTGTTGTTGATTGTTTGGCCAAGCAAGTGGCAGATTTGAGTTGCTCGGGACCTTGATTGTGGTAATTGTAGCTCAGAAAGAAAAGGTACGGATGTGATCTTATGATTACAGCTTTGAGATAGACTGGTGTATAAATGGCTTGTGCTGTTATGTTGAGCAGTGTGTATGTTGTTACTTCTGTGTTGTTGCTTGCATCTATTTTGTGTATATATTCCTGCAAGTTGTTATGCTTACACGCATGTCATGTTGTTCTGCTCATTCCTTTGTGAGCCCTTGTTAACAGCATGCTCTGAGAACCCCTGATCTGTTGTTGTTTGCTGTTGAGCTAATCCTTGTTGACAAGGTGCATGTGATTGAGCGTCTGGGTAGCTCCCAGTTCTCTCATATGCGATATGGCCTTCTAGTTCTGGCTGGTGCTGATGTTTTATGTGATTGAGCGCATGGGTAGCTCCCAATCTCTCACATGAGTTGCGGCCATCCCTTTAATCTGTTTTGATTGGTACCATGTGTGACCGAGCGCCTGGGTAACTCCCATTCTCTCACACATTCGGTGATCACTTCCAGTTCTGGTATTCAGCCATGTGCAATCCTTTGGATCCTTTGAGTTCCCTGTTCTCATGCATAGCATCACATTTATATACTGCTTTATCTGCATGATGTTTTATATTTCTCTCTGTACTGGGGTTTTGTCAGGCCTCGTGCTCAGAACAGAAAAACAGATGCGGAAGCTATCAAAAAGTGGATAAAATTTTCGCTTTTAGGCCCGACGGCTTTAAACGTATAATTTAAAATACAACAATACTCAAAATAAGTTCCCAAATCATAAACATTCAACAACAAATCATACATAAGTCCAACATGCATCATATTCCCCTACGGGTACAACAACAAAGCGCAGGGCATCCCCCTGGCTAAATGATACATATATATATATGCTATATGCTACTGGGACACACTAGCCACCTCCTGGGGCACCACCAGCTGGGTTGAAACCACGACCAGCTGTAGAACCTGGGTTTCCTGAAAACAACACAACAAAGAAACAATCCAAGCCCCGGAGGGACATGGGGTCAAACCCCAGTATGGAGAGCAGTAATACAACAGAAATAACAGCAAGGAATAAAATGCAGGTGCTATGCATGAGACGCCAAGGAACAATGGAAAGCTCGACCCACAAGGGAGCTAAGGAACTCAAACATAGATCCAAAAATCATCGACAACGTACAGTGGCCACGGGGTGTGTTCACAGTGTGGTAGTGAGCCACTCGCCGTGATACTACACCCACTTACCGGATGCATCAAACAACTCAACCTACTGTTGCCTCGCCAATGAACTGTGGTATTAAACCACTCGGCTCATGGTGGCTACGATCCCAGCAGGGAGATGAGAGTGCGGTATCGCCGATCGCCCTCACATCCTGGTAAGAAAACAATAACAATGCAACAATGGTACAAAGACTATCAAAACTGGAAAGGAATACCATGCGTGTATGCAACATGCGGGGATGCAAGCATATAAACATATGAAACGCAGCAAATACACAAATAGCATACACAATTCTCAACAGAACACAACCAGCAGGCACGGCAATTCCACATACCAGCGACTACAATTCATCCAAGCCATAACATCGCTGTAAAACAAGCTCAAATCCGTACCTTATACTGAGAAACAACTAACCCTGCGAGAAATCCCGAAGACTCTGGTAAAAGCCTGTTAAACACACGGCATACACAATGTAAATCTAACCGGTTGCTAATCAAGCTCACGGTTGGGAGTCTCACTCGACCAGCTGCCCAATATACCTCAACAATTACATAGAAAGCTTAAAAACTAAGGCTAGGAACAAGGTCTCACTGAAAACCAGAACGTAGTTCTACCAAATCGACGCAACACTCGAACGGCAGCAACTTCGCGTTCCTCGACTAGCCAATTACAGCTTCTAAAACTGGTATGAATTGGAAGAGCTTCTCAAGAGGAGTCCAACGCTACCTCGCACGAGCCAAAACAACCATCGGAACGACGGGAAATCGCCGGAAAAGCTCACGGCTGAATAGTGTTCTAGGGTTCGAAAGATAAGGAACGAAAGGCTGGAAATATATGCTAAGTATGGGAAAAGATATCACAATTCGAAGACAAAGTCTTCCTATAAATAGCACTAGCAACGACTGGAATCACTTCAAATAATTGTCCACCGACAAAACCAGTCGACGCAACCAATTTCCCAAACCAGCAGACGCAAGAACCAACAGCTGATCTAACCAACAATCGCTAAAATAACTAACAGCTGGTTCTCCAAAACGGCGTCGCACCAACTTACTCAAACGACGTCGCATACTAAACCAGCAGCTGGGTATCCAGTCGCAAGACAAAACAACGCAACACTTCTCTCTGCTGGATCCAGTCGCAACCTCAAAATGCAGCGTTACAACTAATTCGAACGACGTCGCTCCACTGACGTCATCCAGTCGCTAACTCTCGCGAAATACCAGCAGCAAGCAATAGCGTCAAAACTCACTCGCAGCTGGACTCCCAGTCGCAACAACGAAACGACGACGCATCCTCTTCGAGCTACAGGAAAGTTGACCCGCGTTGACATCTACATCTGCTGATCAACCAGCAGGAAACTCACATGCGATCTACCAACTGGTACAAGACGCAACATCCAAACGACGTCGCGCCAGCTAATCTAAACGCAGTCGTTTTAGCCCTCAACGCAACTACGCTAAAGCATCTGCTGATCACAACAAACACAACCAGACTTCATGCAAACGACGGTGTTTCAAGAATCTCGAGCTAAAACACGCTTCGACTGGTTTTGCCACCGACCAGCCGCTAGATCTCATGACATCTACATCTGCTGATCAACCAGCAGGAAACTCACATGCGATCTACCAACTGGTACAAGACGCAACATCCAAACGACGTCGCGCCAGCTAATCTAAACGCAGTCGTTTTAGCCCTCAACGCAACTACGCTAAAGCATCTGCTGATCACAACAAACACAACCAGACTTCATGCAAACGACGGTGTTTCAAGAATCTCGAGCTAAAACACGCTTCGACTGGTTTTGCCACCGACCAGCCGCTAGATCTCATACCAGCTGACACGTCAACCAGAAGGTACCTCAAAAACTCAAAAACACGAAAGCATCCAGAATTGCACAACGCACGAAATGGAACCCGAAAATGCAACTAAAAACAGAGATCTAAACCACAAAATCTCATAATTCTGCCAAGGATCTACAAAGGGTATTCCTGATAGCTCAACGACTGATCTAGCTCTACCTCGTCAGTTCCAAGCACATGAGACGGATCTGGCTCGTACTTCCTCAACATGGAAACGTGAAAGACGTCATGCAGAGAAGATAACTCGGACGGTAACAACAAACGATACGCCAAAGGGCCAATCCTCTCGACAATCTCATACGGACCAACGTAACGAGGGGCTAACTTTCCCTTGCGTCCAAAGCGCATCACACTACGAAACGGAGAAACCTTGAGAAATACACGATCACCAACCTGAAACTCAAGAGGTCGATGCCTCTTATTCGCATAACTGGCTTGGCGATCCTGGGCAGCTTTCATCCGCTGGCTAATAAGATCTACATGATCTTTCATCTGCTGCACAAAGTCAGGGGCAGATAGCTGCTTCTCCCCCACTTCTTCGCAACACACTGGCGATCTGCACTTGCGGCCAAACAAAGCCTCGAAAGGCGCCATGCCAATCGTCACTTGGTAGCTGTTATTATACGAAAACTCAACCAAAGACATCGCGTCTTGCCAACTACCTCCGAAATCCAACACAACAGCACGCAACATATCCTCTAACGTCTGGATAGTTCGCTCAGATTGGCCATCTGTCTGGGGATGATACGCGGTACTCATAGACAATCTAGTGCCCAAAGCTGTCTGAAAACTCTTCCAAAACCTGGAAGTAAACCTCGGATCTCGATCAGACACGATTGAAACAGGCACACCGTGCAATCTAACAACAAAATCAACATACATCTTCGCCATCTTCTTCAACGAGAAGGTCATCCCATAGGGAATGAAATGTGCAGACTTAGACAAACGGTCTACAACTACCCAAACAGCATCGCACCCTCGGCTGGAACGAGGCAAATGCGTTACGAAATCCATCGCAATATGCTCCCAATTACATTGGGGCACCTCTAAACTCTGCAACAGACCCCCGGGTCTCATCCTTTCGGCCTTTACCATCTGGCAATTCAAACAACGAGTGACAAAACCAGCAACATCGCTCTTCAGGCCAGCCCACCAAAAGTGCGGCTTCAAAGCATGGTACATCTTCCGTGCACCAGGATAAACACTATGTCTGCTACAGTGCGCTTCTCGAAGGATCTCTTCCTTCAGATCAATCAAATTGGGCACAACCAACCTGCCCCGGAAACGCAAACAACCATCGGACGAGACAGAATAGTCCTCAATTTCGCCAGCCCTGACTTTCATCTTCAACTCGTGGATTGACGGATCGGTCCTCTGAGTTGCTCGAATGTTAGAAACAACGGCTTCAAAGCATGGTACATCTTCCGTGCACCAGGATGAACACTGTGTCTGCTACAGTGCGCTTCTCGAAGGATCTCTTCCTTCAAATCAATCAAATTGGGCACAACCAACCTGCCCCGAAAACGCAAACAACCATCGGACGAGACAAAATAGTCCTCAAGTTCGCCAGCCCTGACTTTCATCTTCAACTCGTGGATTGACGGATCGGTCCTCTGAGCTGCTCGAATGCTAGAAACAATCTGCGGTTCCACTTGAAAAGATGAAACCATCACACAATCCTCAGCCGGGTAGAATCTCCAACCCGTAGTGTTAAGATGCTCTTGATCCTTAGAGATGTACAACGACGCAAGCATCTCACTAGCCTTCCTGCTCAAAGCATCAGCCACTACGTTCGACTTCCCAGGCTGGTATTTAATCTCACAGTCAAAATCTTTAAGCAACTCCATCCACCTACGCTGTCTCATATTCAAGTCAGGCTTCGAAAACAGATACTGCAAACTCTTGTGGTCGGAGTACACCACAAACTGCTCGCCTTACAGGTAGTGACGCCAGATATTTAACGCAAAGACCACCGCTGCTAACTCCAAATCATGAACTGGGTAACGAGTCTCGTGCGGTTTCAACTGCCGTGAGGAATACGCAATGACTCTACCATTCTGCATCAACACACAACCCAATCCATTTAGCGAAGCGTCAGAACAAACAACAAAACCACCTTATCCGGACGGCAACGCCAACACAGGCGCAGTATTTAAATTTTCCTTGAGTAGTTGAAAAGCATTCTCACACTGCTCAGTCCAAACAAGCCGTTTATCCTTCTGGGTCAATTGGGTCATCGGCTTAGCTATAGAAGAAAACCCCTCAATGAAACGACGAAAATAGCCAGCCAGACCTAAGAAATTGTGAATCTCAGACACATTTCTTGGTCGCTCCCAGTTCAACACAACATCCACTTTACTGGGATCCACAGAAATTCCATCTGCTGAAATGACATGGCCCAGAAATACAACGCGTTGCAACCAAAACTCGCACTTGGAAAACTTCGCATACAACTGCTGCTCTCTCAACCTCAGAAGAACCATCTCCAAGTGCTCCTTGTGCTCCCTCGGAGTCTTCGAGTAAACTAAGATGTCGTCAATAAAAACAATCACAAACTGATCTATGAACTCTCGGAAAACACGGTTCATCAGATCCATGAAGACTGCAGGCACGTTTGTCACCCCAAACTGCATCACCAAAAACTCAAAATGTCCGTACCTCGTACGAAACGCAGTCTTCGCGACATCTTGGTCCCTTACTCCGAGCTGATGGTACCCGGAACGAAGATCAATCATAGAATACACCACAGAACCTTGCAACTGATCAAACAAATCATCAATTCTCGGCAACGGGTACTTATTCTTCACAGTGGCTTTATTCAACTGACGAAAATCAATGCACATCCGCATTGAGACATCCTTCTTCTTTACAAACAAAATGGGCGCTCCCCACGGTGACATACTAGGGCGGATGAAACCCTTCTCCAGCAAGTCATCTAACTGAACCTTAATTTCTCTCAACTCCGCAGGCGCTAGACGATACTGGGCACGAGAAATCGGAGCTGTGCCAGGCACCAACTCTATGCTGAAGTCAATCTCCCGCTTCGGAGGAAAACCAGGAATCTCCTCCGGAAACACGTCGGGGATGTGTCGCACCACGGGAACGTCACTGAGCTGAACACTAGAAGAAGAAGACGCATCCAAAGCATAGATCATAAAGCCAGCATTCCCCAAAGACAAAAAGCTAAACATCTCCAACGCGGAGAAAAACGGAATCTTCGATCTCGAGTCCTGGCCGTAGAAGTCCCACTTCTCGCCAGACAAAGGCCTAAAGCGCACAATCCCATGGAAGCAATCCACAGAGGCCCTGTAGTTGGACAGCACATCCATCCCAACTATACAATCGAAATCCCAAAGCATCAAACGGATCAAATTCGCTAACAAGGCATGCTCACCAAACCGCAGCACACCATCCAACAAAATCTTTGCGAAAACAGGTTCACACCACCGGGGGTAGAAACAGAAACAACATCACTCAAAGGGACGGTACACAACCCATGCTCAACAACAAACGAATCAGAAATAAACGAATGCGATGCACCGGTGTCAAACAACACGCGAGCAGGAAAGTCAAAGACAAGACATGTACCTCCAATCACCCGCCTCGGTGTCTCCTCGGCCTGCTCTCTCGTGAAGGCGTTAACCTGATCCTGCTGAGGTCCTGGAAAGAAAGGTTGAGACGACTGCCCAAAACACGAAGGGCCAGGCTGCTGAAACGGCCTAAACGGAGCCTCACCAAAACGGGGTTGCTGAAACTGCTGCGAACAGCCCCTACACTGACCCCCACGACCCTGAGGCTGGGCCGTGGTCTGCTGTGCTCCAGCTGTCGGGCACACTCTCGCAAAGTGCCCATACTGACCACAAAAGTTGCAGGAACCCTGCATACCAACACACTGCGTGGAAGAATGCTTTCCACCGCAAAAACCACAAAACTCTACCCGAGAGCCGCTGCTACTCGAACTACCAGAACCAGAAGACCCTGAACCAGACTTCTTCTTGAATTGATGACCGCGGGGTCGAAACCTCTGACGGCCAGACTACTGAGCTACCTGCTGCTGCTGCTGCTGAGGAAAATGCGCGGACTGAGAACTCTGGGACGACTGAGCTCCCTGACCAGCGGGACTACCACCCTGCACCGCCTGTGCCATCTGCGCACTACGGCTCTTCATGCCCTCCTCGATGTGGATAGCAGTATCCACGGCCTCAGCATAAGACTTGGGCTTGCTTGTCAAAACGCTCTGGTACAGATCCCCATTCAAGCCCTCCACAAACCTGGTGCTCTTGGCCCTCTCCCGGCCAGCAACATGTGGAACATACGCCAACAAAGCAGAAAACTTGCGAGCGTACTCACGCACCGACAACGAACCCTGCTCCAAGAA
>KV001782.1:39657-66442 GCA_001598015.1 Dorcoceras hygrometricum | reverse complement strand
ACACATCAGTATGGATCAAATCCAATAGGCCTTGAGCACGCTCACCCTTGCCCTTGAAGGGTTGCTTAGTCATCTTTCCCTTGAGACAAGACTCACAAGTCGGTAGGGAGTTAATGTCTGACAGATCAAACATGTCACTCCTAACTAACTTGTTCATCCTACTTAGAGAAATATGACCTAGCCTAGCGTGCCAAAGTTGTGCTGGGTTCAAGTTATCGTGTTTCCTTTTAATCGTTGTTGTATGTGCTTCGACATCGCGAGTTGGAACGTGTCAGGCCTCGTGCTCACAACAGATAAACACATGCGGAAGCTATCAAAAAGTGGGTAAAATTTTCGCTTTTAGGCCCGACGGTTTTAAACGTATAATTTAAAATACAACAATACTTAAAATAAGTTCCCAAATCATAAACATTCAACAACAAAGCATACATAAGTCCAACATGTATCATATTCCCCTACGGGTACAACAACAAAGCGCAGGGCATCCCCCTGGCTAACTGATACATATATATATATGCTATATGCTACTGGGACACACTAGCCACCTCCTGGGGCACCACCAGCTCGGTTGAAACCACGACCAGCTGTAGAACTTGGGTTTCCTGAAAACAACGCAACAAAGAAACAAACCAAGCCCCGGAGGGACATGGGGTCAAACCCCTGTACGGAGAGCAGTAATACAATAGAAATAACAGCAAGGAATAAAATGCAGGTGCTATGCATGAGACGCCAAGGAACAATGGAAAGCTCGACCCACAAGGGAGCTAAGGAACTCAAACATAGCTCCAAAAATCATCGACAACGTACAGTGGCCACGGGGTATGTTCACAGTGTGGTAGTGAGCCACTCGCCGTGATACTACACCCACTTACCGGATGCATCAAACAACTCAACCTACTGTTGCCTCGCCCATGAACTATGGTAGTTAACCACTCGGCTCATGGTGGCTACGATCCCAGCAAGGAGATGAGAGTGCGGTATCGCCGCTCGCCCTCACATCCTGGTAAGAAAACAATAACAATGCAACAATGGTACAAAGACTACCAAAACTGGAAAGGAATACCATGCGTGTATGCAACATGCGGGGATGCAAGCATATAAACATATGCAACGCAGCAAATACACAAATAGCATACACAATTCTCAACAGAACACAACCAGCAGGCACGGCAATTCCACATACCAGCGACTACAATTCATCCAAGCCATAACTTAGCTGTAAAACAAGCTCAAATCCGTACCTTATACTGAGCAACAACTTACCCTGTGAGAAATCCCGAAGACTCTGGTAAAATCCTGTTAAACACACGGCATACACAACGTAAATCTAACAGGTTGCTAATCAAGCTCACGGCTGGGAGTCTCACTCGACCAGCTGCCCAATATACCTCAACAATTACATAGAAAGCTTAAAAACTAAGGCTAGGAACAAGGTCTCACCGAAAACCAGAACGTAGTTCTACCAAATCGACGCAACACTCGAACGGCAGCAACTTCGCGTTCCTTGAGTATCCAATTACAGCTTCTAAAACTGGTATGAATTGGAAGAGATTCTCAAGTGGAGTCCAACGCTACCTCGCACGAGCCAAAACAACCACCGGAACGACGGGAAAGCGCCGAAAAAGCTCACGGCTGAACAGTGTTCTAGGGTTCGAAAGATAAGGAACGAAAGGCTAGAAATATATGCTAAGTATGGGAAAAGATATCACAATTTCGAAGACCAAGTACTTCCTACAATAGCACTAGAAATGACTGGAATCACGTATGGGAAAAGATATCACAATTTCGAAGACCAAGTCTTCCTACAAATAGCACTAGAAATGACTGGAATCACTTCAAATAATTGTCCACCGACAAAACCAGTTGATGCAACCAATTTCCCAAACCAGCAGACGCAAGAACCAACAGCTGATCTAACCAAAAATCGCTAAAATAACTAACAGCTGGTTCTCCAAAACGGCGTCGCACCAACTTACTCAAACGACGTCGCATACTAAACCAGCAGCTGGGTATCCAGTCGCAAGACAAAACAACGCAACGCTTCTCTCTGCTGGATCCAGTCGCAACCTCAAAACACAGCGTTACAACTAATTCGAACAACGTCGCTCCACTGACGTCATCCAGTCGCTAACTCTCGCAAAATACCAGCAGCAAGCAATAGCGTCAAAACTCACTCGCAACTGGACTCCCAGTCGTAACAACGAAACGACGACGCATCCTCTTCGAGCTACAGGAAAGTTGACCCGCGTTGACATCTACATCTGTTGATCAACCAGCAGGAAACTCACATGCGATCTACCAGCTGGTACCAGAGGCAACATCCAAACGACGTCGCGCCAGCTAATCTTAACGCTGTCGTTTTAGCCCTCAATGCAACTAAGCTATAGCATCTGCTGATCACAACAAACGCAACCAGACTTCACGCAAAGGACGGCGTTTCAAGAATCTCGAGCTAAAACACGCTTCGACTGGTTTTGACACCGACCAGCCGCTAGCTCTCATACCAGCTGACACGTCAACCAGCAGGTACCTCAAAAACTCAAAAACACGAAAGCATCCAGAATTTCTCAACGCACGAAAGCATCCAGAATTTCTCAACGCACGAAATGTCCCTCTGGGGCTGGATTGTCTTTGTTGCTTGTGTGTTGTTCAGGTTATCCAGGTTTCTCATCTGGTCGCAGAGATGGCTCAGCTGGTGGTGCCCCAGGAGGTGGATATTGTGTCCCAGTTATGTATATTATGTAGTTATGTAGTAGAGTCATCACATGTGGAATGCCCGATGTGATGTTCTATTGCTAATTTGTGTCTATGTTGAGCGAGAGACTTTCTATGTATGTATCTTTGGTAGATGCTCTATATGGTTGTATCTGTTGTGGTTGGTTTTCTATTGTTGTAAAAACAGTATTTTGAATATCTTTGTATTTTGACTTATGTTTTCTAAGTCAGGCCAAAGCGAAAAATTTTAGCCACTTTTTAAATGCTTCCCCGATTGTATTTTTGCCTGGTTATTCTCTGTATTGTGTACCGGACCTGACAAATCATATATATGGGAGCATGATTGCAGTAGGTAGAAGTACAATGATTATGCATGGTTAGCTCACCAAATCCTTGAAAAACTAATAAAACCTCCATACCACTATTTCAATTTGTAAACTTGTTATCACATTTTATAAAAACAAATCTCCCATCCGAAATCATTTTATTTAAAGAAACTGCTCCAGCTCGGGATTGTTCTTGGTGCGAAATCCTTCAAGAAACCATCTGTACAGTGCTTCGAAGCTGGAAGTAAAAAAAAGAATGAATTCAGCTTTGATAACTAAAGTTAGGTTGAACTGGAAACTGAATGCTCAATATCAAAACAGCCCTTAAAATACAAAGGCTTGAAATTGTGTTCCTTTGGATTTTGGGGCGCTACGAACAATCTCCCACTTCACCTAAAGACAACTACTCATGAGACGCAGTCCCATTGCTTCGTGATGTTTTTCAAACAATGGTCCTGACAAGGGCTTTGTAAGTGGATCAGCAATGTTGTCTGCAGAGGCGACTCTCTCGACTGCTATGTTACCTCTAGCCACAATATCCCGGATTATGTTGTATTTCCTCAGTATGTGTTTGGATCATTGGTGAGACCAAGGTTCCTTTGCTTGCACAACGGCACCCGTGTTGTCACAGTACACCGGGACTGGACCAACTCCTTCAATAATTACGCCCAACTCTTGGACGAAATTCCTCATCCAAACCGCCTCTTCAGCAGCAGTTGATGCTGCGACGTACTCAGCCTCAGTGGTTGAATCCACGATGGTGTCTTGCTTGGAACCCTTCCAAGAGACAGCACCACCAATGAGTCCTAGGGCTACCTTTTGTGGCCAGTGTGGTGGCAGACACCCCTCAACGCAGTGTACTTGGGTTCAGGGTGCTTGAAACATTTGTGGGCAATATGGACATTTTGCGAGAGTTTGTCTATTGTCCAGATCTCAGCACACCGTTTCCCCACCGTAGGGTTGTTCTGGTGGATCGTCTAGAGGTCGTTCTTTCCCTGTTCAGCAGCAGAGGGTGGGAGAGACTCAGTATAGGCCGTTCCAGCATCCTGGTCCTTCGCGATTAGGACAGTCTTCCCAGCCCCAGTTCTCAGGACCTCAGCATGCCCATGTGAATGCCTTGACTACAGTGCAAGCGGAAGGCACGCCAGGAGGAGTGATTGCAGTTACTTGTACTGTATTTGATTTTCCTGCACGTGTATTGTTTGATACTGGAGCATCACATTCGTTTATAGCTAATGCATTGTGGTTGAGCATGGTTTGCATACCACTTGTTTATGTGATGTTGTTTCTGTTGCGACTCCTGCAGGCGCGAGCCTATACTCCCAAGAGATTTTGTTGAATGGCATTCTTCGGTTTGGTTAGAATGTGTTTGTAGCGAACCTGATTCAGATAGTGATGTGGGATTTTGACTGCATTGTGGGAATGGATGTGTTGTCTAGTTTTAGGGCCACCGTGGACTGTTTCCATGGCTTTGTGCGCTTTAGGCCCCAGTCTGGGAAGAAATGGAATTTCTATGGCCATGATTCCTAGTCGAAGATTCCCTTGATCTCTGCGATGGAGATGTTTGGCCTGATGTCATTGGAGAGTTCTGGATTCATGATCTATGCTTTGGACGCATCCCCGTTGCTCGTGATTTCCCTGATGTGTTTCCCGAGGAGATTCCTGGTTTTCCTCCTGGAAGGAAGATCTACTTCAGCCTTTAGTTGGTACTTGGTACAGCTCCGATCTCACGAACCCCTTATCCTTTAGCGCCAGTCGAGTTGAGGGAGTTGAAGGTACAGCTTAGTGATTTGCTGGAGAAAGTTTTTATTCGATCGAGCCTGTCATCGTGGGGAACTACTATCTTGTTTGTGAAGAAAAAGGATGGTTCAATGAGGATGTGTATTGATTTTTGGCAGCTGGATAAAGCTACAGTGAAGAATAAGTACCCTTTACCGAGCATCGACGATTTGTTTGATCAGCTTCAGGGTTAAGCTGTGTATTCTAAGATCGATCTGCGTTCGAGGTACCATCAGTTGTGCATTCGAGAGCAAGATGTTGCGAAAACTGCGTTTAGTACGAGGTACGGGCATTATGAGTTTTTTGTTATACCTTTTGGTTTGACGAATACCCTGTAGTTTTCATGAATTTGATGAATCGAGTCTTTCGAGAGTTCATCGATCTGTTTGTGATTGTTTTCATCGATGACATCTTGGTGTACTCGAAGACTCCGATGCAGCACAAAGATCATTTGAGATTGGTTCTCCAAACACTACGAGACTCGCATCTGTATGCTAAGTTTTCCAAGTGCGAGTTTTGGTTGGATAGAGTTGTGTTTCTGGGTCATGTCATTTCGGCCAAAGGTTTGTGTTGATCCCAGTAAGGTGTAGGCTGTAGTGAACTGTAAATGTCCCAAGAATGTGTCAGAGATTCGTAGCTTTTTGGGATTGGCTAGCTATTATCGACGCTTTATTGAGGGTCTCTAGTATAACTAAGCCTATGACGCAGTTGACCCAAAAAGACAAGAGATTTGTTTGGACATAAGAATTTGAGAACGGCTTTTGATTGCTCAAAGAGAAGCTAACCACAGTGCCAGTGTTGGCTTTGCCTTCGGGTTCAGGTGGTTTTGTGGTTTGTTCAGATGCTTCGTTTAATGGATTGCGTTGTGTGTTGATGCAGCATGGTCAAGTCATTGCGTATGCCTCTCGTCAGTTGAAAACGCATGAGACTCAATACCCAGTAGAATTTGAGAACGGCTTTTGATTGCTCAAAGAGAAGCTAACCACAGTGCCAGTGTTGGCTTTGCCTTCGGGTTCAGGTGGTTTTGTGGTTTGTTCAGATGCTTCGTTTAATGGATTGCGTTGTGTGTTGATGCAGCATGGTCAAGTCATTGCGTATGCCTCTCGTCAGTTGAAAACGCATGAGACTCAATACCCAGTACATGATTTGGAGTTAGCAACAGTGTTATTTGCCTTGAAGATTTGGCGTCACTATCTGTATGGTGAACAGTTTGTGGTGCATACGGACCACAAGAGTCTTCAGTATCTGTTTTCTCAGTCAGATTTGAACATGAGACAGGCGTAGATGGATGGAGCCACTTAAGGATTTTGATTGTGAGATACAATATCAGCCTGGGAAAGTGAATGTAATTGCTGATGCATTGAGCAGAAAGGCTCAAGTGGCGATGCTCGCTTCGTTACAGATTTCGAAGTTTCATGAGCATCTAAGCACTACGGGTTGGCGTTTCTACCCAGGTGATGATTATGTTGTGGTGTCATCTTTCTAAGTTGACCCACAGATTGTTTCAAGTATTAGAGCAGCTCGGAGAACAGATCCATCTATCCATGAGTTGATGTTGAAGGTTAGAGCTGGACAGTTGGAAGACTATTCTGTCTCATCTGATGGTTGTTTTAGATTTTGTTGCAGGTTGGTAGTGCCAAATCAGATTGATTTGAAGGAGGAGATCTTGAGAGAAGCACACTGTAGTAGACATAGTGTCCATCCTGGTGCAAGGAAGATGTATCATGCCTTGAAGCCGCACTTTTGGTGGGAAGGTTTGAAGAGCAATGTTGCTGGTTTTGTCGCTCGATGTCTGAATTGCCAGCAAGTTAAGGCAGAAAGGATGAGACCTGGTGGTCTATTACAGAGTTTAGAAGAGCCCCAATGGAATTGGGAGCATGTAGCAATGGATTTTGTGACCCATTTGCCTCGTTCCAGCAGAGGTTGTGATGCTGTTTGGGTTGTTATAGACAGAATTTAAAAGTCTACTCACTTCATTCTACATAATATGATGTATTCTTTGAAGAAGATGGTGAAGCTGTACATAGATTTCGTGGTGTATTTGCATGGAGTGCCTGTTTCCATTGTTTCAGATCGAGATCCGAGGTTTACTTCTAGATTTTGGAAGAGTTTTCAAGCAGCTTTGGGCACCAGATTCGCTATAAGTACAGCCTATCATCCCCAAACCGATGGCCAATCTGATAGGACTATCCAGACTTTGGAGGATATGTTGAGAGCTGTTGTTATGAATTTCAGTCATAGCTGGCAAGATTCATTGTCTTTGGTTGAGTTTTCTTACAATAACAGCTACCAGGTGACAATTGGAATGGCACCATTTGAGGCATTGTATGGTAGGAAGTGCAGATCGCCTATCTGTTGTGAAGAAGTGGGGGAGAAGCAGCTGTCTTCTCCAGAATTTGTGCAGCAGATGAGAGACCGAGTAGATCTAATTCGACAGCGTATGGAAGCTGCACAAGATCGACAAGCCAGTTATGCGAAATGCAGGCGTAGGCCTATCGAATTTCAGGTTTGAGATCTGGTTTTCTTGAAAGTTTCTCCTTTCAGAAGTGTTATGAGATTTGGTCTCAAGGTAAAGTTAGCTCCTCGTTATGTTGGACCTTATGAGATTGTGGAGAGGATCGGTCCTTTGGCTTATCGTTGGCTGTTTCCACCAGATCTGTCCTCATTGCACGATGTGTTTAGAACAAATTCCGACGGCGGCGGCATTAGCGGCGGGCGGCGACGGCGAGGGAAGAAGGGATAGGGGAGGAGTTTGCTGAATAGATTTTGGTGTTTTTATTTCTCACTTCTGAAAGTGTTTCCTCATTGTCATATTTATAGATTGAGGGATAGAGTTTGATTTGAACAAAACAGTGAACATTCGGTTCAACTCAAACATTGAAAATTCGGTTCAACTCGAACAGTGAACATTCGATTCAACTCAAACAGTGAACATTCGGTTCAAGTCAAACTATTAACATTCGTTTCGACTCCCTCGATTGTGGTCTCATCATAATCCCGATCGATGATTAGATATCATTGATCTGCTCATTTTACAAAACTGATTATTATGATGCAAAATCAAATTTTCGGACCACTAAATCTATATATGACAGGTTTACTCTCATTAGCTAAATATGGAAGTCCTACTCCCATAGCTACTTTTAGGAAGTCATACTCTCAACCTTCCTCCTGCTATACTCAACACTTTGAGTACCATATCCGTACGGGAATTGAGAAACCAGTACGTGTGTGACCCTCAATGGTTCAGGGATACAACTAGCTGTGGGCTCACAACATTTATGACTCCAAAAACACATTTTCGGACTTACACATCGAATCATGGTAAAGCGTCTAGAAACATCGCCCCATGATCACCTAGGTATCACTGATAGTGCCTGCAAGAACCCGTCGGTCATGGTTAGCGTACAATACGGTCCTTTCAACTCAAATATCTTGATCAGATCAACGACCATTGGTAAACCGACAGTCGCTACATATCCAATAACCATGCATACATCTTGGAGATCAAATAGTGAAATCGCATGTGTTACTAGGTAAACTCATTTACCTAAAACATATCTAGTACTCTGGCCAGAGATTTGTCAGACAATTTTCTCCTCAGATAGGATATCCACGCACAAGGGCGAGCGATGAATCCTTGACAACAAAGCATCGACTCCTACATCCATCGGGACCTCACCCAACCCCACCACCTGATGATGACCCCAACTGAGTCGGTAAACGGGTCAAAGTGAGGCACCTATAATGTAGAATCTCAATGATGTTTCGAGTAAGAAGGACTAATCTGTACAACCAAGACCTCGGACTTGATCCACTCGACAAATGGTAACCACTTGGAAAGTTCGAACGAGGGTAGTTCGATAGATCACCAGGTCACTATCCATCTGCATGCTTAGAACATCACTATGTTCCCTACAAATGAAACGTAATACATCGCATCGCAGATGCTAGTCTAAATCTCGGGCGGCCCTTATCCTCTTCTGGATGGCCCAATCGACTAGGAACATGTTTAGAATACATAGCGACTATTATATGTGTTTCATGATAGACATCAAATCCATTATCACATCTAACATACACTATAGTGAATTCAAGGTCTTTATCCAACAATTGTAATCATAATAATGAAGATAAAGAATGCATATAAAGAATGGAAATTTCATAAATAAAGATCGTTTTACATGGAGCCAACAAGAGCCCACACGCCACAAGTTGGCTAGTTGGGCACCTACTCTAACAATCAGAGCAGGTTGTTCTTGAAAGTGCATTTTAAAATTAAAATTTTAAACGGTTTAAAATGGTTTGTGCTCTGATAATAATTTTCTTCAAAAGCCTGTCTGTGCAAAAGTAGTTTTAAAGATTTTAAAACTCACTCTATAAAGATAGGGGGAGTAATGATTTTTGAATAGCGGAGCACTGGACCAAGAGTGAAAGGTGCGGAAAAATCTCTTATGTCGAGCTGACAGATTGCGCGAGATCTGTGGATGACAAGACCTCTTAATTGGGATGTTCTGAAATAATAGAGCAAATGACAGAGTTCGAGAGAAGCGGAAGAGATTCTGTGAATTCGCTTAGATGAGATTTTTCAATAGCATGGAAATTGTTCAAGTGCAGATCAAGATGCAGATCGCGCACAAGCTAATGAGCCAAACAAATTAGTTATCAACCTGGATGAAGAGGACGAAGGAACTACTCTACCTGAGGAAGTAGGAACCTCTTATAGACTTGGTTTCCAGTGGAATAAAAATAATCCACCTGACTGTCATCGGTAACCCTTCTGCACATGATAGCTGAATATTTTAACTATTCATTCATCTCGCATGTAGAACCTAAGAAGATTGATGATGCCTTAGCTGACCCAAGCTAGATAGAATCTATGCAGGATGAGGTCTTTATCCAAAAATTATAATCATAATAATGAAGATAAAGAATGCCATAAAAGAATGTGAATTTCATAAATAAATATCGTTTTACATGGAGTCAACAAGAGCCCACACATCACAAGTTGGCTAGTTGGGAACCTACTCTAACAAGCAGAGCAGGTTGTTCTTGAATGTGCATTTTAAATTGAAATTTTTAACGGTTTCAAATGGTTTCTGCTCTGATAATAGTTTTCTTTAAAAGCGTGTCTGTGCAGAAGTAGTTTTAAAGATTTTAAAACTCACTATATAAAGATAGGGGAAGTAATGATTTTTTAATAGCAGAGCACTGGACCAAGAGTGAAAGGTGCGGCAACATCTCTTCTGTTGAGCTAACAGATTACACGAGATCTGTGGATGCCAAGACCTCTTACTTTGGATGTGCTGAAATAATAGCGCAAATGACAGAGTTCGAGAGAAGCGGAAGAGATTCTGTGTATTCAGATATCATTTATCCTCCAATCTGCTTAGATGAGATCTTTCAGTAGCATGGAAACTGTTAAAGTGCAGATAAAGTGCAGATCAAGACGCAGATCGCGCGCAAGCTAATGAGCCAAACAAATTAGTTATCAACCTAGATGAGGAGGACGAAGGAACTACTCTACCTGAGGAAGCAGGAACCTCTTACAGAGCTGGTTTCCGGTGGAATAAAAATAATCCACCTGACTAGTCATCGATAACCCTTCTGCACATCTTAGGACACGAGGCCAGATGATAGCTGAATATTTTAACGATTCATTCATCTCGCATATAGAACCTAAGAAGATTGATGATGCCTTAGCTGACCCAAGCTAGATAGAATCTATGTAGGACGAACTTAGTCAATTTGAACGTAGCAAAGTATGTCACTTATTTCCTAGACCAACCAATCAGACTGTAATAGGACTAAATGGGTCTTTAGAAACATATTAGAGGAAAATGGTAATGTTGTTAGAAAAAAGGCTAGATTAGTGGCACAAGGTTATCAGCAGGAAGAAGGAATAGAGTTTGATGAAACTTTTGCACCAGTAGCTAGATTAGAAGCAATTCACATATTTCTTTCATATGCTGCTTTTAAAAATTTTAAAGTCTATCAAATGGATGCTAAAAGTGCGTTCTTAAATGGCTTCCTAAATGAGGAAGTTTATTTGTACAACCTCCTGGCTTCTTGGATCATACCTGACCATATTACGTATATAAACTGGATAAAGCTCTGTACGGTCTGAAACAAGCACCAAGAGCCTAGTACGATACCCTGTCCAAATTTTTAATTGATCATGAATTTAATCATTGGATCAGTAGATAAGACTTTATTTAAATTCCTTAAAATAATCATGTCTATTGGTCCAAATCTATGTTGACGACATCATTTTTGGTTCGAATAATCCTAAACTATTTGAAAAACCCCAAGCTGATGCAGGATAAGTTCGAAATGAGCATGATGTGAGAGCTAACATTTTTCATAGGATTACAAGTCAAACAACTTGAATATGGCATATTCATCAGCGAAATATACAAAGGAACTTGTGAAGAAGTTCGGGATGGACAAATTCTCTTCCACATCTACCCTGATGAGTGCTTCAATCAAGCTAGACAAGGACGAAACTGATACCTCCGTTGAGGTAACATTGTATCATGGGAGGATTGGGTCACTTCTTTATCTAACAGCAAACAGACTGGACATTATGTGCGCCATATTTATGTGTGCTCAGTTCCAAGCTAACCCAAAACAATCTCACTTTATTGCTGTTAAACGTATCTTGAAATATATTAAAGGAACTCAAAATGTGAGTCTTTGGTATCCCAAAGACTCCAGTTTAAATTTAAATGGTTACACAGATGCAGATTATGTAGGATGTAAGATTGATCGGCGTAGCACGAGTGGGACTTGTCAGTTTTTGGGTGACAGACTTATTTCATGGTTTAGCAAGAAAAAGACATCCATCGCAACGTCCACAGCTGAGGCATAGTATCAAGTAGCTGGGAGCTGTTGTTCTCAGATCTTATGGATTCAACAATTTCTTAGGGACTAAGGCTTTGATGCACCTAGAGTACCCATCTTATGCGACAACACAAGTGCAATAGCAATCATCGAGAATCCTTTGCTGCACTCAAGGACCAAGCACATCAACATTAGGCATCACTTCATAAGAGATCACGTGGCAAGAAGGACGTCAGGCTGTAATATATCTGAAAAGACCAGCAAGTTGCTGATATCTTCACAAAGCCACTGCTTGACGCTAAGTTTTCTTATTTTAGAAACATCCTTGGTCTCTTCAAACTGCCCTAATCTGTCGATTGCTGGTTATCGAGGAGTCTATAAGCTTTTGGGGAACCTTCAGCTTAGGGGGAACCTCAGATTACGAGAGAACCTCAGCTTTGGGGGTACCTTCAGATAAGATGTAATAAGCATTAAGTCACTAAATGTGCGTGAGCTGTAAAATTCAGATTAAGCACATATACAGCTGATGCTTATCCCAGAGCTGATCTGATAATACCCCATCTGATTTATTATATCAACGGTTGCGATTTATTTTCTTTGAACTACAGATCTTTTCCTTTTCTTTTCTTCGCTTATCCAAAAATTTTACAAGTGCCTTTTTAAATTCAAAATCCACCTATAGATGCTCGACACGTGCTGTGTCAGAAAATACATCACACGCAACCTACATTTTCTCTCATCGTTTCAACTTCTTTTTACACTCTATCGTCTCTAACCTTTAGATTACTTTGCAAATTTCTCGTTTCTATATCCTCTTTGCAGATAACTTCTCCAGTGGAGCTAGTCAAGGAGATGCAGAAGTTTGGGGATGCAGAGAGCAGAAGCAGCAAAGGCGAAATATTTGGAGGATATGCGCTCCAGAACTGCAAATGCTATCACCTAGCAGTAAAGCGCAGAAGGATGACAGTTGGAAGAGCTGTGGTGGATCAGTGTACAGATTTAGTTATTCATTATAGGTACATATTTCAGTGGTTATTCCTGATACAGTTTTTAAAGCTATTCAGCACGGCCAGCGTGTTGAAAGTTTTTGTGGATTTTTAGAGGAAGACTCTCGCAAAGCTTCATGTGATGACTAGAATTTGCTAAGTATGATTTATTAGCTAATTGGATTTTGTTTGGAAATAGAAATTGAGTTTCTGAGTATCAGGTTTCCAGATTTGAGGATTTGGTGAATTTTTTTTCAGAATTTCAGATTTGGACGAAATATGGATGCTCAGATGTGCCCTTGTGTGTTTGCATGAATCGTAGCGAGCAGGGAGCAAAATTCTATCGTTTTGGGTGCTAGTCAGATCTGGAGTTGCTGGAGGTGATGCGACGTCGTATTGCCTATTCAGACTTGGCGCCAGTGAGTGAGATCTATTTAATGGCGCGATCAGATGTCAACGTTTGTCAACGCTACTGTGTATACTAGTGCGTTTCATGATACAGATGTGACCAAGATCTGAAGAGCGTTAGCGAGATCTGCTGTGAGAGCTTGACTCCGATGCTATGTCGTTTTGATAAGTAAGAGCGACGTCGTTTTGGTATTGTTTAGAGAACCAGATCTGAGAGGCTTCTGCCTTAGAATGAAAGCTGATCAGTACCAAGATCTAAGTTGGGGAGAGATCTGAATTAGTCGATGATGACTTCTGTTGTAGCTTTGACTGGGGATTTAAATGTAAGTGCTGATCGATATTTCGAACCTTACATTTCCTATATTCTTCCGCGATAACCCTCGATTTCTACTGTTCAACCGATCCCTATTTCCGTCGATTGCTGTCGTTCTTCACCACCGTTTGGAGCAAGATTGGTAGCGCTAAGCTCGTCTTCTCTAGGGATTTCGATTGATACCAGTTTGGAGACTGGAGTCGCAGGATTTGAGGAACGCTAAGTTGCTGTAGTGCTTGAGTGTCTTCGCGATTGTGAACCAGTAGTTTGTCTGTTCTTTGACAGCTTTGGGAAAGTGATTCTTTATCGATTTAAGCTTCTTTTGATAGCTGAGTGGTGCTCTATAGAGTTGAGGTAGCTGAGTTAGCTACGAGGCTTTAGAAACTAAGCTGTTTGAATTCAGATTTGAGTTGATAATTAGATATTTTGACAGATTCGAGCTTGTAGTAGCTTCTGCTGAGTTGCCGTGGAGCTGCTTGGGCAGTAGACTTGAGTTGGTTGCTGTGCCTTTCTTCTTGTAAGATCTGTTGAGGTTTGAAGTACGAATTGAGCTATATTAAGCAGTTTTCGATATCAGCTTTGGGAATATTTCCTTCGTGTATTAACTGCTGTATATTGATTGTTGTATGAACTTGGTGCTCATATCTATGTTAGAAGCGTGTGATGTTATGCATTGATTTAGCATGAATTTGCTGTGCATGTTATGCATTGATTTAGCATGAGTTTGCTGTGCATTCACGCATACATATTGAGCCTGATTCCTTTGAAAGCTGAATTCCTTTACACGTTGTGATCGGCCGGCTGAGTCGTCGTGCCTGAAAGATCCAACGTTGTTTTGATGTGGTGGCCAGCTGATTCGTTGTGCCTGAATACCACACTGCCTTGTGATGGTCGGCTGAGTCGTCGCACCCGAAGATCAGAAGATGATGATGATTGATGAGATCTGCACAGATGAGTCGTTGTGCTATTATATTTGCCTACCGATGATTCTTGGTAGCCCCTTTCATGCATTACACGATTGATATATTGCATTGTCTGATATGATTGATGCTTTTATTGTGCTCTTCAAACTGAGGTTTGACCTCGTTTATTTTCCCTGTTTTGGGCTGCTTTGGTCGATGTTGGCCATTGCAGGTTCTTCAGGTAACCAGGCTGGACAGAGTGGAGCTTCAGTTGGTCGATCCCTTTTTTGATTTGAGTCCCAGTTGTACTGATATTTATATTGAGTCAGGGGATGTCCTGTGCCTTTATTATTGTTGGGGATCGTGAGTTGTCTTATTAACTGTTGTTGTGGTTAAGTTTTGAGTTAAACTCTATTTTGAGTATGTTTGTATTTTGAAATGATGTATTGGATCAGGCCCATATTGGAAAAAATATTTAGCCCATATTTTTATTATTCTTCCTCATATTTGTGACTAATTGTCGTATTAGCGCACGTGGCCTGACATATTTGGTATCAGAGCTTAAATTGGGATAAGCTCGTTTTGTTTTTGATCACATTTGAGCTTGGGCACATAGTTTGAGTTTTCATTTTGACTAACTCTGTGATTTTATTATCTGCCTCTGTGTTTTATCTTCTTGTTTTTCTTACCTCTGAGTTTTGGTAGATGCCACCGAGGAGAGGTAGGAGTAGGATTTCTAGGCAGATAGATGGGGAGTCTAGAGCCCCGGGCAGTGATGAGGAGGTTGAGAAGCAGGGTATCCCTTTTCATCGCCAACGTAGACAGGCAGAAGTAGAGGTGGATGATGTGACACGACAGATTGGAGAGATGGAGCTAGTGTTGGCTAGGTTCCAGAGGATGAATCCCCCGACGTTTACTGGTGTCGATGCTGGTCTATTGGCGGAAGGCTGGCTTGAGCACATGGAGGAGTTGTTTGACGCCGTGGAGTACTCGCAAGAGCGGAGGCTGAAGTTAGCAGTGTTGCAGTTGAGAGAGCATGCGCAGCGCTGGTGGAAGGGTACTTCTCGTGTCATGAGACAGACTGGAGTTGTGATTTCTTGGGAGAGCTTCTGTGCAGCTTTTCGACAGGAGTATACCCCTGAGTCTTTCTACAACAACCGTGAGAGGGAGTTCGACAATTTGAAGCAAGTGAGGGTGGCCGAGTATGCCAGTCAGTTTTCTTCGCTGTTGTCGTATGTTCCCCATGTTGCGAACCAGGAGAGGATGAATAGGAACAAGTTTTTGAGAGGGTTGAGGCCCGAGTTGTTCCGTATGGTGCTAGCTGGTTCCCCTGCGACGTATGCTGGGCGTAGTTTTCAACCTGTGCCGAAAGTGATGCCTTCTTTCCAATCTCTTCAAGTGCCGCAACAATTGAATCGTCAGCGGTTCAAGCTTCGAGGGAAACAGTTTAAGAAGCGATCTAACTCGAGTATTTCTGGATCAGTAAGTTCTGGTGGCAGTGGCTCCGGAGGAGGAGTGACTTGTGGACAGTGTGGAGGTCGTCATATGACTTCGCAGTGTCGTGGAGTTCAGGGCCTTTGTCATAACTGTGGGCAGTCTGGACATTTTGCTCGAGTGTGTCCGGCTGGAGGACAGTCAATGAGTCAGTCGCAGCAAGGTTCAGCTGATGGTTCTTCGCAGAGACCGCGACCTTTTGCTCAGACCCAACGATCAGGATTCCAACCCCGTGAACCGTCTAGATTTGGTGGACCTTCGAGACCTCAGTTTCCGGGACCGCAGCTGGCTCAGGTGAACGCCTTGATGAGTGAGCAAGCGTTTGATAGGCCTGAGAGGATTATTGCAAGTACTTGTGCTATCTTTGATTTTCCTGCACGAGTTTTGTTTGATACTGGAGTATCACACTCCTTTATTTCTGAGTTGTTTGTGTATGAGTGTGGGTTGAGTTCTTCCCCACTATGTGATGTTGTCTCTGTATCTACCCCTGCTGGCGTGAGTTTGTTGTCCCGTGAGGTGGTGTTGGATTGTGTTCTTAGGTTTGATGAGAATGTGTTGGTGACCAATCTGATTGTTTTGGGAATTAGAGATTTTGATTGTAATGTGGGTATTGATGTGTTGTCCAGTTATATAGCAACAATGGATTGTTTCCATGGTGTAGTGAGATTAAGGCCTGAATTTGGAGAGAAAAGGGATCTCTATGGTGCTGTTTCGCGACCTAAGATTCATTTGGTGTCTACCATGGAGATGTTTAGTTTGTTGTCGCTAGAGAATTCAGGGTTTATGATCTATGCCCTGGATGTTTCCCGAGTATCGCGAGTTGAGTTGAGCGATGTTCCGATTGCTCGAGAGTTTCCTGAAGTGTTTCCGGATGAGATTCCTGGATTCCCTCCGAGACGAGAGATTGACTTCAGTATAGAGTTGGTGCCAGGGACAGCCCCGATTTCTAGAGCTCCGTACCGGTTGGCGCCAGCTAAGTTGAAGGAACTCAAAGAGAAGTTGCATGATCTTTTAGAGAAGGGCTTCATTAGACCAAGTATATCGCCCTGGGGAGCTCCGATTCTTTTCGTGAAGAAGAAGGATGGATCTATGAGGATGTGTGGATTTTCGGCAGTTGAACAAAGAGATGATTAAGAACAAGTATTCGTTGCCGAGGATTGATGACTTGTTTGACCAGTTGCAGGGATCTGCTGTATACTCTAAGATTGATCTGCGGTCTGGTTATCATCAGTTGCGGATCAGAGACGCTGACGTAACAAAGACGGCTTTCAGGACGAGATATGGGCATTATGAGTTTCTGGTGATGCCATTTGGATTGACGAATGCTCCCGCTGTCTTCATGGATTTGATGAATCGTGTCTTCGGTGAGTATATCGATCGTTTTGTGATTGTTTTCATAGATGACATCCTGGTGTATTCGAAGAACTTCAGAGAGAATAAAGAGCACTTGAGATTGGTTTTGCAGAATCTGAGACTCACAGCTGTATGCGAAGTTCAGCAAGTGTGAATTCTGGCTTGATAGAGTTGTCTTTTTGGGTCATGTCATTTCAGCGCAAGGAATTTCTGTGGATCCAAGTAAGGTTGAAGCAGTTCTTAACTGGGAGAGACCTAGGAATGTTTCTGAGATCCATAGTTTCTTGGGTTTGGCTGGCTATTATAGGCTGAGAAGTTCTCTTCGATAGCTAGGCCGATGACTCAGTTTACCCAGAAAGATATGAAGTTCGTTTGGACTGATGAGTGTGAGTCGAGTTTCCAGTTGCTTAAGGAGAAGTTGACTACTGCTCCTGTGTTAGCTTTGCCTTCGGGTTCTGGAGGTTTTGTAGTTTGCTCTAACGCTTCTATGAGTGGTTTGTTTGTGGTGTACACCGACCACAAGAGTTTGAAGTATATCTTCACGCAGTCAGACTTGAATATGAGGCAACGCCGCTGGATGGAGTTGCTGAAGGATTTTGAGTGTGAGATTCAGTATCAGCCTGGGCGAATTAATTTAGTGGCCAATGCTTTGAGTAGGAAAGCCCAACCGGCGATGTTGACGTCGATGAGATTATCCAAAGTCCATGAGGATTTGGGGACTTCTGTGTGGCGTTTTCAGCTGAGTGATCAGTATTTCGTGGTTTCTTCTTTTCAGGTTGAGCCACAGATTGTAGCAGACATTAGAACAGCGCAGAGGACTGATCCGTATGTGCATGAGTTGAAGATTAAGGCTCAGAATGGTCAGTCGGAACATTTTTCTATTGCTTCTGATGGATTCTTGAGATTTCGAGGTAGATTGGTGGTTCCGAATTTGATTGATTTGAAGGAATCCATCTTGAATGAAGCTCATTGTCGTCAATACATTGTGCATCAGGGCGAGAGAAAGATGTATCATGCTTTGAAGTCTCACTATTTGTGGTAAGGTATGAGGAATGACATCTCTGGATTTGTAGCTCGATGTTTGAATTTCCAGCAGTTCAAGGCTGAGAGGATGAAACCTGGTGGATTGCTACAGAGTTTAGAAGTTCCTCAGTGGAACTGGGAGCACATCGCCATGGATTTCGATACTCATTTGCCTTGTTCAAGTAGGGGATGTGATGTTGTTTGGGTTGTGATTGATAGATTTTCGAAGTCAGTCCATTTCATTCCTTATGATGTGATATGCACGACTGTACATTGACCATGTGGTGAGATTGCATGGAGTGCCAGTTTCGATAGTGTCCGATAGAGATCCAAGGTTTACTTCCCGATTCTGGAAGAGCTTGCAGGCAGCGAGGGTTCGAGATTGGCTGTGAGTACAGCCTATCACCCACAGTCAGATGGTCAATCTGAGAGGACCATTTATATTTTAGAGGATATGCTGCGAGCAGTTGTTTTGGATTTCAGTGGTGGCTGGCAGGATTCCTTGTCCTTGGTTGAGTTTTCTTATAACAACAACTACCAAGTGACTATTGGGATGGCCCCTTTTGAAGCGGTGTATGGTCGTAAGTGTAGATCACCTATCTGCTGGGAAGAGATTGGTGAAAAGAAGTTGTCTACTCCTGAGTTTGTGAAGCACATGAAGGATCAGATTGAGTTGATTCGGAGTAGGATGAAAGTTGCTCAAGATCGACATGCTAGCTATGCTAATAAGAGACTCCGACCTCTAGAGTTCGAAGTTGGTGATCGAGTGTTTCTCAAAGTTTCTCCTTTCAAGAGTGTGATGAGATTTTGATTGAAGGGTAAATTGGCTCCTAGGTTCGTTGGTCCCTTTGAGATTATTGAGAGGATTAGAAAGTTGGCTTATAGATTGAGGCTGCCTGATGAGTTAGCAGCGATGCATGATGTGTTTCATGTGTCAATGTTGAGGAAATATGAGCTAGATCCGTCCCATGTGTTGAGGACTGATGAAGTAGAGCTAGATTCTACCTTGAGCTACGTTGAATTTCCAATGCAGATTCTGGATAGGAAGGAGAAGCAGCTAAGGAATAAGGTTATTCCGTTGGTGATGGTCCAATGGAGCAAGCATGGTCGTGAGGAAGCTACCTGGGAGGTTGAAATGAAGATGAGACAGGAGTGGCCGCATCTGTATGAGCTTTGACAGTGGAGTTGTGTTGGCAAGTTCTAGTTATTTGTTGATTTCTGCCCTGTGTTTGACTTTGATTTCAAGGACGAAATCTCTTAAGATGGGGAGAATGTGAGGACTAGAATTTGCTAAGTATGATTTATTAGCTAATTAGATTTGGTTTGGAATTAGGTAATTGAGTTTCTGAGTATCAGGTTTCCAGATTTGAGAATTTGGTGATTTTTTTTCAGAATTTCAGATTTGGGCGAAATCTGGATGCTCAGATGTGCCCTTGTGTGTTTGCGTGAATCTTAGCGAGCAGGGAGCAAAACGCTGCTTTTTGGGTGGTAGTCAGATCTGGCGTTGCTGGAGGTGATGTGATGTCGTATTGCATATTCAGACTTGTCGCCAGTGAGTGAGATCTGTTTAGTGGCGCGATCAGATGTCAACTTTGGTCAACGCTACTGTGTATACTAGTGCGTTTGATTATACAGATGTGACCAAGATCTGAAGAGCGTTAGCGAGATCTGCTGTGAGAGCTTGACTCCGATGCTACGTCGTTTTGATAAGTAAGAGCGACGCCGTTTTGGTATTGTTTAAAGAAACGGATCTGAGAGGCTTCTGCCTTAGAATGAAAGCCGATCAGTACCAAGATCTGAGTTTGGGATAGATCTGAATTAGTTGATGATGACTTCTGTTGTAGCTTTGACAGGGGATTTAAATGTAAGTTCTGATCGATACTTAGTATTTTTTGAACCTTACATTTACTATCTTCTTCCCCGATAACCCTCAATTTCTACTGTTCATCCGAACCTATTTCCATCGATTGCCGTCGTTCTTCGCTGCCGTTTGGAGTAAGATTGGTAGGGCTGAGCTCGTCTTCTCTAGGGCTTTTGATTGATACCAGTTTGGAGACTGGAGTCGTCGGATTTGAGGAACGTGAAGTTGCTGTAGTGCTTGAGTGTCTTCGCGATTGTGAACCAGTAGTTTGTCTGTTGTTTGACAGCTTTGGGTAAGTGATTATTTACCGATTTAAGCTTCTTTTGAGAGATGAGTGGTGCTCTATAGAGTTGAGGTAGCTGAGTGAGCTACGAGGCTTTAGAAACTAAGTTGTTTGAGTTCAGATTTGAGTTGATAATTAGATTCTTTGACAGATTCGAGCTTATAGTAGCTTCTGCTGAGTTTCCGTGGAGTTGCTTGGGTAGTAGACTTCAGTTGCTTGCTGCGCCCTTCTTGTTGTAAGATCTGTTGAGTTTTGAGGTACGAATTGAGCTATATTAAGCAGTTTTCGATATCAGCTTTGGGAATATTTCCTTCGTGTATTAACTACAGTATATTTATTGTCGTATGAACTTGGTTCTCATATCTGTGTTAGAAGCGTGTGATGTTATGCATTGATTTAGCATGAGTTTGTTGTGCATTCACACATACATATTGAGCCTGATTCCTTTGAAAGCTGAATTCCTTTACACGTTGTGAACGGCCGGCTGAGTCGTCGTGCCTGAAAGGTCCAACGCTGTTTTGATGTGGTGGCCAGCTGAGTCGTTGTGCCTGAATATCACACTGCCTTGTGATGGTCGGCTGAGTCGTCGCACCTGAACATCACAAGATGATGATGATTGATGAGATCTGCACAGCTGAGTCGTTATGCTATTATATTTGCCTACCGATTATTCTTGGTAGCCCCTTTCATGCATTGCACGATTGATATATTGCATTGTCTGATATGATTGATGCTTTTATTGTGCTCTTCGTACTGAGGTTTGATCTCTTTTATTTTCCATATTTTGGGCTGCTTTGGTGGATGTTGGCCATTGCAGGTTCTTCAGGTAACCAGGCTGGACAGAGTGGAACTTCAGCTGGTCGATCCCCTTTTTGATTTGAGTCCCAGTTGTACTGATATTTATATTTATCCAGGGGATGTCCTGTGCCTTTATCATTTTTGGGGATCGTGAGTTGTCTTATTGACAGTTGTTGTTGTTGAGTTTTGAGTTAAACTCTATTTTGAGTATGTTTGTATTTTGAAATGATATATTGGATCAGGCCCATATTCGAAAAAAATTTTAGCCCATATTTTTATGATGCTTCCGCATATTTGTGACTAATTGTCGTATTAGCGCACGTGGCCTGACACTTCAGAATGTAACCAGACAGCTGCTCAGCTCAGAGACTCAGTACACAATCTTTGTCTCGAGCAGCTGAAATATCCAGAGTTGTTGACTTCCTTTAAGTTAGCTTTTGATCAGAAATGAAGTCTCTAGAGCTCGGTGTTGAAGATATACAAGAGTCACACCTTACGCTTCTCAGTAAACAGTGTAAATAATTTGGATTTTCTCAAGAGGGGAGATAAGCTCAAAGCTGACTTTTCCTCGGAGATTACATCAACAAGACTGATGCTACATGAAGAGTCACAGAAATCATAATAATGAAGTAAATTCGAGCCTCGCCTCCCTAAGCTCTCAGCTCGCAGAAGTAGTTGCTCATCTTAAGAGAGCTGGTGATGTCAAAAATGCGGAAGGTATCAGCAGAAACATCAGAAAAGGGGAGAGTAGTAGCTGTGACAGATACAGAGATAGAATCGGGAAGCGTAGATGGTTTTGATAAATGTTTTTTTCAGTTTTGAGAAATAATTTTGAGAAGAAAATTCAATTCTTGAACTTAGCAAATTTCGTTGATTAATAAAAGAGAAATTTTGTTCTCAATATAGCTACTAAGTTTTCTCATCATCAAAAAGGGGAAAAATTTTAAGAGTAAAAAATTTAAGTTTTGGTGATAAAAAATACAAGAACCCAAACTGAATAGATTAGAGCAGAACGAAGATCAGATCAGATTAGAACGAACAGCTCAGAGCATGTCGATCAGCTCAGAATGTCGAAGAACAGCTCAGTTTATAGCGTCGCTTTTCAGCTCCAGAAAGTCGAACAATTTACAGCGTAGGAATATAGCTCGGAACAACACAAACCAGCTCAGAGCAAGACGAACAGCTCAGGACGACACTATCAGCTCAGAACAAGCAGATCAGCTTAGAGCATCACTATTCAGCTCAGGACAAGAAGATCGGATTATAGCGTTGCTATCAGGTTAGAGCATCGTATTTTCGTTCACGACAAGCATATCAGTTACAGTGTCACAGTTCAGTTCATAGCAAGTCTAACAGATTAAGTAACAGGGAACAGATTAGACAGGAGCTTCGAATCAGAACAGTGCTAAGAGAAGGGATCAGATTAGAGAAGATTCAGATAGGATCTTAGTAATGAGCATGATGTGGGAGCTAACATTTTTCTTAGGATTACAAGTCAAACAGCTTGAAGATGGCATATTCATCAATCAAGAGAAATATACAAAGGAACTTGTGAAGAAGTTCGGGATGGACAAATTCTCTTCCGCAGCTACCTCGATGAGTGCTTCAATCAAGCTAGACAATGAGGTAACATTGTATCATGGGATGATTGGGTCACTGTTTTATCTAACAGAAAGCAGACTGGACATTATGTGCGCCAAAAAAATCTCACTTTATTGCTGTTAAACGTATCTTGAAATATATTAAAGGCATTCAAAATGTGAGTCTTTTGTATCCCAAAGACTCCATTTTCAATTTAACTGGTTACACAGATGCAAATTATGCAGAATGTAAGATTGATCAGCGTAACATGAGTGGGACTTGTCAGTTTTTGGGTGACAGACTTATTTCATGGTTTAACAAGAAACAGACATCCATTGCAACGTCCACAGATGAGGCAGAGTATCTAGCAGTTGGGAGCTATTGTGCTCAGATCTTATGGATTCAGCAATTGCTTAGGGACTATGACGTTGATGCACCTAAAGTACCCATCTTATGCGACAACACAAGTGCAATAGCAATCACCCAGAATCCTGTGCTGCACTCGAGTACCGAGCACATCAACATCAGGAATCACTGCATAAGAGATCACGTGGCAAGAAGGACGTCAGGATGTAATATGTCTCAACAGACCAACAAGTTGCTGATATCTTCACAAAGCCATTATCTGACGCTAAGTTTTCTTATAACTGCCCTAATCTGTCGATTGCAGGTTATCTAGGAGTCTATAAGCTTCGAGGGAACCTTCAGCTTAGGGGGAACCTCAGCTTACGAGAGAACCTCAGCTTTGGGGGAACCATCAGATTAGATGTAATAAGCTTTAAGTCACTGAATGTGCGTGAGCTGAAAAATTCAGATTACGCACATATACAGCTGATGCTTATCCCAGAGCTGATCTGATAATACCCTAGCTGATTTATTATATCAACGGTTGCGATTTATTTTCTTGGAACTACAGATCTTTTCCTTTTCTTTTCTTTGCTTATCTAAAAATTTTACAAGTGTCTTTTTAAATTCAAAACCCGCCTATATATGCTCGACACGTGCTATGTCAAAATGTACCTCACACGCAACCTACATTTTCTCTCATCGTTTCAACTTATTTTTACACTCTATCGTCTCTAACCTTTAGATTACTTTGAAAATTTCTCGCTTCTATATCCTCTTTGCAGATAAATTCTGCAGTGGAGCTAGTCGAGGAGATGCAGAAGTTTGGGGATGTAGAGAGAGCAGAAGCAGCAAAGGCGAAATAGTTGGAGGATATGCGCTCCAGAACTGCAAATGTCTATCACCCTGCAGTAAAGCGCATAAGGATGACAGTTGGAAGAGCTGTGGTGGATCAGTGTACAGATTTAGTTGTTCATTCTTGGTACATATTTCAGTGGTTATTCCTCATGCAGTTTTTAAAGCTATTCAACACGAAAAGCGTGTTGAAAGTTTTTGTGGATTTTTCAAGGAAGACTCTCGCAAAGCTTCAGAACGTAACCAGACAGCTGCTCAGCTCAGAGACTCATTACACAATCTTCGTCTCGACCAGCTGAAATCTTCAGAGCTGTTGACTTCCTTCAATTTAGCTTTCGATCAGAAATGAAGTCTGTAGAGCTCGATGTTGAGATATACAAGAGTCCCACCTTACGCTTCTCAATAAACAGTGGACATCGTTTGGATTTGCTCAAGAGGGTGGATAAGCTTAAATCTGACCTTTCCTCGGAGATTACATCAAAAAGACTGATGCTACATGAAGAGTCACACAAATCATAATATGAAGTAAATTCGAGCCTCGCCTCCCTAAGCTCTCAGTGTTGGTAAACGGTGGCGGATCCGGATCCCGTATCCCGACGGCACAGCGGAAGCTTAAAATTAAGCGCCTGGATACGTTCAATACAATAAAATCAATAATATAAACCATTCATAGGATTATTTTTGGGGTGTTACCTTGTTGGCGTCTAGGCTCCTGGCTCCGACCAGTTTCACGAGGAAATCGGCACTTCAAACTGTAGGCGGCGGTAGATCCTCCAATCCGGTCCACGATCGGAATCACGATTCCTCCGATCAGCCTGCACTAGAAGGCTGATGGATTTTTCCATGGATGGAGTCACCTCGTCGCAATGATCGAAACAAGTCCGATCACACGATGAAGAGACGGCAGCGCGGCGCGGGGCGGTGGTGGGCGGCAGCCGTGCGTGTGGTTGAGGGAGAGGGGCGGCCGACTTTTGAGTGGAGGCTAGGGTTTTCAAGTTATGATGCAAGTGTTGTCAAACCCTAGGCTCAAGACTATGTATAGGTGTGATGGGCTTGAACCGGCCCATTGGACCTGGGGCGGGCCCAGTCCAACGTATGAACATTCGGTTCATCTGCATCACCGTAGTTTCATCATAATTCCGATCGACGATCAGATCGGACCGATCGACTCAGTTTCCAAAACTAAATATTATGATGCAAAAACAATTTTTCAGATTACTTAGTCCAAAATGACAGTTTTGCCCCTCAACAGCGGGAAATCGCAATTTGACCCCTGTTGACTTTTAGGAAGTCGCACTCCCTAAAATTCTCCTCATATGCTCAACACATTGAGCTCAGTTTCCATGCGGGAATCATAAATCCAGTACTTGTGTGACCCTCAATGGTTCAGGGATACAGCTAGTCGTGGGCCCGCAACCATTGCGGCTCCGAAATCACAATTTAGGACTTGCCCAACGGATCATGGTAAAGCGCCTAGCAACATCGCCCCATGATCCCCTAGGTATCACTGATAGTGCCTGCAAGAACCAGTTGGTCGTGGTTAGCGTACAGTATGGTCCTTTCAATCCATATATCCCGATCAGATCAACGACCATTGGTAAATCGAGAGTCGCTAGAGATCCGACAACTATGCATACATCTTGGAGATCGAATAGTGACATCGCGAGTGTTACTAGGTAAACCCATTTACCTAAAACACTTCTAGTACTCTGGCCAGAGATTTATACACTATTATCCCCTCAGATAGCATAGGATATCCACGCATGTAAGGGAGCGGTGAATCCTTGACAACGAGGCATCGACTCCTACATGCATCGGGGTCTCACCCAACCCCGCCGCCTAATGACCCCAAGTGAGTCGGCAAACGGGTCAAAGTGAGACGCCTATCATGTAGATTCTCAATGACGTTTCGAGTCATGAGGACTAATCAGTACAACCAAGACCTCGGACTTTTCCACTCGACAAATGGTAACCACTTGGAAAGTCCGAACTAGGGTAGTTCGATAGATCACCAGGTCACTATCTATCTGTATTCTCAAAACATCACAATGTTCCCTACCAATGAAACATGGTGCTTCACATCGCAGATACTAGTCTCAAGCTCGGGCGGCCTTATCCTCATTTTGACGGCCCAATCGACTAGGAACTAATTCAGAATACACAGTGACTATTAGATGTGTTTCATGATAGCCGTCATACCCACTATCACATCTAACATACACTATGGTGCATTCTAGGTCTTTATCCAATAATATTGTTAACATTATTTAAACATAATGAAGATAAAGAATGCCATAAACAAATGCGAATATCATATATAAAGACTGTCATATACAAGAGTCTATAAACCCACACGCCACAAGTTGGCTAGTTGGGCATCTACTCTAACAATCTCCCACTTGCCCTATAGCCAACTACTCATCAGACGCAGTCCCATTGTTTCGCGATGTTTTTCAAACAACGGTCCTGGCAAGGGCTTCGTAAGTGTATCAGCAACGTTGTCCGCAGAGGCGACTCTCTCAACTGCTATGTCACCTCTAGCCACAATATCCCGGATTATGTGGTATTTCATCAGTATATATTTGGATCTTTGGTGAGACCTAGGCTCCTTTGCTTGCGCAACGGCACCCGTGTTGTCGCAGTACACCGGGACTGGACCAACTCCATCAGAAATGACGCCCAACTCTTGTACGAAATTCCTTATCCAAACCGCCTCCTTAGCAGCAGCTGATGCTGCGATGTACTCAGCCTCAGTGGTTGAATCCACGATGGTGTCTTGCTTGGAACTCTTCCAAGAGACAGCACCACCATTGAGCATGAATGCAAATCCAGAGGTTGACTTCGAATCATCCACGTCACATTGGAAGCTAGAATCAGTGTAGCCTTCCAGTTTCAGTTCACCACCCCCATAGACCATGAA
>KV001782.1:22010-35029 GCA_001598015.1 Dorcoceras hygrometricum | reverse complement strand
GGCTCTCGATCATCCCAATCATGCAATTAATCTAATTAAAATGCATAAATTAAATAATCAAATTATTTATCGCAAAATCATATTTTAATCATTAAATCGCATTTTATAATAAAATCGCATTTTGTCGATAAAATCAAATTTTAATCAACAAAATCATATTTAATTATAAAATCATATTTTACAATCAAAATCGTATTTTGCAATTTTAATTGCATCATATTGGGCCAAAAACAATTTTGGGCCCAAAATCTCAAAAAATTCAAAATTGACCAAAACCGGCCCGATATCGAATATCGGCCCGAAAACTTCATGGGCTGCCCGGGACAGGCCCGAACTAAACCTAGAAGTAAAATTCAGCCGTCGCAACAATCTGCCGGAGATCGTCGCCGGACGACGGCCGCCGCCAACAACAAATCACGTGCGGCGCAAGGCCGCACGCGATGTCTCGCATTGCCGCGCCATTCCAACCGCACGGCCGCGCTCCGCTCTCGGCCATTGTGCAAACCTGTGCGCGAGGCCAGCGGCCTTTGGCCGGCCACCATGTGCGGCCAGCGCGCATGGTTTCTCCTAGTTGCACAACCAGTGCGCGGGTAACAGCCAGCGATCGCCTCCCATGCGCGGCTAGCGCGCAAGTCGCGCGCACTCATGCGCGCGGGAGAGGGGCGCCGCCGCACATGGCGGCGGCCGGCGGCCGGCGGCCATACTAAACCTTTTTTTTTTGTTTCACAATTCTGAAATTTCGAGATCTATATGCAATTCAGGAAATTTTGTATTGAAGGATCCGAGCCTGTGCTTTGATACCACTGTTGGTAAACGGTGGCGGATCCGGATCCCGTCTCCCGGCGGTGCAGCGGAAGTTTAAAATTAAGCGTCGGGATACGTTCAATACAATAAAATCAATACTATAAACCATTCATAGGATGATTTTCGGGGTGTTACCGTGTTGGCGTCTAGGCGCCTGGCTCCGACCAGTTTCACGAGAAACCGGCACTTCAAACTGTAGGCGGTGGTAGATCCTCCAATCCGGTCCACGACCGGAATCACGATTCCTCCGATCAGCCTGCACTAGAAGTCTGATGGATTTTTCCACGGACGAAGTCACCTCGTCGCAATGATCGAAACAAGTCCGATCAGACGACGAACGGGCGACGGCGCGGCGGTGGGCGGCGGCCTTGCGTGTGGTTGAGGGAGAGGGGCGGCCGACTTTTGAGTGGAGGCTAGGGTTTTCAAGTTATGATGCAAGTGTTGTGCAACCCTAGGCTCAAGACTATGTATAGGTGTGATGGGCTTGAACCGGCCCATTGGACCTGGGGTGGGCCCAGTCCAACATATGAACATTCGGTTCATCTGCATCACCGTGGTTTCATCATAATTCTGATCGACGATCAGATTGGACCGATCGACTCAGTTTCCAAAACTGAATATTTTGATGCGAAAATAATTTTTCAGATTACTTAGTCCAAAATGACAGTTTTGCCCCTCAACGGCGGGAAATCGCAATTTGACCCCTGTTGACTTCTAGGAAGTCGCACTCCCTAAAATTCTCCTCATATGCTCAACACATTGAGCTCAGTTTCCGTGCGGGAATCATAAATCGAGTACTTGTGTGACCCTCAATGGTTCAGGGATACAGCTAGCCGTGGGCCCGCAACCATTGCGGCTCCGAAATCACAATTTCGGACTTGCCCAACGGATCATGGTAAAGCGCCTAGAAACATCGCCCCATGATCCCCTAGGTATCACTGATAGTGCCTGCAAGAACCAGTTGGTCGTGGTTAGCGTACAGTACGGTCCTTTCAATCTATATATCCCGATCAGATCAACGACCATTGGTAAATCGAGAGTCGCTAGAGATCCGATAACTATGCATACATCTTGGAGATCGAATAGTGACATCACGAGTGTTACTAGGTAAACCCATTTACCTAAAACACTTCTAGTACTCTGTCTAGAGATTTATACACTATTATCCCCTCATATAGCATAGGATATCCACGCATGTAAGCGAGCGGTGAATCCTCGACAACGAGGCATCGACTCCTACATGCATCGGGGTCTCACCCAACCCCGCCGCCTAATGACCCCAAGTGAGTCGGAAAACGGGTCAAAGTGAGACGCCTATCATGTAGAGTCTCAATGACGTTTCGAGTCGTGAGGACTAATCAGTACAACCAAGACCTCGGACTTTTCTACTCGACAAATGGTAACCACATGGAAAGTCCGAACGAGGGTAGTTCGATAGATCACCAGGTCACTATCTATCTGCATGCTCAGAACATCACAACGTTCCCTACCAATGAAAAATGGTACTTCGCATCGCAGATACTAGTCTGAAGCTCGGGTGGCCTTATCCTCATTTTGACGGCCCAATCTGTGAGGATTCAGATTTAGATTAGTGGTTTATTTTATTGTTTGGGTTTAGCCACGTGAATTTTGAAAATATAGAGTTGTCGAATTCCTCCAAGTATTGAATCAACCGTACTGTAGCCAACGACTGGTAGGATTTGGAATTTGATGGTTACTGTAGCTTGCAGCTGGTGGAAATGGAAAAATCAGTCGTTGCGCTTGTGTTGCGTCTGGCAGTCGTTGCGCTCGTGATTGAATGACCAGTCGATAAATTGAAGAACCAGTCATGGGAGGATTTGTGTTGCGACTGGGTGACCAGCTGTGGAATAGAGGAACCGGTCGAGGGAGCAACGCGACGTCGTCTGGTTAAGTTGAAACGCTGCATTTCGAGGATTGCGTCTGGTACCAGTTGTGAGAAATTTTCCAGCTTTTGGTTTAGCGCCTTGTGACTGGATTGTTGCGACTGGTTGTTGCGTCTGGTTTGTTGTAGGAAGCATGAGTGCCAGTCGTAAGATTCCTACGGTTCAAGACGACTGGATTGGTGAGCAGCAGTCGAGAGATTTGAGATGTATATATAGAGATGTTGATCGACACTTAGAATAATTGAGAGCCAGATATTCCTTATCTTTTCTTTCTCAAACCCTCGTAGAGCTACTGTTCACCGAGACATTTCTTCCCTAGATTTTCGTCGTTCTCCGCCGAAGATTTGAGTGATTTCGGTGGCGCTAGGTTCCCTGTGAACTTCTGTTTCGATTGCTACCCATTTGAAGCTGCAGAACGACCTTGGAGAAGATCGCGAAAGCTGCTGGTTTCTGGTCATGAGTGCTGTCGTGCCCTGTTCGAATTTGTGAGGTAGAAATTGTAGATTCGAGGTACGAATTGAGCAGCCCTTAGCAGTTTGAGCGTGAACATGTCTACCTTTCGATGTTATGAATTGCTGTTATGTGGCTTACGTGAATTTAAATGATGGAATAGATTGAGTTATACTTTGTTTCACGTATTATGAATTGTATGCATCGAGTATTGATAATGATTGGCATTCATGCATACATCTTTAGCCTGAGTTACATATTTGATTTGATAACCTGATTGGGTGCCACGTTGCGACTCGTCGACTGATTGGTCGTGTCTGTAAAGTCCAACGCTATCGTTGGAGCGGTGACTACCGGATACGAGTGTCTACCGCCGAGCTGTGATGGGCTGATGGGCCCCGATGATCACGGACCGATGATTTCCCGGTTGATAGACCGTGGTATAGAGGCGACATGATATGATTTGCCGGTTGTTGCACCGGACTAGTTGACTGATTTCCTTTGACAGCCTCATGCATTCATAACATTGATTGATAGCATGTTGCATGTTTATCTGCTTTGATAGCTCTTCGTACGGAGGCTTGACCTCGTACTTGTTTCCTGCTTTTGTCTTGTTTGGGTCTGCGTTGCCCATTTGCAGGAGTTTCAGGTAACCAGGCTGGGCAGAGTGGAAGTTCAGCTGGTCGATCCCCACGTCCCTGAGTCCCAGTTTATATATATGATATGTATTGAGCCGGGGGATGCCCCGTGTTATCATATATTGGGGATTTGTATTTGATTGATATTATGTTGTTACCTGTTGTGTTTGAGTTTGAGTCAACTCATATTTTAATTATCGATATTTTGAATGTATGAATTGAGTTCAGGCCCATTGCATTTCGAAAAATTTTTAAGCCCTGATTTTTTAGCTTCCGTGGTTATGCGCTTATTATGTGTTAATCGTTAGTAATTAGCACGGGCCTGACATTTTTGGTATCAGAGCTTAAACTGGGATAAGCTCGATTTCTTTTGATCACACTCGAGTCTAGGCACAAAGTTTTGATTTGATTTTGATTGCCTCTATGACTTATGTGATCTATTATCTGTCTTGTTAGTCTATCTGCTGTGAGATCTTACTTCTAGGCTTGTTTAGATGCCGCCGAGACGAGAAGGAGCTAGGAGGACTAGACGTTCCGTAGAGGAGTCTAGAGCAGGTAGTGATGACGATGCTCAGGTTGAGGAAGTCACTAGGCAGATAGGTGGAATGGAGTTGGTCTTAGCCCGATTTCAACGGACTAACCCACCGACGTTTGCCGGTACTGAGGGTGGTTCTAGGGCCGAGGCGTGGCTCTTCCAGATGGAGGAATTATTTGATACCTTGGAGTACGCTCCGAAAAAGAGACTGAAGTTGGCAGTGCTGCAGTTGCGAGAGGATGCACAGCGCTGGTGGAGGGGTACTTCTAGGATGCTTCGTGATAATGGGACGGTACACACCTGGGATGGTTTCTGTGAGGCTTTTCGATGGGAATACACTCCAGAGTCCTATTTCGCCAGCCGAGAGCGCGGGTTTGATAACCTGAAGCAGGGTTATATGCGTGTGGCCGAGTATGCGAGGCGGTTTTCTGCGCTTCTAGTGTACATGCCAGCTGTGGCGAACCAAGAGAGAACGAAGAGGAACAAGTTCTTGAAGGGCTTGAGACCTGACCTTTATCGGATGGTGTTGTCTGGGTCCCCGGTGACCTTCATGGAAGCTGTGAACAATGCGGTTGATATTGAGGAGAGTTTGCTGGATCCCGAGGCTCCAGTGCATCAGACGACCGCGCGTGCTTCTCAGCCAGCTCAGGCGGTGTCCCAGTCGTATCAATCTCCTCAGGGGTCACAGCAGTCGAGTCGCCAGCAGTTCCGACCTCGAGGGAATCAATTCAAGAAGAAGGGCCATTCGAGTTCATCTGGTTCCGTGAGCTCGGGTTCTGGCAGTGGTTCAGGTGGTGGTTCTGGCTGCGGATTTTGTAGTCAGTGCGGAGGAAGACACGAGACTTCGGAGTGTCGTGGAGTTAGAGGACTCTGCCATCTCTGTGGTCAGCCGGGACATTTTGCTAGAGTGTGTCCTTCGATTGGAGGGCGATCTTGGTGGTTCTGGCTGCGGATTTTGTAGTCAGTGCGGAGGAAGACACGAGACTTCGGAGTGTCGTGGAGTTAGAGGACTCTGCCATCTCTGTGGTCAGCCGGGACATTTTGCTAGAGTGTGTCCTTCGATTGGAGGGCGATCTACTGGTCAGTCGCAGCAGAGTTCCGCTAGTGGTTTTTCTCAGCGACATCAACCTTTTGCGCAGTCCCAGCGATCTGGTTTCCATCCTCGTGAGCCGTCTCGTTTTGGAGGACCTTCCTGACCCCCATTTCAAATTCCCCAGCAGGCGCAGGCGAACGCCTTGTCGTTGGACCAGGCTGAGGAGACGCCGGGCGTGGTGATTATAGGTACATACTATATTTATGATTATCCTGCGAGAGTCTTGTTTGACACTGGTGCATCACACTCTTTTATATCTGAGATGTTTGTGTTTGAGCGTGGGTTGAGTTCTTCCCCATTGTGTGATGTTGTTTCTGTGTCTACCCCTGCTGGTGTGAATCTGTGGTCTCGAGAGGTTGTGGTTGATTGCCTGATTAGGTTTGATGAGCATGTTTTGGTGACCAATCTGATTGTCTTGGGGATTAGAGATTTCGACTGTATTTTGGGAATAGACGTATTATCTAGCTATAAGGCTACCGTTGATTGCTTCCATGGGGTGGTGAGATTTCGCCCTGATACGGGTGAGAGGTGGGATTTATACGGCACGGATTCGAGGTCGAAGATTCCCCTAGTGTCCGCTATGGAGATGTTTAGCCTGCTATCACTAGGTAATGCGGGATTCATGATCTACGCACTTGATAATTCCCAGGAGCAGTGATTAGAGTTGCGCGACATCCCCGTCGTTCGAGAGTTTCGCGACGTGTTTCCAGACGAGATTCCTGGATTCCCTCCTCGACGTGAGATTGACTTCAGTATTGAGTTGGTGCCCGGTACTGCCCCGATTTCTAGAGCCCCTTACCGGTTGGCGCCCGCAGAGTTGAAAGATCTGAAGGAACAGTTGAGTGATCTCTTGGAGAAAGGCTTCATCAGGCCGAGCATGTCGCCTTGGGGAGCTCGGATTTTGTTTGTGAAAAAAAAAGATGGCACTATGAGGATTTGTGTGGACTTTAGACAGTTGAATAAAGCAACGGTGAAAAACAAGTATCCTTTGCCGAGGATTGATGACTTGTTCGATCAGTTGCATGGATCGGTTGTTTACTCGAAGATTGACTTGAGCTCTGGTTATCACCAGTTGCGAATTAGAGACGCTGATGTGGCAAAGACAGCCTTCCGGACTCGATATGGGCATTTTGAGTTTCTTGTCATGCCGTTTGGATTGACGAATGCCCCCGCTGTCTTTATGGATTTGATGAATCGCGTCTTCAGCGAGTATATCGATCGGTTCGTAATCGTCTTCATAGATGACATCTTGGTGTACTCGAGGAGAAAGAGAGAGCACAAGGAGCATTTGAGACTAGTTGAAGAGATTGAGAGACTCGCAGCTCTATGCCAAATTCAGCAAGTGCGAGTTTTGGCTCGACAGGATTATCTTTTTGGGTCACGTGATTTCAGCACACGGGATTTCTGTAGATCTGAGCAAGGTCGAAGCAGTGCTTAACTGGGAGAGACCTCGAAATGTTTCAGAGATCCGTAGTTTCTTGGGGTTGTCCGGCTACTATAGGCGTTTCATTGAGAAGTTTTCTTCGATAGCCAGGCCTATGACACAGTTGACTCAGAAAGATAAGAGATTTGTATGGACTGATGAGTGCGAGTACAGTTTTCAGACGTTGAAGGAGAAGTTGACTACTGCTCATGTCTTGGCCCTACCGTCTGGCTCCGGAGGATTTGTTGTGTGCTTCGATGCTTCTCTGAATGGCTTAGGGTGTGTTCTGATGCAGAACGGGTACGTGATCGCGTATGCGTCTCGACAGCTGAAGCATCACGAGACGAGGTACCCGGTTCATGATTTGGAGTTGGCTGCGATAGTGTTTGCCTTGAAGATTTGGCGGCATGTCTCTATGGTGAAGAATTTGTGGTGTACACCGACCACAAGAGCCTGAAATATATCTTCACGCAGTCGGATTTGAACATGAGGCAGCGACGCTGGATGGAATTGCTTAGGACTTTGATTGTGAGATTCAATATCAGCCTGGGCGTGTGAATTTAGTAGCCGACGCTTTGAGTAGAAAGACCCAGCCTGATATGTTAGCATCCTTGAGTATTTCGAAAGTTCATGAGGAGTTGAGTACGTCTGGTTGGCGATTCCAGCCGGGTGATCAGTATTTCTCTGTTTCTTCTCTTCAGGTGGAACCGCAGATTGTGATGAACATCAGGGAGGCGCAGAGGACCGACCCCTATATCCATGAGTTGAGGATTAAGGCGCAGTCAGGTCAGTCTGATGATTTCTCTGTTGCTTCTGATGGATGTTTGAGGTTTAGAGGGAGATTGGTAGTTCCGAACCTGATTGATTTGAAGGAGACTCTCATGAATGAAGCACATTGTAGTCGGTACAGTGTGCATCCAAGCGAGCGAAAGATGTACCATGCCTTGAAGTCTCACTACTGGTGGGCAGGTATGAAGAGCGACATTTCTGCTTTTGTTGCTAGATGTCTGAATTGCCAGCAGGTCAAGGCTGAGAGAATGAGACCTGGTGGATTGATCCAGAGTTTAGAGGTGCCCCAATGCAATTGGGAGCACATTTCCATGGATTACCTCGATCGAGTAGGGGATGCGATGCGATCTGGGTTGTGATTGATAGACTTTCGAAGTCAGCCCATTTCATTCCCTATGATGTGAGATGTTCGATGAAGAAGATGGCGAAATTGTACATCGACCATGTGGTTAGATTGCATGGGGTTCCGGTTTTGATAGTGTCTGACAGAGATCCGAGGTTCACTTCTCGCTTTTGGAAGAGTCTGCAAGCAGCAATGGGTTCGAGATTGGCGATGAGCACAGCCTATCACCCACAGACAGACGGACAGTCTGAGCGGACTATCCAGACTTTAGAGGATATGCTGCGAGCAGTAGTGATTATAGTGTCTGACAGAGATCCGAGGTTCACTTCTCGACTTTTGGAAGAGTCTGCAAGCAGCAATGGGTTCGAGATTGGCGATGAGCACAGCCTATCACCCACAGACAGACGGACAGTCTGAGCGGACTATCCAGACTTTAGAGGATATGCTGCGAGCAGTAGTGATGGATTTCAGCGGTGGCTGGCAGGATTCGCTTTCCTTGGTGGAGTTTTCATATAACAACAGCTACCAAGTCACTATTGGAATGGCTCCATTTGAGGCATTATATGGTCGAAAGTGTAGATCCCCGATTTGTTGGGAAGAAGTTGGCGAGAGACATCTCTCTACATCGGAGTTTGTTCAGCACATGAAGGATCAAATTGACTTGATTCGGAGTAGAATGAAAGCTGCCCAAGACCGTTTCTCGAGTTATGCTAATAGAAGACGTCGACCGTTAGAGTTTGAGGTTGGCCATCGTGTGTTTCTCAAGATCTCTCCTTTCAAGAGCGTGATGAGATTCAGATTTAGAGGCAAATTGGCTCCCAGATTCGTTGGTCCCTTTGAGATTATCGAGAGGATTGGACAATTGGCTTATAGACTGAGGATGCCCGAGGAGTTAGCCGCGATGCATGACGTGTTTCATGTGTCAATGTTGAGAAAAAATGAGCCGGATCCGTCCCATGTTTTGAGAACTGACGAAGTTGAGCTGGTTTCTGCCTTAAGTTATGTCGAATATCCGGTTCAGATCTTGGATAGGAAGGAGAAGCAGCTGAGAAACAAGATAATTCCGTTGGTGATGGTCCAATTGAGCAAGCATGGTAGAGAAGAAGCGACCTGGGAGGTTGAGGAAAAGCTGCGGCAGGATTGGCCTCATCTGTTTGAGCACTGATCGTGCAACATTTCCAGGTAAATTTCTGGTTTTAGCTTCGAATTTGAGTAGCTGCTGGTGTTGATTTGCATGATTGATTGTTTTCTTCCCTGAGCTTACCTTTGATTTCGAGGACGAAATCCCTTAAGGTGGGGAGAATGTGAGGATTCAGATTAAGATTAGTGGTTAATTTTATTGTTTGGGTTTAGCCACGTGAATTTTGAAGATATAGAGTTTTCGAATTCCTCCAAGTATTGAATCAACCGTATTGTAGCCAACGACTGGTAGGATTTGGAATTTGATGGTTATTGTAGCTTGCAGCTGGTGGAAATGGAAAAATCAGTCGTTGCGCTTGTGTTGCGTCTGGCATTCGTTGCGCTCGTGAGAGAATGACCAGTCGATAAATTGAAGAACCAGTCGCGGGAGGATTTGTGTTGCGACTGGGTGACCAGCTGTGGAATAGAGGAACCAGTCGAGGGAGCAATGCGACGTCATCTGGTTAAGTTGAAACGCTGCGTTTCGAGGATTGCGTCTGGTACCAGTTGTGAGGAATTTTCCAGCTTTTGGTTTAGCGCCTTGCGAATGGATTGTTGCGACTGGATTGTTAAGTCTGGTTGTTGCGTCTAGTTTGTTGTAGGAAGCATGAGTGCCAGTATAAGATTCCTATGGTTCAAGACGACTGGATTGGTGAGCAGCAGTCGAGAGATTTGAGATGTATATATAGAGATGTTGATCGACACTTAGAATAATTGAGAGCCAGATATTCCTTATCTTTTCTTTCTCAAACCCTCATAGAGCTACTGTTCACCTAGACATTTCTTCCCTAGATTTTCGTCGTTCTCCGCCGAAGATTTAAGTGATTTCGGTGGCGCTAGGTTCCCTGTGAACTTCTCTTTCGATTGCTACCCATTTGAAGCTGCAGAACGACCTTGGAGAAGATCGCGAAAGCTGCTGGTTTCTGGTCGTGAGTGCTGTCGTGCCCTGTTCGAATTTGTGAGGTAGAAATTGTAGATTCGAGGTACGAATTGAGCAGCCCTTAGCAGTTTGAGCGTGAACATGTCTACCTTTCGATGTTATGAATTGCTGTTATGTGGCTTACGTGAATTTAAATGATGGAATTGATTGAGTTATACATTGTTTCACGTATTATGAATTGTATGCATCGAGTATTGATAATGATTGGCATTCATGCATACATCTTGAGCCTGAGTTATAGATTTGATTTGATAACCTGATTGGGTGCCACGTTGCGACTGGCCGACTGATTGGTCGTGCCTGTAAAGTCCAACGCTATCATCGGAACGGTGACTACCGGATACGAGTGTCTACCGCCGAGCTGTGATGGGCTGACGGGCCCCGATGATCACGGACCGATGATTTCCCGGTTGATAGACCGTGGTATAGAGGCGACATGATATGATTTGCCGGTTATTGCACCGGCCTAGCTGACTGTGAGGATTGAGAATTTGGATTAGTGATTAATTGATTTGATTTGGGAATTAATCACGTAGATTTTGAAGTCTCTGCTGATTTTGAGCGTTGCGTTATTTTTGGGCAATTCTATCGTAGCGATTTTTGGTGCAAATCTGATTGACAGTACGCTACTGTAGCGGATCGGAACGGTGACTACCGGATACGAGTGTCTACCGCCGAGCTGTGATGGGCTGACGGGCCCCGATGATCACGGACCGATGATTTCCCGGTTGATAGACCGTGGTATAGAGGCGACATGATATGATTTGCCGGTTATTGCACCGGCCTAGCTGACTGTGAGGATTGAGAATTTGGATTAGTGATTAATTGATTTGATTTGGGAATTAATCACGTAGATTTTGAAGTCTCTGCTGATTTTGAGCGTTGCGTTATTTTTGGGCAATTCTATCGTAGCGATTTTTGGTGCAAATCTGATTGACAGTACGCTACTGTAGCGGAGTCAACGCAGGTCAACCTTACTGTAGCTCGCTGCTGGTGTAATTGGAATCAGCAGAGGTGACTAAGCGTGACGCAAGGAGAGCTGCTGGTTTTAGTTTCGAAGTTTGAAGTTGCTGCTGGCAGATGTTGCGATTAGCGTGAGATTGAACGAGGAAGTGACGCGTGTTAGTCAACATTTTGGAGTGTTGACTATTGATTTCAGCAGTTGCGCTTGTGAATGGTGATCAGCTGATGGTTTGTGGAATCAGTCGCAAGAGCTGTCGATAGATATGATGACGTAGGCGTGACGTATTCCTTTCTGCTGGCAGTAGTTTGCGTTGCGATGGTTGCTGCTGACCAGCAGGCGCGCAAATACTTTTATGTTGAGAAGCGGCGTCGTTTGAATTAGTTGAAACGCTGCGTTTTGAGCCTTTCTTTTGAGAGATCAGCTGTTGGTAGCATGTTTACGTAACCAAAGTGACGTCATTTGGATTAGTAGATGCGTTGTCGTTTTGAGTGATTTCTCGCGACCAGCAGATGAAATGGTTTGGAGAGAGAGCTGTTACCAGCAGATGGTCGTTTTGCTTGCGTAGAGTCTGTTGTCCTTGAAGGGAAAGAGTTGGTACCTGCTGGTCGATACCTGCTGGTTTTTTCGGCTGATTTGATAATCAGCAGACGTTGGATTTGGGAGATTATAAATAGAAGTGTTGTTCGACACTTAGAATTATTTTTTGAACCAGCCATTTCTTATCTTCTTCTCCAAACCCTCGTCGAGCTACTGTTCACCGTGATTTTCCACCGCCGTTTCCCATCGCATCCAGCCTCTGTTTTTGGAAATCTTAGTGGCGCTGGATTCCCCTTGCTTAGCTCTTTCGTTTGCTACCCATTTGAGACGTTGTATTTGCGCTGGAAGTGGAAACGCGAAGCTGCTGGAGTTCGAAGCTTTTGAGAAAAATCTGTGCGTGCGTTCTTCTGCTAGCGTGAGCCTTTGGGTGAGCATTTCTTGTAGTTTGAGCTTGGTTTTTAGTAGTTAATGCATGCGTAGAAGTGTAAGATCGAAGTATGCTCTGGTCGTAGGATTAGCGTGATTGTGTAGCTGAATTGAGCTAAGATATTAGCTATGTTGTAACAGATTTCAGCTTCCAGGAAGTTCCTGCTGCGTGATTTGAGTCAGGAGAAATCTGTTAGGTAATTTGAAGAAGGAAGGTACGATTGAGCAGCCCTTAGCAGCTATGAGCGTGAACTTGTCTATATTTCAATGTTGTGAAGCCCGTGACTTTGCTGCTATGTGTTTACGTGGAACAGTTTGATGAATTGTTTGAGCTATACATTCTGTTGCATGTATTATGAATTGTATGCATTAAGCATTGATACTGAATGGCATTCATGCATACATCTTGAGCCTGAATTGATAGATTGATTTGATTACCTGATTGGGTGCCATGTTGTGACTGGCCGACTGTTGAGTCGTGTCCGAAAAGTCCAACGCTATTGTCGGAGTGGTGACTACCAGATTCGAGTGTCTACCACCGAGCTGTGATGGGCTGACGCGCCCCGATGATCACGCCGATGATTTTCACCGGCTGATTGGCTGTGTGTGGTATAGAGGCTTGATTTGAGTTGCCAGTTGATAGACTTGTCTACCTATCCGATTTCTTGATAGCCCTCATGCATTCATAGCATTGATTTATAGCATGTTGCATGTTTATCTGCTTTGTTAGCTCTTCGTACTGAGGCTTGACCTCGTACTTGTTTCCTGCTTTTGTTTTGTTTGGGTCTGTGTTGCCCATTTGCAGGAGCACTAGGTAATCAAGATGGACCGAGTGGAAGTTCAGCTGGTCGATCCCCGCGTCCCTGAGTCCCAGTTCTATATATATATGATATGTATCGAACCGGGGGATGCCCCGTGTTATCATGTATTGGGGATTTATATTTGGTTGATATACCTGTTGGGTTGGAGTTTGAGTCAACTCGTATTTTATTAT
>KV001781.1:900210-920908 GCA_001598015.1 Dorcoceras hygrometricum | reverse complement strand
AACTGGTCGCGAAAGGTTACACTCAAAGGCAAGGTGTTGAGTATGATGAAACCTTCTCTCCAGTCGTAATGTTCAAGTCAATTAGAATCTTGTTAGCCATAGCCGCATGGTACGACTATGAGATATGGCAAATGGATGTGAAAACTGCGTTCCTTAATGGAAACATTAAGGAAGAGATCTATATGATGCATCCTGAAGGTTTCACATCTGTAGGAAGTGAGCATAAGGTATGCAAACTTCAGAGATCGATCTACGGTCTCAAACAAGCATCGAGGAGTTGGAACCTGAGATTCGATGAAACAATTAAGGAATTTGGTTTCATCAAGAATACAGAGGAGCCATGTGTATATAAGAAGGTAGTTAAAAGCGCTGTGACATTCCTCGTACTTTATGTTGATGACATTCTACTCATTGGGAATGATGTAGGAATGCTGCAGTCAAATAAAGTATGGTTGTCTAGTAGATTCTCGATGAAGGACATGAGTGAAGCATCCTATATTCTTGGAATACAGATCTATCGGGATAGATCGAAACGGATGCTCGGACTCACCCAAGCTACCTACATCGATACCATACTTAAGCGGTTCTCTATGGAAGATTCCAAGAGAGGACACCTACCTATGTGCCACGGGGTCACTCTGTCTAAGTCTATGTGTCCGAAGACTGATGAGGAGATAGAGAGTATGACACGTGTGCCATATGCCTCGGCAATAGGTAGTATTATGTATGGCATGATCTCAACTAGACCGGATGTCGCATATGGTCTGAGTGTCACGAGCCGCTACCAGGCCAACCCCGGCCAATTGCATTGGAAGGCTGTGAAGGATATTCTTAAGTACTTGCGAAGGACTAAGAATATGTTCATGGTCTATGGGGGTGGTGAACTAAAATTGGAAGGCTACACTGATTCTAGCCTCCAGTGTGATGTGGATGACTCGAATTCTACCTTTGGATTTGTATTCATGCTCAATGGTGGTGCTGTCTCTTGGAAGAGTTCCAAGCAAGACACCATCGCGGATTCAACCACTGAGGCTGAGTACATTGCAGCATCAGCTGCTGCTAAGGAGGCGGTTTGGATAAGGAATTTCGTCCAAGATTTGGGCGTCATTCCTGATGGAGTTGGTCCAGTCCCGGTGTACTGCGACAACACGGGTGCCGTTGCGCAAGCAAAGGAGCCTAGCGAGTGGATATGTCCGAGGTCTTGGTTGTACTGATTAGTCCTCACGACTCGAAACGTCATTGAGACTCTACATGATAGGCGTCTCACTTTGACCCGTTTGCCGACTCACTTGTGGTCATTAGGCGGCGGGATTGGGTGAGATCCCGATGCGTGTAGGAGTCGATGCTTCGTTGTTGAGGATTCACCGCTCGCTCTCATGCGTGGATATCCTATGCTATATGAGGGGATAATAGTGTATAAATCTCTGGCCAGAGTACTAGAAGTGTTTTAGGTAAATGGGTTTACCTAGTAACACTCGTGATGTCACTATTCGATCTCCAAGATGTATGCATAGCTATCGGATCTCTAGCGACTCTCGATTTACCAATGGTCGGTCCGATCTGATCGTCGATCGGAGTTATGATGGAACCGTGGTGATTTAAATGAACCGAATGTTCATATAGGACTTGGGCCTGACCCAAGTCCAATGGGCCGGTTCAAGCCCATCTACCATCTTTATTAATTAAATTGGTTAGGGCTTAATCATTACACAAAACACAACTTAACCTAGTCTCCAACTCCTTGAAGTCGGCCGCCCCTCCCCTCTCCACAAACCTCACGGCCACGCGCCGCCGTCGTGCCACCACGCGCCGCCGCCCCGTTTATCGGACTTGCTCCGGTCGTCGTGCTGAGGTGATTCCGTCCACGTAAAATCCATCATATCTTCTAGTGCGGATTGACGGAGGAAGATCGATTCCGGTCGTGGACCGGATTGGAGGATCTACCGCCGCCTACAGTTTGAAGTGTCGGTTTCCTCGTGAAACTGGTCGGAGCCAGGCGCCTAGACGCCAACAAGGTAACAATCAAAGAACCCCCTATGAATGGTTTGTTGATTTGTATTAATGTATTGAACACTTTCCGGGCAATTTTTGTTCTTCCGCTGCGCCCCGGAAAGTGGGATCCGGATCCGCCACCTCTTTCCCAACAGTATGGGTCCTCGGCGACCTATATTGAAGCTGTGAACAATGCGGTTGACATTGAGGAGAGTTTGATGGATCCCGAGGCTCCGGTGCATCAGATGACTGGGCGTGCTTCACAGCTGGTGCAGGATGTGTCGCAGTCGTATCAGTCTCCTCAGGGGTCACAGCAGTCGAGTCGCCATCAGTTCCGACCTCGAGGGAAGCAATTCAAGAAGAAGGGCAACTCGAGTTCCTCTATTTCAGTGAGCTCTGGTTCTGGCAGTGGTTCTGGCGGCAGATTTTGTGGACAGTGCGGAGGGAGGCATCCGACTTCGCAGTGTCGTGGAGTTCAGGGAACATGCAACAACTGTGGACAGCCTGGACATTTTCGGAGAGCGTGTTCATTGTTGAGGGGATAGACTTCGACTCCTTCACAGCAGGCTTCAGTTGGTGGTTTTTCGCAGAGACCGCATTGTCCTGCTCCTACCCAGTGATCTGGATTTCATCCTAGTGGACCGTCTAGGTTTGGAGGACCTTCTCGACCCCAGTACCATATTCCCCAGCAGGCTCAGGCAAACGCTTTGACTAGAGAGCAGGCTGAGGAGACGCCTGGCATGGTGATTGGAGGTACATGTTTTATTTTTGATTATCCTGTGAGAGTTCTTTTTGACACCGGAGCATCACATTCTTTCATATCTGAGTTGTTTATGTTTGAGCATGGGTTGAGTTCATCCCCATTGTGTGATGTCGTGTCTGTGTCTACTCCTGCTGGTGTGAGTCTTTGGTCCCGAGAGGTAGTGATTGATTGTCTGATTAGATTTGATGAGCATGTTTTGGTCTCCAATCTGATTGTTTTGGGGATTAGAGATTTTGATTGTATCTTGGGGATGGATGTACTGTCTAGCTATAAGGCTACGGTTGATTGCTTCCATGGTGTGATGAGATTTCGCCCTGATTCGGGTGAGAAGTGGGATTTCTACGGTGCTGATTCGCGTCCGAAGATTCCTCTGGTTTCCGACATGGAGATGTTTAGCCTGCTATCGCTAGGAAATGCTGGATTTATGATCTACGCGCTTGATAGTTCCCAAGAGCAACGATTGGAGTTGAGTGATATCCCGATCGTCAGAGAGTTTCTCGACGTGTTTCCAGACGAGATTCTTGGATTCCATCCGAGGCGTGAGATCGACTTCAGTATCGAGTTGGTGCCCGGTACCGCCCCGATTTCTAGAGCTCCGTATCGGTTGGCGCCTGAGATCCTTAGCTTTTTGGGATTGGCAGGCTATTATAGGCGTTTCATCGAGAAGTTCTCTTCGATAGCCAGGCCTCTAACTCAGTTGACTCAGAAGGATAAGAGGTTTGTGTGGACTGATTAGTGCGAGAACAGTTTTCAGACGTTGAAGGAGAAGTTGACTACTGCTCATGTGTTGGCTCTACCGTCTGGATCTGGAGGTTTCGTGGTGTGCTCCGATGCTTCTCTCAATGGATTAGGATGTGTTCTGATGCAGAACGGGTACGTGATTGCCTATGCGTCTCGACAGTTGAAGCCTCACGAGACGAGGTACCCTGTTCACGATTTGGAGTTGGCTGAGATAGTGTTTGCCTTGAAGATTTGGCGACATTATCTTTATGGTGAAGAATTTGTGGTGTACACCGACTACAAGAGCCTGAAATATATCTTCACGCAGTCAGATTTGAACATGAGGCAGCGACGATGGATGGAATTGCTCAAAGACTTTAACTGTGAGATTCAGTATCAGCCTGGGCGGATGAACTCAGTTGCCGACGCATTGAGTAGAAAGACCCAGTCGGTGATGCTTTCGTTCTTGAATGCTTCGAGAGTCTATGAGCAATTGAGTACTTCTGGTTGGAGATTGCAGCCGAGTGATCAGTACTTCATGGTTTCTACGATTCAGGTTTAGCCGTAGATTTTGCATGACATCAGGGAGGCGCAGAGGACTGATCCCTATATCCATGAGTTGAGGATTAAGGCCCAGAATGGTCAGTCTGATGATTTCTATATTTCTCCGGATGGATGTTTGAGATTTCAAGGGAGATTAGTGGTTCCGAAACTGATTAATTTGAAAGAGACCATCATGAATGAAGCGCATTGTAGTCGGTACAGTGTGCATCCGGGTGAGAGGAAGATGTATCATGCCTTGAAGTCTCACTACTGGTGGGCAGGTATGAAAAGCGACATCTCTGCTTTTGTTGCTCGATGTCTGAATTGCCAACAGGTCAAGGCTGAGAGGATGAGACCTGGTGGATTGCTGCAGAGTTTAGAGGTGCCCCACTGGAATTGGGAGCACATCGCCATGGATTTTGTGACTCATTTACATCGATCGAGCAGGGGATGCGATGCTATTTGGGTTGTTATCGATAGACTTTCGAAGTCAGCCCATTTCATTCCCTATGATGTGAGGTGTTCTATGAAGAAAATGGCGAAATTATACATTGACCATGTGGTTAGATTGCATGGAGTTCCGGTTTCGATAGTGTCCGATAGAGATCCGAGGTTCACCTCTCGATTTTGGAAGAGTTTGAAGGCAGCGATGGGTTCGAGATTTGCTATGAGTACGGCCTATCACCCACAGATAGACGGACAGTCTGAGCGGACTATTCAGACTTTAGAAGATATGCTGCGTGCAATTGTGATGGATTTCAGCGGTGGCTGGCAGGATTCGCTATCCTTGGTTGAGTTTTCGTATAAGAACAGCTAACAGGTGACTATTGGAATGGCTCCATTTGAGGCGTTGTATGGTCGAAAGTGCAGATCCCCGATTTGTTGGGAAGAAGTTGGTGAGAGACAGCTTTCTACACCGGAGTTTGTTCAGCACATGAAGGATCAGATTGATTTGATTTGGAGTAGAATGAAAGCTGCTCAAGACCGTTTCTCTAGCTATGCTAATAGAGGACGTCGACCGTTAGAGTTTGAGGTTGGCGATCGTGTGTTTCTCAAGATTTCTCCTTTCAAAAGTGTTATGCGATTCAGATTTAAAGGAAAATTGGCTCCCAGATTCGTTGGTCCTTTTGAGATTGTTGAGCGGATTGGACAGTTGGCTTATAGATTGAGACTGCCCGAGGGGTTAGCAGCGATGCATGTTGTCTTTCATGTGTCTATGTTGAGAAAATATGAGCCAGATCCGTCCCATGTTTTGAGAACTGACGAAGTTGAGCTGGATTCTGCCTTGAGTTATGTTGAATATCCAGTGCAGATCCTGGATAGGAAGGAGAAGCCGCTGAGAAACAAGATAATTCCGTTGGTGATGGTCCAATGGAGCAAGCATGGTCGAGAAGAAGCAACCTTGGAAGTTGAGGAGAAGATGAGACAAGACTGGCCTCGTCTGTTTGAGAACTGATTGTGCAGATTTTTCCAGGTAAATTGCTGATTTTTGCTTTGAATTTGAGTAGTGTTTGTGCTGATTTGCATGTTTGATTGTTTCTGCCCTTGTTTGCCTTTGATTTCGAGGATGAAATATCTTAAGGTGGGGAGAATGTGAGGAATCAGATTTCAAGATTTATGATTAATCAGATTTTGGGTTAGATTAGTCACGGGAATTAAGGTTTTTGATTTCTGGAATTTCGAATTTTTGGTGAAATCTGATTTGAGGAAATTCAGATCTCTAGTTGGAGTTGTCCAGATTTTAGTTCGGGTTTATCGGGTGAAATCTGATTGGGAATTGGGAACGAATTGATTAGATTTTGATAGAAATCTGGTTCCCTGAGTGTTAGCGTGTTTTGCCACGAGAGGTAGGTAAAACGCTATCGTTTTGGTGAGATCTGGATAGTCGAGAGTGCTGCGTTTGCATTTCGTGATTTTCAGATGTCAACTTTAGTCAACGGAACTGTAGCGGGTGATCGCTGGATTGAGAGATCTGGTTTCGTTGCATTGAACGCGGGGGATAGTTCGCGTGAAGAGATCTGCTGACGTAAGCAGATTTCACGTGTTGGTCAACATGTGGAGTTGACATCTGGTATAGCGCGCTTAGTTGAGGAATCTGTTTTGAGTGATGCGGCGTCGTTCCAGTTAGTTTCTGCGTCGTCGTTTTGGATTTCCAGCACTTAGCGTGTTTTGTATTGCACGAGCGAGAGATCTGGTTTGTGCTACCGTTGGAGAGACCAGATGTCACCGAAACGCTGTCATTTTGACTTGCGAGTGAGCGTTTGTTGTTAACGCAGGAATCTGGTGGTTAGTAGCGTTGTTGAGAGATCTGTTTGACGCAAATTTAAGTGGCAGGAATCTATTTTTGTCGGTGTTTGACTTAGACAGTAGAGATTTAATTGAGGATATAGATACAAGTGTTGAGTTACTGTCAGGCCTCGTGCTCACAACAGATAAACACATGCGGAAGCTATCGAAAAGTGGGTAAAATTTTCGCTTTTAGGCCCGACGTTTTAAAACATATAATTTAAAATACAACAATACTTAAAATAAGTTTCCCAATTCACAAACATTCAACAACAAAGCATACATAAGTCCAACATGTATCAAACTCCCCTAAGGGTACAACAATAAAGCGCAGGGCATCCCCCTGGCTAACTGATACATATTTATATATATGCTACATGCTACTGGGACACACTAGCCACCTCCTGGGACACCACCAGCTGGGTTGAAACCACGACCAGCTGTAGAACCTGGGTTTCCTGAGAACAACGCAACAAAGAAACAAACCAAGCCCCGGAGGGACATGGGGTTAAACCCCAGTACGGAGAGCAACAGATAAAGCTAAAAGAATGCATAAGATAAAATGCAGATGCTATGCATGAGACACCGAATAGCAACGGAAAGCTCGACCCTCAAGGGAGCTAGGGAAAGCTCCAAAAATCATCAACAACGAATAGTGGCCACGGGGTGTGTTCACAGTGTGGTAGTGAGCCACTCGCCATGAAACTACACAGGAGCGCTGACCCGCATTGACCATAGCTTTCGACTGCCTATCCAGACGCAACAACTCTTCGCAAAATACCAGTCGCAGCTACAGTGCACAACCAGTCGCAACATACGAAACACCAGTCGCAACATCTCAAACGACGGCGTTTCAAGCCCTGCGCTACCAAAATAAGTTACGCCTGTTTTCGCCACCGACCAGCTTTTGCCTCAAAGCTCAAACACACGAAAACATCCAGAATTGTTATAAACATAACTTTCGACCTGAAAATGCAACTCAAACCTCGAAACAGCGATTCTAAACCACAAAAATCTCTAAAAACCGATTAATCCCAACAATTAATCCTTAATACAAAAATCAGGTCTCACATTTCTCCCCCACTAAAAATGATTTCGTCCTCGAAATCACAACAACAATTCTGGAAAAACAACACAACAGCAAGCTACAAACAGAACTCGCCCATCACAAGGCCAAGAGTTCAAGATAACTGAGCACACCTATTACAACTAAGGAAGAAGAACAACAAAACTACTAGCTACTGGAAAATCTAGCTCGACAGCTACTCAAACAGATGCGGCCACTCGCGCTGCATCTTCTCTTCCAGCTCCCAAGTAGCTTTTTCCCTACCATGCTTGCTCCACTGCACCATTACCAACGGTATGGTCTTATTCCTCAACTGTTTCTCTTTTCTGCCAAGGATCTGCAAAGGGTATTCCTGATAGCTCAACGACTGATCTAGCTCTACCTCGTCAGTTTCAAGCACATGAGACGGATCTGGCTCGCACTTCCTCAACATGGAAACGTGAAAGACTTCATGTAGAGAAGATAACTCGGACGGCAACAACAGACGATACGCTAAAGGGCCAATCCTTTCAACAATCTCATACGGACCAACGTAACGAGGGGCTAACTTTCCCTTACGTCCAAAGCGCATCACACTACGAAACGGAGAAACCTTGAGAAATACACGATCACCAACCTGAAATTCGAGAGGTCGACACCTCTTATTCGCATAACTGGCTTGGCGATCCTGGGCAGCTTTCATCCGCTGTCTAATAAGATCCACGTGATCTTTCATCTGCTGCACAAAGTCAGGGGCAGATAGCTGCTTCTCCCCCACTTCTTCCCAACACACTGGCGATCTGCACTTGCGGCCATACAAAGCCTCGAAAGGCGCCATGCCAATCGTCACTTGGTAGCTGTTATTATACGAAAACTCAACCAAAAACCACCTGATCCGGACGGCAAAGCCAACACAGGCGCAGTAGTTAACTTCTCTTTAAGCAGCTGAAACGCGTTCTCACACTGCTCGGTCCAAACAAATCGTTTATCTTTCTGGGTCAATTGGGTCATCGGCTTAGCTATAGAAGATAACCCCTCAATAAAAGGACGATAATAGCCAGCCAGACCTAAGAAACTGCAAATCTCAGACACATTTCTCGGTCGCTCCCAGTTCAACACCGCATCCACTTTACTGGGATCCACAGAAATGCCATCCGCTGAAATGACATGGCCCAGAAATACAACGCGTTGCAACCAAAACTCGCACTTGGAAAACTTCGCATACAACTGCTGCTCTCTCAACCTCAGAAGAACCATCTCCAAGTGCTCCTTGTGCTCCCTCGGAGTCTTCGGTAAACTAAGATGTCGTCAATAAAAACAATCACAAACTGATCTATGAACTCTCAGAAGACTCGGTTCATCAGATCCATGAAGACTGCCGGCGCGTTTGTCAACCCAAAAGGCATCACCAAAAGCTCAAAATGTCCGTACCTCGTACGAAACGCAGTCTTCGTGACATCTTGGTCCCTTACTCTGAGCTGATGGTACCCGGAACGAAGATCAATCTTAGAATACACCGCAGAACCTTGCAACTGATCAAACAGATCATCAATTCTCGGCAACGGGTACTTATTCTTCACGGTGGCTTTATTCAACTGACGAAAATCAATGCACATCCGCATTGAGCCATCCTTCTTCTTTACAAACAAAATGGGCACTCCCCACGGTGACATACTAGGGCGGATGAAACCCTTCTCCAGCAAATCATCTAACTGAACCTTGAGTTCTCTCAACTCCGCAGGCGCTAGACGATACGGGGCACGAGAAATCGGAGCTGTGCCTGGCACCAACTCTATGCTGAAGTCTATCTCCCGCCTCGGAGGAAAACCAGGAATCTCCTCCGGAAATACGTCGGGGAATTTTCGCACCACGAGAACGTCACTAAGCTGAACACTAGAAGAAGAAGACGCATCCAAAGCGTAAATCATAAAGCCAGCATTCCCCAAAGACAACAAGCTAAACATCTCCATCGCGGAGACCAGCGGAATCTTCGATCTCGAGTCCTGGCCGTAGAAGTCCCACTTCTCGCCAGACAAAGGCCTAAAGCGCACAATCCCATGGAAACAATCCACAAAGGCCCTGTAGTTGGACAGCACATCCATCCCAACTATGCAATCGAAATCCCAAAGCATCAAGCGGATCAAATTCGCTAATAAGGCGTGCTCACCAAACCGCAACACACCATCCAACAAAATCTCTTGCGATAACAGATTCACACCACCGGGGGTTGAAACAGAAACAGCATCATGCAAAGGGACGGTACACAAACCATGCTCAACAACAAAAGAATCGGAAATAAACGAATGCGATGCACCGGTGTCAAACAACACGCGAGCAGGAAAGTCAAAGACATGAATAGGATTCAGTTCTGGTATTTTCCGCATGATTTTTAAATCATACCAGATCTGTTTCCGGTGCTCTGGTGATTTTATATGTTCAAGAACAACGAGCTATTGCAGCTCCAGAATTAGCAGCGCGCAAAATTTTTAATTGCTCATTTCAAACAGCGGCTGTTAGTTTCTTTTTTATCCTTCAAATATCGGACCAACAAGTGGTATCAGAGCAGGTTGTTCTTGAACGAGCACTAATTTTAAAACACATGTGCTATGTTTTTAATGTTTTAAATAGTTTTGAGAAACTTATTTTATGAAGGCCAGAATTTATTTATATGTAGAACCGGTTTTTCGTTTGATGAACTGTCGGGATGCGCGAGTCTCGGGCAGATGCCAAGCTTCTATTTTCGTTGTGCTGTAAGATCATTTGGAGCAAGGCTCAGTGACAAGCACATGGGGCGAGATAGAAGAATGAAAAATCTGAGCTGTTCTCTGTACTGGTTTTCATTATTTTAAGCAACTCAGTAGCACGTGTTATTTGAAATATTTGTATGCTCTGATTTGTATTTTAAAATGTTCTGTTTTGCGGATTCCAGCTGCTGCAAAACTTTTAAGTTTAAAAATGATTTGAGCTCATGTTATAAAAGACAGGGAGAGTGGCGTCACTGTCATTTATAATTTTGAGCAAATGCATCAGCTTCTGTTTTGAAAATCATATAATGTTGCATATGGTGCTTCCCAAAGCTGTTTTGTTTTTCAAAGATTAAAACTCCTGCTGTTTCGATTGTTTTGTTGTAACAGTGTAGGGAGAGCTTTTGTTTTTAAATGGGAAGACCAGCAGATTCGAACTCTTTTTGATTCCCACAAAAAGGGAGAGAATTGTTAGAACATGCATTGTTTGTTTGAGGTTTTGTGTAAATCAAAAAGGGAGAGAGTTGGATGTCAACTGCTGAGCTCAATTCAAAATAGGCGAAAGCGACAGACGCCTGCAAAAGAAAAGGACGCAAGTACTTTTACTTTTACAGAGGAGCGTTGCACATTTATGGAAAGAAGACAAGATAGCCTTCTGGAGCGCTGAAGAGTTTTGGAAGCTTTCCAACGGGAAGAATTTTGCAGAGGCTATATATTCGAGGCAACGCCCATTGAAGAAGAGTCGGTTGACAGAGTGAACGAGACGCTATGCGTTCGTTCAGTTGGTGCAACTACAATACTGTGGGAAATATTCATTGATTACACAGTGCACCAACAGAGGGAAAATAATCTGAAGTGAAGCTGTCAACTAATCATTCGAGAGAGAGTTTCATTGCAGTTGACAGTGTAGCTAGAATTAGCTTGTTAGAGCACATTCCCTCGTGTGTGAGAAAAACAGAGAGTTGAGCGTTCATTGTATCAATCTCACACACCCGGATTCATTCACAACTGTTTGTGAATGAATCTCTAAATATGTTCACAGATCCCGTCCAAGCATGAAGACGTTAAACTCTTGTGTATGTAGTTAGTCACACAGTTGCGGCTGTTGTGCAGTTATGAAGTAGTGGATCCTTCCGAGGTGGAAGAAGGGGAGATGTAGGACATTGAAGTCCGAACTTCCAGAAACAAACCTGCTGGGGGAGCTAACTTTCTTCTTGGGCTTACAAGTGCGCCAGTTGGAGAATGGCATATTCATCAACCAGGCAAAATATACCAAAGAACTGCAGAAAAAGTTTGGAATGGAGAATAGTTCAGCAGCAGCTACTCCCATGAGCTCCACGATAAAGATGGACAAAGATGAAGCTGGAACTGCCATAGAGGTATCTTTGTATCGTGTAATTATAGGCTCTTTGCTTTCTTTGACTGCTAGCAGACCAGACATCATGTTTGCTGTCTATGCATTGCATTGTTTGTTTGAGGTTTTGTGTAAATCAAAAAGGGAGAGATTGTTGGATCTGTTTTGACAGATCCTAGTTTTGAATTAGCAGGAGCTACAGTTGAAGATTCAGCAGATGAGAAGAAGCGCTAGTTTTGGAATGAGCTGTGATGACATCAGCCTTGATGTCATCACAATCAGCAGATGAAGAGAAGAGCACAAAAGCTGAAGCGACGTCGTATTGAGAATCAGCAGATGAAGCGAAGCACGCAAGAGGAAGCGACGTCGTAGAGGAGGAGATTCAGCAGAGAGCCACTGTTCATCAGCAGATGCTATTGGAGTTAGCGATAGCAAAACGATGTCGTTTACATAAGTTGATACGACAGCGTTTTGCTCTTGCGCTAATATTCAAGTATGGGAAATGATATCACAAATCGAAGACCAAGTCTTCCTATAAATAGCACTAGAAACGACTTGAATCACTTCAAATAATTGTCCACCGACAAAACCAGTCGACGCAAACAATTTCCAAACCAGCAGACGCAAGAACCAACAGCTGATCTCACCAAACATCGCTAAAATAACTAACAGCTGGTTCTCCAAAACGGCATCGTACCAACTTACTCAAACGACGTCGCATACTAAACCAGCAGCTGGGTATCCAGTCGCAAGACAAAACAACGCAACGCTTCCCTCTGCTGGATCCAGTCGCAACCTCAAAACGCAGCGTTGCAACTAATTCGAACGATGTCGCTCCACTGACGTCATCCAGTCGCTAACTCTCGTGAAATACCAGCAGCAAGCAATAGCGTCAAAACTCACTCGCAGCTGGACTTCCAGTCGCAACAACGAAACGACGACGCATCCTCTTCGAGCTACAGGAAAGTTGACCCGCGTTGACCTCTACATCTGCTGATCAACCAGCAGGAACTCAAACGCAATCTACCAGCTGGTACCAGACGCAACATCCAAACGACGTCGCACCAACTAATCTAAACGCAGTCGTTTTAGCCCTCTACGCAACTATGCTAAAGTATCTGCTGATCACAACAAACGCAACCAGACTTAACGCAAACGACGGCGTTTCAAGAATCTCGAGCTAAAACACGCTTCGACTGGTTTTGCCACCGACCAGCCGCTAGCTCTCAACACCAGCTGACACGTCAACCAGCAGGTACCTCAAGTTTGCGAAAATATAAAATCTCCAGAATTGCTCAACACACGAAATGGAACCCGAAAATGCAACTCAAACACTCAAATAGAGATCTTAAACCAGCAGAACCTCTATTTATCAATTCATTCCAACGATAAATCTCTATTACAAATCCAGGTCTCACATGCTAACCAAGTTTGGACACTTGTCAATCCTCCCGAAGGAATTGTTCCTATTGGGTGCAAATGGGTATACAAGAGGAAACTTGGGCCTGATGGCAAGGTAATGACCTACAAGGCACGACTGGTCGCGAACGGTTGCACTCAAAGGCAAGGTGTTGACTATGATGAAACCTTCTCGCCAGTCGCAATGTTCAAGTCAATTAGAATCTTATTGGCCATAGCCGCATGGTACGACTATGAGATATGGAAAATGGATGTGAAAACTACGTTCCTTAATGGAAACATTAAGGAAGAGATCTATATGATGCAGCCTGAGGGTTTCACATCTGTTGGAAGCGAGCATAAGGTATGCAAGCTTCAGAGATCGATCTACGGTCTCAAACTGGTCCAGTCCCGGTGTACTGCGACAACATGGGTGCCGTTGCGCAAGCAAAGGAGCCTTGGTCTCACCAAAGATCCAAACATATACTGAGGAAATACCACATAATCCGGGATATTGTGGCTAGAGGTGACATAGCAGTTGAGAGAGTCGCCTCTGTGGACAACATTTCAGATCCACTTACGAAGCCCTTGCCAGGACCGTTGTTTGAGAAACATCGCGAAACAATGGGACTGCGTCTGATGAGTAGTTGGCTTTAGGGCAAGTGGGAGATTGTTAGAGTAGATGTCCAACTAGCGAACTTGTGGCGTGTGGGTTTATAGACTCTTGTATGAAACAATCTTTATATATGATATTCGCATTTACTTATATGGCATTCTTTACTTTCATTGTGTTGTATGATGATTAACAATTGCGTTGAGTAAAGACCTAGAATGCACTATAGTTTATGTTAGATGTGATAGTGGGTATGACGGCTATCATGAAACACATCTAATAGTCACTGTGTATTCTGAACTAGTTCCTAGTCGATTGGGCCGTCAAAATGAGGATAAGGCCGCCCGAGCTCGAGACTAGTATATGCGATGCGAAGTACCATGTTTCATTGGTAGGGAACATTGTGATGTTCTGAGCATGCAGATAGATAGTGACCTGATGATCTATCGAACTACCCTCGTTCGTACTTTCCAAGTGGTTACCATTTGTCGAGTGGATAAGTCCGAGGTCTTGGTTGTACTAATTAGTCCTCACGACTCGAAACGTCATTGAGACTCTACATGATAGGTGTCTCACTTTGACTCGTTTTCCGACTCACTTGGGGTCATCAGGCGGCAGGATTGGGTGAGACCCCGATGCATGTAGGAGTCGATGCATCCTTGTTGAGGATTCACCGCTTGCAGACATGCGTGGATATCCTATGCTATCTGAGGGGATAATAGTGTATAAATCTCCCAGAGTACTAGAAGTGTTTTGGGTAAATGGGTTTACCTAGTTACACTCGCGATGTCACTATTCGATCTCCAAGATGTATGCATAGCTATCGGATCTATAACGACTCTCGATTTACCAATGGTCGTTGATCTGATCGGGATATATGGATTGAAAGGACCGTACTGTACGCTAACCACGACCAACTGGTTCTTGCAGGCACTATCAGTGATACCTAGGGTATCATGGGGCGATGTTGCTAGACGCTCTTACCATGATCCGAAGGGCAGGTCCGGAATTATGATTCCGGAGCCACAATGGTTGTGGGCCCACGGCTAGCTGTATCCCTGAACCATTGAGGGTCACACAAGTACTGGATTCGAGATTCCTGCACGGATACTGAGCTCAATGTGTTGAGCATAGGAAGAGGATTTTGGGGAGTGTGACTATGGAAAATGGATGTGAAAACTACGTTCCTTAATGGAAACATTAAGGAAGAGATCTATATGATGCAGCCTGAGGGTTTCACATCTGTTGGAAGCGAGCATAAGGTATGCAAGCTTCAGAGATCGATCTACGGTCTCAAACAAGCATCACGAAGTTGGAACCTGAGATTCGATGAAACAATTAAGGAATTTTGTTTCAACAAGAATCTCGAGGAGCCATGTGTATATAAGAAGTTAGTCAAGAGCGCTGTGACATTCCTCGTACTTTACGTTGATGACATTCTACTCATTGGGAATGATGTAGGAATTCTGCAGTCAACTAAAGTATGGTTGTCTAGTAGATTTTCGATGAAGGACATGGGTGAAGCATCCTATATTCTTGGAATACAGATCTATCGGGATAGATCTAAACGGATGCTCGGACTCACCCAAGCTACCTACATCGATACCATACTTAAGAGGTTCTCTATGGAAGAGTCCAAGAGAGGACACCTACCTATGTGCCACGGGGTCACTCTATCTAAGTCTATGTGTCCGAAGACTGATGAGGATATAGAGAGTATGACACGTGTTCCATATGCCTCGGCAATAGGTAGCATTATGCATGGCATGATCTCGACTAGACCGGATGTCGCCTATGCTCTGAGTGTCACGAAACACTACCAGGCCAACCCCGGCCAATTGCATTGGAAGGCTGTGAAGGATATTCTTAAGTACTTGCGAAGGACTAAGAATATGTTCATGGTCTATGGGGGTGGTGAACTGAAACTGGAAGGCTAAACTGATTCTAGCTTCCAGTGTGACGTGGATGATTCGAAATCTACCTCTGGATTTGTATTCATGCTCAATGGTGGTGCTGTCTCTTGGAAGAGTTCCAAGCAAGACACCATCGCGGATTCAACCAGTGAGGCTGAGTACATCGCAGCATCAGTCGCTGCTAAGGAGGCCGTTTGGATAAGGAATTTCGTCCAAGAGTTGGGCGTCATTCCTAATGGAGTTGGTCCAGTCCCGGTGTACTACGACAACACGGGTGCCGTTGCGCAAGAAAAGGAGCCAAGGTCTCACCAAAGATCCAAACACATACTGAGGAAATAACACATAATCCGGGATATTGTGGCTAGAGGTGACAAAGCAGTTGAGAGAGTCAAGTGTTTTAGGTAAATGTGTTTGCCTAGTTACACTCGCGATGTCACTATTTTGATCTCCAAGATGTATGCATAGCTATCGGATCTATAGCGACTCTCGATTTACCAATGGTCGTTGATCTGATCGGGATATATGGATTGAAAGGACCGTACTGTACGCTAACCACGACCAACTGGTTCTTGCAGGCACTATCAGTGATACCTAGGGGATCGTGGGGCGATGTTGCTAGACGCTCTTACCATGATCCGTTGGGCAAGTCCGGAATTGTGATTCCGGAGCCGCAATGGTTGTGGGCCCACGGCTAGCTGTATCCCTGAACCATTGAGGGTCACACAAGTACTGGATTCGAGATTCCTGCACGGATACTGAGCTCAATGTGTTGAGCATAGGAAGAGGATTTTGGGGAGTGTGACTTCCTAAAAGTCAACAGGGGTCAAATCGTGATTTCCGTTGTTGAGGGGCAAAACGGTCATTTTGCACTGGGGTTCTGAAAAATGGTTTTTCAGATCATAATATTCAGTTTTGGAAACTGAGTCGATCGGTTCGATCTGATCGGCGATCGGAGTTATGATGAAGTCACGGTGATGGGGATGAACTGAATGTTCATCCGTTGGACCCGGGCCCGTTGGGCCGGTCCAAGTCCATCATTAAATCTACTTAATGTAGACTTAGGCTTCATAATAACAACACACAACTTGACACATACCCTAACCCTAAAATCTCTAGTAGCCGCCGCCCCTCCTCTCTTCAAAAGCCGCCGCCGCCGCCGCCGTCGCCGCCTTGCTTCGTCGGAATTTGTTCCGGCCAACTTGACGAGGAGAATCCATCCGTGCTGATCTCGTCAGGCCTTCTAGTGCAGGCTGACGAAGGAGTCTCGCTTCCGGTCATGGACCTGATTGACGTAATCTACCGCCGCCTACCGTGAAGTGCCGGTTCCTCGCGAAACTGGTCGGAGCCAGGCACGAGTTGCCAGCAAGGTAATCATCAAAACACCCTATGAATGGTTCATATCTTGCATGATTATTGAATTGTATTGATCTCTCCCGGCCCAATTTTTGTTCTTCCACTGCCTCGTAGGGAGGCGTGATCCGGATCCGCCACGGTTCCCCAACATCTGGTTGGCGTTTCCAGCTGGGTGATCAGTACTTTATGGTTTCTTCGATTCAAGTAGAACCACAGATTGTGAGTGACATCAGGGAGGCACAGAGGACTGATCCATATGTTCATGAGTTGAAGATTAAAGCCCGAAGTGGTCAGTCTTATCTGTTTCTTCGGATGGATGTTTGAGATTTCGAGGAAGATTGGTGGTTCCGAACTTGATCGATATGAAAGAGACCATTATGAATGAAGCACATTGTAGTAAGTACAGTGTGCATCCGGGCGAGAGAAAGATGTACCATGCCTTGAAATCTCACTACTGGTGGGAAGGCATGAAGAGCGACATCTCTGGTTTTCCCCTGAGTTTGTGCAGCATATGAAAGACCAGATTGATATTATTCGAAGTAGAATGAAGGCTGCACAAGATAGATTCACCAGCTATGCTAACCGAAGACGTCGATCGTTAGAGTTTGAGGTTGGCGATCGAGTATTTCTCAAAGTTTCTCCTTTCAAGAGCGTTATGCGCTTCAGATTTAAAGACAAATTAGCTCCTAGATTCGTCGGTCCCTTTGAGATTATCGAGATGATTGGACAGTTGTCTTATCGATTGAGACTGCCTGATGAGTTGGCAGCGATGCATGATGTCTTTCATGTGTCAATGTTGAGGAAATATGAGCCAGATTCATCCCATGTGTTGAGAACCGACGAAGTTGAGTTGGATTCTTCTTTGAGTTATGTTGAATATCCAGTCCAGATTCTGGATAGGAAGGAGAAGCAGTTGAGGAATAAAGTAGTTCCGTTGGTGATGGTCCAATGGAGCAAGCTGTTGGCGCAGTGGCGGATCCGGATCCCGTTCCCGGGGGTGCAGCGGAAGTTTCAAAAATTGCCCCGGAAACGTTCAATACATAACAATCAATACATAAAACATACATAGAATGTTTTAATGAAGGTTACCTTGTTGGCGTCTAGGCACCTGGTTCCGACCAGAATCACAGGGAAACTGGCACTTCAAGATAGGAGGAGGTAGATCTCCTAATTCGATCCACGACTGGAAACAGGACTCCTTCGTCAGTCTGCACTAGAAGAGCTGACGAATTTGACACGAACGGAATATCCTCATCGACATGATCGGAACAATTCCAATCACGTGAGCACCGATGGCGGGCGGCGGCACGGCGGGCGGCGCGTGGTGGTCGGCGGCCGTGGGAGAGGGAGTGAGGAGAGGGGCTGCTATTGCTAGGGTTTAGAGTTCAAGTGTCTGATACATCAACCCTAGGCCATGCATATGTAGACTAGTGATGGGCTTGGACCGACCCAATGGGCCTGGGTCAGGCCCAGGTCCATATGAACATTCGGTTCATTTCCATCACCGTGGCTTCATCATAACTCCGATCGATGATCTGATCGGACCGATCTGCACAGTTTCCAAAACTGAGTATTATGATGGGAAAACAATTTTTCAGACCACCTAGTCCAAAATTGCAGTTTAGCCCTTCAACTTTGGGAAATCGCAATTTGACCCCTGTTGAATTTTAGGAAGTCGCACTCCCTAAATTCCTCCTCTTATGCTCAACACATTGAGCTCAATTTCCGTGCGGGAATCCGGAATCCAGTACATGTGTGACCCTCAATGGTTCAGGGATACAGCTAGCCGTGGGCTCACAACCATTGTGACTCCGAAATCACAATTTCGGACTTACCCATCGGATCATGGTAAAGCGCCTAGCAACATCACCCCATGATCCCCTAGGTATCACTGATAGTGCCAGCAAGAACTAGTTGGTCATGGTTAGCGTACAGTACGGTCCTTTCAACACATATATCCCGATCAGATCAACGACCATTGGTAAATCGAGATAACTATGCATATATCTCGGAGATCAAATAGTGACACAGCGTGTGTTACTAGGTAAACCCATTTACCTAAAACACATCTAGTACTCTGACCAGAGATTTATCGCACTATTATTTCCTCAGATAGCATAGGATATCCACGCGCAAAGGCGAGCGGTGAATCCTCGACAACGAAGCATCGACTCCTACATGCATCGGGTCCTCACCCAATCCTGCCACCTAATGACCCCAACTGAGTCGGTAAATGGGTCAAAGTGAGGCACCTATCATGTAGAGTCTCAACATTTACCTAAAACACATCTAGTACTCTGACCAGAGATTTTATCGCACTATATTTCCTCAGATAGCATAGGATATCCACGCGCAAAGGCGAGCGGTGAATCCTCGACAACGAAGCATCGACTCCTACATGCATCGGGTCCTCACCCAATCCTGCCACCTAATGACCCCAACTGAGTCGGTAAATGGGTCAAAGTGAGGCACCTATCATGTAGAGTCTCAATGACGTTTTGAGTATTGAGGACTAATCAGTACAACCAAGACCTAGGACTTATCCACTCGACAAAAGGTAACCACTTGGAAAGTCCGAACGAGGGTAGTTCGATAGATCACCATGTCACTATCCATATGCATGCTCAGAACATCACAATGTTCCCTACCAATGAAACGTGGTACTTCGCATCTCAGATGCTAGTCTCGAGCTCGGGCGGCCTTATCCTCATTTTGACGGTCCAATCGACTAGGAACGAGTTCAGAATACACAGTGACTATTAGATGTGTTTCATGATAGCCATCATATCCACTATCACATCTAATACACTATGGTGCATTCTAGGTCTTTATCCAACACAATTGTTAACATTACAAATCAATAATGAAGATAAAGAATGCCATAAAAAAATACGAATTTCATAAATAAAGATCGTTATACAAAGAGTCAATAAAACCCACACGCCACAAGTTGGCTAGTTGGGAATCTACTCTAACAATCTTTCACTTGCCCTAAAGCCAACTACTCATCAGACGCAGTCCCATTGTTTCGCGATGTTTTTCAAACAACGGTCCTGGAAAGGGCTTCGTAAGTGGATCAGCAATGTTGTCTGCAGAGGCGACTCTCTCGACTGCTATGTCACCTCTAGCCACAATATCCAGGATTATGTGGTATTTACTCAGTATATGTTTGGATCTTTGGTGAGACCTAGGCTCCTTTGCTTGAGCAACGGCACCCGTGTTGTCATAGTACACCGGGACTGGACCAACTCCATCAGGGATTACGCCCAACTCTTGGACGAAATTCCTTATCCAAACCGCCTTTTTTTGCAGCAGCTGATGCTGCGATGTACTCAGCCTCAGTGGTTGAATCCGCGATAGTGTCTTTCTTGGAACTCTTCCAAGAGACAGCACCACCATTGAGCATGAATACAAATCCATAGGTTGACTTCGAATCATCCACGTCACATTGGAAGCTAGAATAAGTGTAGCCTTCCAATATCAGTTCACCACCCCGATAGACCATGAACATATTCTTAGTCCTTCGTAAGTACTTAAGAATATCTTTCACGGCCTTCCAATGCTTTTGGCCAGGGTTGGCCTGGTAACGGCTCGTGACACTCAGAGCATATGCAACATCCAGTCTGTTGAGATCATGCCATACATAATACTACCTATTTCCGAGGCATATGGCACACGTGTCATATTCTCTATCACCTCATCAGTCTTTGGACACATAGACTTAGATAGAGTGACCCCGTGGCACATAGTTAGGTGTCCTCTCTTGGACTCTTCCATAGAGAACCGCTTAAGTATGGTATCGATGTAGGTAGCTTGGGTGAGTCCGAGCATCCTTTTCGATCTATCTCGATAGATCTGTATTCCAAGAATATAGGATGCTTCACCCATGTCCTTCATCGAGAATCTACTAGACAACCACACTTTAGTTGACTGCAACATTCCTACGTCATTCCCAATGAGTAGAATGTCATCAA
>KV001781.1:877707-888105 GCA_001598015.1 Dorcoceras hygrometricum | reverse complement strand
AAGTTGTGAGTTTATTTTCAGAGCATTGTCTTTTATTTTAGCATGTTCTGATTTATGCATATGGTGGATTATGGGCTATAGAATATAGAATGTCAGGAAGAGGTCGAGGAAGAACTAGAAGCAGTATTCCTCTAGAAGAAATGGAGAGTGATAACAATGCTAACATCGCTCATCTATTAAGAATGCTGGTAGAACAAAATAACAGTAGAGGTAATGGCCATTCTTCCAGCAGCAGGGGACCAAGTCACGATGATCCCCAAGAGAAATTTAGGCGCCAGAAGCCTAAGGAATTTAGTGGAACTACTGATCCACTAGTTGTTGAAAGTTGGATTAAATCCATGGAGGTTATTTTCGAGTACCTCCAACTGTCTGATTTAGATAGGCCAAGGTGCGCTATCTACATGCTAAGGGATGATGCGATGATTTGGTGGGAAGGAGTCAAGATGTCTGTGGATCTGCTGAATCTCACCTGGGCAGATTTCAAGCGAGTATTCTACGAGCAATACTTCACAGCGGGGAAAAGATCTGAATTGAAGAGAGAATTTTTTACCCTCAAGCAAGGGAGTTAACCGTACCAGAGTATGTGCGGACATTTGAAAGAGGGTGCTATTTTGTGCCACTGATAGGAAGTGACCCAGAGGAGAAATTGAGTCACTTCATAGAAGGGTTGAAACCAATGTTCAAAATGAATGTGAGGCTGTCACTGCCAAGAACTTACAGGGAAGCAGTGGATAGAGCCCTGCAAATTGAAAGAGATTGGAAAGATCTCGATGAAGAGAGGCAGCAAAAGAGACAGGCCTTTCAGCAGAAGGATCAAAGGCCATTCAAGAAACAGAGCAAGAACCAGCAGAGGCCTCAGGAGCAAAAGCCTCTACAAATTCAACCTATAAGCTCCGTTCCTGCTGGTAATAATAGGCGATTATGTCCTAAGTGTCAAAAGCCTCATTTGGGACAATGCAGACTTGGACAAAACGTCTGCTACAAGTGTGGAATTCCTGGACATATTTTGAAGAATTGTCCAAAATCTAAGCAATTGGTGACCAGCAGAGCCTATGTGATGACTGCTGATCAAGCTCCTCCAGAGTCTACGGTGGTTACAGGTGAAATTTCGATAGCTGGATTTCCTTCTCTATCTTTGTTAGATTCAGGAGCTACACATTCATTCATTTCTGCTGAATTTGTTAAGAAATTGTCAATCCAGCCGGAGCAAGTAATGATAGGTTATTGTGTGTTGGTACCATCTGGGGAAAAATTGGTATCGCACGAATTGTTTAAAAGTTTAGAGCTTAAACTTCAAGGGCATAAGATTAATGCTGATTTAATTGTGTTTCCAATGCCGGAGTTTGATTTGATTTTTGGAATAGATTGGCTAACTAAGTTTGGGGTAGTGATTGACTTTAAACTGCGAGCAGTAGCTGTTAATCCAGTAGGAAAAGAGTCATTCCAGTTTTTGGCCAAACATGATAATAAAATTCCTTCAACTATGTCATCGTTAGCCGCTACTGATAGGCCCCAGCTGTCCATTGTAGAAGTAGCAAATGAATTCCCTGAAGTTTTTCCAGAAGATATTCAAGGATTGCCACCAGACAGAGAGTAGGAGTTTTCCATTGATCTAATCCCAGGAGCTGCTCCAGTATCTAGACCACCATATCGGTTAGCTCCAGCAGAGATGAAAGAATTGAAAGAACAGATACAAGACCTGTTGGAGAAAGGATTTATTAGACCCAGTACTTCGCCATGGGGAGCCCCTGTTTTGTTTGTAAAGAAAAAGGATGGGAGTATGAGGTCATGTATAGATTATCGAGAGTTAAATAAGTTGACAATTAAGAATAAGTATCCATTACCTAGGATAGAAGATCTTTTTGACCAATTAAGAGGGTCTGTAGTATTTTCTAAGATCGACTTGAGGTCAGGATACCACCAGTTAAAGATTAAGGCTGCTGATGTTTACAAAACAGCCTTTAGAACTAGATATGGCCATTACGAATTTTTGGTTATGCCCTTTGGACTTACAAATGCTCCATCAGCATTTATGGACTTTGTTGGTCCGATTTTGAAATAAGGATGAATAAGAAGATCAGCAGCCGCGCATTTGATAAAAGCCTTTCAAAGATTTTGCGCGCTGCCGATACAAACTTGAGCTGCAATAGCTCGTTGTTCTTGAACAATTACAATCACAAGAGCACCGGAAACAGATCTGGTATGATTTAAAAATCATGCGGAAAATACCAGAACTGAATCCTATATTTTAAAACAACTCAAACAGATTTATGTACAACATAAATCTGTTCGAGACTTGTGTGCTTGTGTGCTGCTGAAATGTGATGCTAAGATGCTGAACTGTTTATGCGAATAAGCTATGCGTGTATGCGTGCTAACATGCTAAGGTAAAAAGCAAGTGCTGATTTGTAAACGTGCAATGCGTGCTAAGTAAATATGCAATACTGAATGAATAACAGAACACGATACAAAGCATATTTGTTTATGGAAGTTCGGATATCAACATCCTACATCTCCCCTTCTTCCACCTCGGAAGGATCCACTACTTCTCAAATGCACAACAGCCGCAGCTGTGTGACTGACTACATACACAAGAGTTTTGCGTCTTCATGCTTGGACGGGATCTATGAACATATTTCGAGATTCATTCACATATAGATGTGAATGAATCCGGGTGTGTGAGATTGATACAATGAACGCTCAACTCTCTGTTTTTCTCACACACGAGGGACATGCTCTAAATAAGCTAATCTAGACTCAGCAATCAACACTCGTGAAAATCTCCTCTCTAATGGCGGTTGATTGCTTCGTCTATCTCTCTATTTTTCCCTCTGTTGGTGCACTGTATATTCAATGTAATTCTACCACAGTATGTAGATGCACCAACTGAACGAACACTCAGCAGAACACTAAGCGTCTCGCTCACTCTGCCGAACTTCTTCAATGGGCGTTGCCTCGAATATATAGCCTCTGTAAAATTCTTCCCGTTGGAAAGCTTCCAAAACTGTTCAGCGCTTCAGAAGGCTATCTTGTCTTCTTTCCATTTTAGTGCAACGCTCCTCTGTAAAGTACCGACAGGGGAACAGTACTTGTGTCCTTTTCTTTTGCAGGCTTATTGTCACTTTCGCCATTTGAATTGAGCTCAGCAGTTGACATTTATCTTTGATAAAACTTCGTAAGTTGTCAACTGCTTCGCTGCTGATTTATCACCACGACTGCTTCACTTTGCTCCTTCTTTTCTTGCGTCTGGGAATCCATGTCGACTGGATGCAAAGCTTGCGACTGGTTGATTAGCAACAGCTGATTCATATAAGCTCTTCGACTGGATGCTGCTGTTGCTTGCGTCTGGTTCATCAAACACTGCGTCTGGAAATCTTTGCTTTGCGACTGAATCCACTGTAGCTTCGTGTGCTGAAATAATCAACGCAAAGTCTTCCTGCTGAATCTTTATCGCAAGAGCAAAACGCTGTCGTATCAACTTATGTAAACGACATCGTTTTGCAATTTCTATCTTCAAATAGCATCTGCTGATTGCACTGTAGCTTGCGACTGGATATCTCCTCTACGACGTCGCTTCCTCTTGCGTCTGGATGCAAGCTACCTGCTGATTCTTGCGACTGCTTTCTCAATTCATCTGCTGAATATGATGACGTCACCGATGACGTCATCAGTACTAATCCATCTGCTGAATCTCCAAGAGCAAAACGCTGTCGTATCAACTTATGTAAACGACATCGTTTTGCAATTTCTATCTTCAAATAGCATCTGCTGATTGCACTGTAGCTTGCGACTGGATATCTCCTCTACGACGTCGCTTCCTCTTGCGTCTGGATGCAAGCTACCTGCTGATTCTTGCGACTGCTTTCTCAATTCATCTGCTGAATATGATGACGTCACCGATGACGTCATCAGTACTAATCCATCTGCTGAATCTCCAACACGACATCGCTTCATCTTTTGTGCTTTGCTTCATCTGCTGAAAGCCATCTGCTGATTGTGATGACATCAAGGCTGATGTCATCACAGCTCATTCCATATCTAGCGCCTCTTCTCATCTGCTGAATCTTCATCTGTTGATCACTGTAGCTTCCAGCTCCAGCTGATCTCTTCATCGCTTCTTGCTTCCTGAATAGCGACTGTCGATAGATTCATCAACAGTACTTATAATTGAAATCTTCTTCTTCGATTCTTTAATAGCGACTGTTGATAGATTCATCAACAGTACTTATATCTTTGCATCTTCTTCTTCTTGAATAGATTTTTTCAGCAAGCTTCTCAATACATGATTCAGCTGGTTCGCTTCGCACTTTAGCTCTTCAGCTGGTTGTTATCGTTCCAGCTGGATTATCATGCTCCAGCTGATTTCTTGGCCACCGCCTGATTACAAACAACTAAATCAACTCTGGACGTCTCCATCGCTAATTCAACTGCTGATTCCATGAACACCAAACCAACTGCTGATCATTTATATTGCGAACCAATCTGCTAGACATATATAGCTGCTGCTGATCGTCTTCTTTGTTTCTAAAACCTGTACGCTTAAATAGAATTGTTAGAATCACAATAATAGGTTTTGTGTAATTCAAAACTTAATTAGGATCTGTCAAAACAGATCCAACAATCTCTCCCTTTTTGATTTACACAAAACCTCAAATCAACGATGCATGTTCTAACAATTCTCTCCCTTTTTGTGGGAATCAAAAAGAGAGTGAACTGCTGGTCTTCCCATATTTAAAACAAAAGCTCTCCCTGCACTGTTTCAACAAAAACAATGAAACAGCAGGAGTTTTAACTTTGAAAAACAAAACAGCTTTTGGGAAGCACCATATGCAACAATATATGATTTTGAAAAACCGAAGCTGATGCATTTTCTCAAGTTATCAAAGACAGTGACGCCACTCTCCCTGTCTTTTATAACATGAGGTCAAATCATTTTTAAACTTCAAAATTTTGCATCAGCTGGAATCCGCAAAACAGAACAATTTAAAATACATCAGAGCATACAAATATTTCAAATAACACGTGCTACTGAGTTGCTTAAATGTATGAAGAACCAGTACAGAGAACATCTCAGATTTTTCATTCTTCTATCTCGCCCCATGTACTTGTCACTGAGCCTCGCTCCAAGTGATCTTACAGCACAACGAAAATAGAAGCTTGGCATCTGCCCGAGACTCGCGCATCCCGACAGTTCATCAAGCGAAAAACCGGTTCTATATAAAAACAGATCTGGCCTTCATAAAATAAGTTTCTCAAAATAGTTAAAACATTTAAAACATAGCACCTGTGTTTTTAAAATCAGTGCTCGTTCAAGAACAAACCTGCTCTGATACCACTTGTTGGTCCGATTTTGAAATAAGGATGAATAAGAAGATCAGCAGCCGCGCGTTTGATAAAAGCCTTTCAAAGATTTTGCGCGCTGCCGATACAAACTTGAGCTGCAATAGCTCGTTGTTCTTGAACAATTACAATCACAAGAGCACCAGAAACAGATCTGGTATGATTTAAAAATCATGCGGAAAATACCAGAACTGAATCCTATATTTTAAAACAACTCAAACAGATTTATGTACAACATAAATCTGTTCGAGACTTGTGTGCTTGTGTGCTGCTGAAATGCGATGCTAAGATGCTGAACTGTTTATGCGAATAAGCTATGCGTGTATGCGTGCTAACATGCTAAGGTAAAAAGCAAGTGCTGATTTGTAAACGTGCAATGCGTGCTAAGTAAATATGCAATACTGAATTAATAACAGAACACGATACAAAGCATATTTGTTTATGGAAGTTCGGATATCAACATCCTACATCTCCCCTTCTTCCACCTCGGAAGGATCCACTACTTCTCAAATGCACAACAGCCGTAGCTGTGTGACTGACTACATACACAAGAGTTTTACGTCTTCATGCTGTTGTGTGCTGCTGAAATGCGATGCTAAGATGCTGAACTGTTTATGCGAATAAGCTATGCGTGTATGCGTGCTAACATGCTAAGGTAAAAAGCAAGTGCTGATTTGTAAACGTGCAATGCGTGCTAAGTAAATATGCAATACTGAATTAATAACAGAACACGATACAAAGCATATTTGTTTATGGAAGTTCGGATATCAACATCCTACATCTCCCCTTCTTCCACCTCGGAAGGATCCACTACTTCTCAAATGCACAACAGCCGTAGCTGTGTGACTGACTACATACACAAGAGTTTTACGTCTTCATGCTTGGACGGGATCTGTGAACATATTTCGAGATTCATTCACATATAGATGTGAATGAATCCGGGTGTGTGAGATTGATACAATGAACGCTCAACTCTCTGTTTTTCTCACACACGAGGGACATGCTCTAAATAAGCTAATCTAAACTCAGCAATCAACACTCGTGAAAAGCTCCTCTCTAATGGCGGTTGATTGCTTCGTCTATCTCTCTATTTTTCCCTCTGTTGGTGCACTGTATATTCAATGTAATTCTACCACAGTATGTAGATGCACCAACTGAACGAACACTCAGCAGAACACTAAGCGTCTCGCACACTCTGCCGAACTTCCTCAATGGGCGTTGCCTCGAATATATAGCCTCTGTAAAATTCTTCCCATTGGAAAGCTTCCAAAACTGTTCAGCGCTTCAGAAGGCTATCTTGTCTTCTTTCCATTTTAGTGCAGCGTCTCGCACACTCTGCCGAACTTCCTCAATGGGCGTTGCCTCGAATATATAGCCTCTGTAAAATTCTTCCCATTGGAAAGCTTCCAAAACTGTTCAGCGCTTCAGAAGGCTATCTTGTCTTCTTTCCATTTTAGTGCAACGCTCCTCTGTAAAGTACCGACAGGGGAACAGTACTTGTGTCCTTTTCTTTTGCAGGCTTCTTGTCGCTTTCGCCATTTGAATTGAGCTCAGCAGTTGACATTTATCTTTGATAAAACTTCGTAAGTTGTCAACTGCTTCGCTGCTGATTTATCACCACGACTGCTGCACTTTGCTCCTTCTTCTTTTATTGCGTCTGGGAATCCATGTCGACTGGATGCAAAGCTTGCGACTGGTTGATTAGCAACAGCTGATTCATATAAGCTCTTAGACTGGATGCTGCTGTTGCTTGCGTCTGGTTCATCAAACACTGTGTCTGGAAATCTTTGCTTTGCGACTGAATCCACTGTAGCTTCGTCTGCTGAAATAATCAACGCAAAGTCTTCCTGCTGAATCTTTATCGCAAGAGCAAAACGCTGTCGTATCAACTTATGTAAACGACATCGTTTTGCAATTGATATCTTCAAATAGCATCTGCTGATTGCACTGTAGCTTGCGACTGGATATCTCCTCTACGACGTCGCTTCCTCTTGCGTCTGGATGCAAGCTACCTGCTGATTCTTGCGACTGCTTTCTCAATTCATCTGCTGAATATGATGACGTCACCGATGATGTCATCAGTACTAATCCATCTGCTGAATCTCCAACACGACGTCGCTTCATCTTTTGCGCTTTGCTTCATCTGCTGAAAGCCATCTGCTGATTGTGATGACATCAAGGCTGATGTCATCACAGCTCATTCCATATCTAGCGCCTCTTCTCATCTGCTGAATCTTCATCTGTTGATCACTGTAGCTTCCAGCTCCAGTAGCATCTTTTGCGCTTTGCTTCATCTGCTGAAAGCCATCTGCTGATTGTGATGACATCAAGGCTGATGTCATCACAGCTCATTCCATATCTAGCGCCTCTTCTCATCTGCTGAATCTTCATCTGTTGATCACTGTAGCTTCCAGCTCCAGATGATCTCTTCATCGCTTCTTGCTTCCTGAATAGCGACTGTCGATAGATTCATCAACAGTACTTATAATTGAAATCTTCTTCTTCGATTCTTTAATAGCGACTGTTGATAGATTCATCAACAGTACTTATATCTTTGCATCTTCTTCTTCTTGAATAGATTTCTTCAGCAAGCTTCTCAATACATGATTCAGCTGGTTCGCTTCGCACTTTAGCTCTTCAGCTGGTTGTTATCGTTCCAGCTGGATTATCATGCTCCAGCTGATTTCTTGGCCACCGCCTGATTACAAACAACTGAATCAACTCTGTACGTCTCCATCGCTAATTCAACTGCTGATTCCATGAACACCAAACCAACTGCTGATCATATATATTGCGAACCAATCTGCTAGACATATATAGCTGCTGATGATCGTCTTCTTTGTTTCTAAAACCTGTACGCTTAAATAGAATTGTTAGAATCACAATAATAGGTTTTGTGTAATTCAAAACTTAATTAGGATCTGTCAAAACAGATCCAACAAGCATGTTCAACATTTAAGAATTATGCTCCAGATTTTGAAAGATAAGCAGTTATTTGCTTAATTCAGCAAGTGTGATTTCTGGATGGAGAAAGTATCGTTCCTAGGCCACATAATCTCTAGGGATGGAATAGAAGTCGACCCTGCTAAAGTGGAAGCGGTTCGCGACTGGCCAGCACCAAAGAATGTAACAGAGATAAGGAGTTTCTTGGGTTTAGCTGGTTATTATCGACGGTTTATCCAAGGATTTTCCAAGATTGCTGTTCCTTTGACTACGCTTACAAGGAAGCAAGTGAAGTATAACTGTACAGAAGAGTGTCAAGCCAGTTTTGATAAATTAAAGCAAGCGCTGATTGAAGCCCCTGTTTTGACAATGCCAACCGATGAGGGAAAATTTTTAATTTATACTGATGCGTCTAAGTTAGGATTAGGAGCTGTTTTGATGCAAGAGCATAAAGTTATTTCATATGCGTCTAGGCAGCTGAAAAACCATGAGAAAATTATCCAACGCATGACTTGGAATTAGCAGTTGTTGTCTTTGCCCTTAAAATATGGAGGCATTATCTCTATGGGGAGAAGTGTGAGATTTTTACAGATCACAAAAACTTGAAGTACTTCTTTACCCAGAAAGAATTGAATATGAGGCAGAGGCGATGGTTGGAACTAGTTAAAGATTATGATTGCACTGTTATCATCCGAGAAAAGCAAACGTAGTGGCTGATGCTCTCAGCAGGAAATCAGCAGGATTAGCGCATTTGACTGTCCAGCAACCATTGGAAAATGAAATTGAAAGGTTTGGACTTGAAATAGTGTCCAGCAGCAGCAGTAATATGATTTTAGGAGACCTCTCGGTAATATCAAATCTGTTAAATCAAATTCGAGAGGGTCAGCAGCAAGACCAGCAGTTGAAGAAATGGGTCCAGCAGGATAAAGAAAGAGGTAACAGTTTATATTTTACAGAGGATGGAATTGTGAGGTATTTGGGCAGAGTTTGGGTACCTCAAGTGGATGATTTAAGAGCTGAACTTTTGAAAGAAGCTCATACAGCTCCATATTCAGTACATCCAGGAAGCACGAAAATGTACAAGGACCTCCAGCAGTTGTATTGGTGGCCAGGAATGAAGAGGGATGTTGCTAGATTTGTAGCTGAATGTTTAACATGTCAGTTGGTGAAGGCTGAACATCAGCGACCAGCAGGTTTGTTGAAGCCACTGCTGATTCCCGAATGGAAGTGGGAATGTATAGCGATGGATTTTGTAACTGGTTTGCCAAGAACAGTACAAGTATATAACTCCATATGGGTTATAATTGATAGGCTCACTAAGTCTGCTCATTTATTACCAGTTAAAACGACCTATGAGGTGAGCAGGTACGCTGAATTGTATGTTAAAGAAATAGTGAGGCTACATGGTGTTCCAATTTCCATAGTATCAGATAGAGATCCTAAGTTTACGTCAGCATTTTGGAAAAGTCTACATAAAGCTATGGGTATAAAATTGACGTTCAGCACTGCGTTTCACCCTCAAACTGATGGACAATCGGAAAGGGTGATCCAAATTTTAGAAGATTTGCTCAGAGCATGTATTGTAGATTTTTCAGCAGGATGGGATGTGAGTTTGCCGCTGGTAGAGTTTGCCTACAATAACAGTTTCCAAGCTTCGATTCAAATGGCTCCATATGAAGCTTTGTATGGCAGGAAGTGTAGAACACCACTTCACTGGGATGAAGTTGGTGAAAGAGCTGGTTTAGGACCAGATGTTGTGGAGAAAACAGCAGCAGCTGTTAGAATAATAAGAGAAAGAATGAAAACAGCTCAAAGTCGACAGAAGAGTTACGCAGATAATTGAAGAAGAGAACTGAATTTTGAAATAGGTGATCGAGTATTTTTGAGAATAGCTCAAATGAAGGGAGTTATGCGTTTTGGAAAGAAAGGGAAGTTGAGTCCAAGGTATATTGGACCATATGAAATTTAATAAGAGAAAGAATGAAAACAGCTCAAAGTCGACAGAAGAGTTACGCAGATAATTGAAGAAGAGAACTGAATTTTGAAATAGGTGATCGAGTATTTTTGAGAATAGCTCAAATGAAGGGAGTTATGCGTTTTGGAAAGAAAGGGAAG
>KV001781.1:790902-842849 GCA_001598015.1 Dorcoceras hygrometricum | reverse complement strand
GTCCGAAAAGCAGTCTTGGACACGTCCTCCTCTCTAACTCTCAGCTGATGGTAGCCAGATCTCAAGTCGATCTTCGAGAACATCGTAGCTCCCTGTAACTGATCAAATAAGTCCTCTATCCTCGGGAGCGGATATCTGTTCTTCACGGTTTCAACTCCCGGTAGTCAATACACAATCTTATGCTACCATCCTTCTTCTTCACAAACAGAACTGGCGCGCCCCATGGAGAAAAACTAGGGCGAATGAACCCCTTATCCAGCAACTCCTGAATCTGCTCCTTAAGCTCCTTCATCTCGGTAGGAGCCAATCGATACGGTGCCTTAGAGATAGGCACTGTACCCGGCATAAGATCAATAGAAAACTCCACCTCTCTCTCTGGTGGAACTCCTGCGACATCGTCGAGGAATACATCTGCGAAATCCCTGACTACCTCCACATCAGACAACGAAGGGCCTGCTGAATCTCCTGGAGCAGTAATACTGGCCAAGAACGCCTGACATCCGTGCTCAACCAGCTTCCTGGCCTGTAAGAAGGATATGAATCTGGGCTTCCGCGGTCTCCTAGCTGCCTTAAATAAGAAGGCCTCCTGCCCTGACGGTCGGATAGAAACTGTCCGCCTCTGAAAATCAATCACTGCTCCGAACTCTGTCAGCCAATCCATGCCTAGGATAAGATCAAATCCTGACATCGGCAACACCACTAAATCTTCTTGGACTGCATGATCCTGGAACATCATCTTCAATCCCTGAACCATGCTAGTCGTCGTCAACTCCTCTCCTGACGGAACCGTAACTGCGAGAGCCATACCCAAGCTCTCCGGCGTAATACCCATCCTCTGCGTGAACGCACTCGAAATAAACGAGTGGGTCGCCCCTGAGTCTAGTAATGCTAGGGTAGTAACACCAAGCACACGAATCTCTCCTGAAACGAACACAGCACACAGGCGCGCGATTACGGTCATACTAAAAGCCCAAAAGCAGTTTAGATACCTAAAACAGTTCTAAGTTCTCTAGTCCTATCCGTCAAAGTTCTCAAGACAAGCCCTAGAGGTCCTACAGTTCTACTTAGGTTCCACTCCTCAGCAACTAGCGGGTCTGTAGTCCCCGCAAACTCCTTGGGTCCCTGCTTGCAGCACCTCTCTACGAAATCCTCCTCATGCGACTTCCCAGAATGCTCCGACTGCCTCTATAGGATCCTGGTGATCCCGGCTAGCATGCTCACGCTAGCCCTCTCATAAGGCTTCAACTGCGGAGGTGAGGAGGAGGTGCATCATCATCCTGCTGATCTCTAGCACTTGTAGGGGGCATACTAATACACCAAAACCTTATAACGTAAATCTAAGTGCATGACTAGGCGTCTAACCCTTAAAATCTAAGGTAAAGATAACATGCAGCATGCAACATAAACATAAATCATAAAATAAAACTCACAGACTGGCAGTGCGACCTCCGAACTCCACGCAGCAGGCTAGTACCCCACCAGAACCACCGCTCTGATACCAAGTTGAAACGTACTAAACCTCTAAAATTTTATATTTTTTTTGAAAGCCTACGTGGGATAACATTTAATGAAACCGATAAATAAAACCATAACTTAAGCATTAAAAAAAATACACCTCAACATGCGATAAAACGACTGCAAAATCCTTAATCCACGTTTCAAAAGCTAATCATAAAAATCAGAATACTCAAAAACTGTTTGCGGAAAAACTGAACATGTTTAAAAGCAAATAACATGAAATAACTAAGCGGTCACGGGGTAACAGCCGCAGCGGAGCATCAGACGTCCTCACCACCGATCGGAGTAATATCATCAACATTATCATGCTCACCTGCACCATATAAACCTAGTGAGCCTAAAGGCCCAGCATGCTATATCCGCTAATAACAAGGTACATACAATAAAACCACATACAGGCACATAAGTATATGAATATAATTTTCATGACATGCGTGCATTAAAAGATCTTAAAACGTTAAATCATGCTGCAGTCGTACATAAATCATCATAACATATAGGTTAAGGCATAACATAATACATAACATAACTTAAAAGAACATGCGAGTCGTATCCATGAAGTGAGAGCCGTTAAATTCGATTGATCAATCTATAAACCAACGTACGTGGCGGTGTGGTTCACCCGACCTTACCTCGGGATCCCTATATGTCACACCTCTATGCTTGCCACTTCACCATGTCGTGATCACATGGATCCATAAGCTCATAATCGTTATACATTAACAGGGGATCCCCGGGCCCGGATACCCGGCTAACTCCCATCGTTACTTTGCCCCACAACACTTCAATTTCTCAAAATATTTTCATTCACGCCTTACCATTCTTTAAACTTTCATGATGCATGCGTTTCATAAAAATCATGCGACTTAAAATCTTGGCCCATCAATATATTCAAATTTTCTTAAAACATTATATACTTAAATACATAGCATGATACATATATCATTAAAAGTATATTCATGGGCCTATGCATTATTTTCTTCGGCCCGATCAAGGACTAGCTCAAGTGACTGACCCACTACTCTAAGCCCAAATCCTCAACTCAAACTTAGAACAATCATAAGCCCAACTAATCTTGGCCCAACAACTAAGGATGACCCTCTTTAAAATCTATTAAAGGACTCGGCCCAATATCGTTAAAAAGGCTTAAAATTTCATTAAAATAAATATTGGCCCAAAATCCCCAAATTTGGCTAAAAACCCAATTTAATTAAAAATTACAGCAACTTAACATAAAATTTAACTTAAAATCGTTGAAAAAAGTAATTTTGACTCGAACAAATTTTTAACTTAAAAGTTGACTTGACCCGGTAAAAACGGCCCGGACTTTAAAATAAAATAAGCCGGCCCAAAAATAAAATAATTCGGATCCGACTTAAAATATTCGACTCGAGACTCGATGAACCGCCTCGATCCACTTGAACCAGCCGGTTCAAGCGAACCAAACCGGCCCAAAACCCTAACTCAACCAAAACACACACTGCACACACACTGGACGGTGTGCGACAGACCCGCCGCCGACAAACAGTTCGTACGCCCTGCTCCGGCCACCACTGGCCGGAACCCCGCCGCCTGGACCACCCCCAGGTCCAGGCGGTCCTAACCGGACCGGCCTTGGTCCCAGCCATGGCCGCTACTGGCCGCACGAAGGCTGAGAAGCTGACTCACGAAACACGCACAAACACACACTGCACGGTGTGCGACATCAAGCCATTGGTTCGACCATAATTCCACCACTTAGGACCACTACAAGCCACTCCTAGGACCAAAATGAACCACTTAACCCTGAGTCAAGACCCCTCAAGCAGCCCATGAACCGAAACCATGCAAAAAAGATCAAAACCGTGAGGTGCACATATGAGTACATGCATGATCATGAACATAAACCTTGAGATCTGAAACATTCACATAAAATTCATGCATAATCTTTGTAAAAACAGTATATTATGATTTATATGGTGAGAAAAGAAAGAATATAACATGCCTTGGTTGATAGAGAAACAAAAATACGTGATACCGGGGCGGAGGACAATGGAGAAGACCACACCTTAGAGTTTCAATCCAAAACTTGCAAGAGTTTGGTCACCTTGGGGAGGATGGAGGCTGAAGTTGGCTGATGAGAGGAGAGGCTAGGGTAATTTTCGAGTTTAGGTGGAGGGTGTGTGAAAAAATGGGCTAAAAAGCCCTTCCACCTTGTTTTATTTAAAAAAATATAAGCCCATCATTATACTAGCCCATCCCCTAATTAAAAAGGCTTAAAAACATTTAAATATCAGCCCCCAAGCCTTTAATTTTCGTAACATAAGGCCTCTCAATTTAAAAGTGTCAAACTTGGTAGCCGATGCTTTGAGTAGGAAAGCCCAGCCTGTGATGCTAACATCCTTGAGTATCTCGAGAATCCACGAGCAATTGAGTACTTCTGGTTGGCGATTCCAACTGAGTGATCAGTACTTCATAGTTTCTTCGATTCAGGTTGAATCACAGATTGTGAGTGACATCAGAGAGGCGCAGAGGACTGATCCGTATATCCATGAGTTGAAGATCAAGGCTCAAAATGGTCAGTCTGATGATTTCTCTGTTGCTTCGGATGGGTTCCTAAGATTTCGTGGTAGATTAGTGGTTCCGAACTTGATTGATTTGAAAGAGACTATTCTGAATGAAGCGCATTGCAGTCGATATAGCGTGCATCCGGGGGAGAAGAAGATGTACCATGCTTTGAAGTCTCACTATTGGTGGGAAGGCATGAAGAGCGACATTTCTGGTTTTGTTGCTCGATGTTTGAATTGCCAGCAGGTCAAGGCTGAGAGAATGAGACCTGGTGGATTGTTACAGAGTTTAGAAGTGCCCCAATGGAATTGGGAGCACATCGCCATGGATTTTGTGACTCATATACCTCGATCAAGTAGGGGATGCGATGCGATTTGGGTAGTAATTGATAGACTCTCGAAGTCAGCCCACTTTATTCCCTATGATGTGAGGTGTTCGATGAAGAAAATGGTGAAGTTGTATGTCGACCATGTGGTTAGATTGCATGGAGTGCCTGTTTCGATAGTGCCAGATCGGGATCCCAGATTCACCTCTCGATTTTGGAAGAGTTTGCAAGCCGCTATGGGTTCAAGATTGGCTATGAGTACGGCATATCACCCTCAGACAGATGGCCAATCTGAGAGGACCATTCAGACTTTAGAATATATGCTGCGTGTAGTTGCGATGGATTTCAGTGGTGGCTGGCAGGATGCTTTATCCTTAGTTGAGTTTTCTTACAACAACAGCTACCAAGTGACTATTGGAATGGCTCCATTTGAAGCTTTATATGGTCGAAAGTGTAGATCACCAATCTGCTGGGAAGAAGTTGGTGAGAGACAGCTTCCTACTCCTGAATTTGTGCAACACATGAAAGATCAGATTGAATTGATTCGGAGTATGAGAGCTGCCCAAGACCGTTATGCTAGCTATGCTAATAAGCGACGCAGACCGTTGGAATTGAGGTCGGCGATAGAGTGTTCCTTAAGATTTCTCCTTTCAGATGTGTGATGAGATTCAGATTTAAGGGTAAGTTAGCTCCTAGATTCGTTGATTCCTTTGAAATTGTTGAGCGGATTGGACAGTTGACTTATAGATTGAAGTTGTCTGATGAGTTAGCAGCAATGCATGATGTGTTTCATGTGTCAATGTTGAGAAAATATGAGCCAGATCCATCCCATGTGCTGAGGACTGATGAGGTAGAGCTGGACCAGACCCTGAGCTATGTTGAATATCCAGTGCAGATTCTGGACAGGAAGGAGAAGCAGCTGAGGAATAAGGTTATACCGTTGGTGATGGTCCAATGGAGCAACATGGGCGTGAAGAAGCTACCTGGGAAGTTGAGGAAAAGATGAGACAAGAATGGCCTCATCTGTTTGAGCTATGACAGCAGCGTTTCAGGTAACTTCTCGCTTGATTGATTTCGTGATTTAAGTGATTTGCTGCTGAATTGAGATTATGTTTAGTAATTTGTTATACTAGGCAGTATGCCATGGGTGTACTAGGAATGGTGTCTAGTATATTGTGTTGTGAATAAGCTATCTTGTTGTTGTGATGGTTGATTTTGGATCTGAGACCGTGAATGATTTCGAGGACAGAATCGATTTCTAGTGGGGGAGAGTGTGAGGACTAGAAATCTGTTAAGTAAGATTTAATGGTTAATCAGAATTTGAATTAAGATTTGTCAAGAAAATCGTGATTTCTGGGTGCTCAGATTTAGACGTAGAGTGATCAACTGTGAGAAGCTGGTGATCGAGTGAGATCTATGTCGAATTTGGAGTTTAGTAGTTACATTTTCCTATCGAGAAGTGATTCCAATGGTAATTCAGACTTTAGGTTCATCGCTGGGAGAAGATAGGTCAACAGCGTTCTTGCGCGGGGTTTAGCGAGCATTCAGATGTTGGTACTCAGTAGTAGCGTGATCAGATGTCAACGCTAGTCAACGCAGCTGTGAGAGAGTAGCGAGAGGCAGTTGTTGCGTTAGCGCACGGGTGCGAGAAGATGCCACGTGTTGGTCAACACGTCTGAGTTGACCGTTGGCTGTTAACGATATTCAGATGTCGCTAGAGGGAGAGACCTGTTTCAACTGTGGAAGCCTTGCTACGTCGTTTTGATTAGTTGGTGCGACGTCGTTTGCTGCATGAGTTAGTAGAGCGTTGAGATGTCTGAACTGTATCAGCAGAGCCAGCAGAGGGAGAACGCTGGATTCAGCTTTGAGGGACTTTTGCCTTAGCTTAAGCAGAGATCTGAATTGTTAGAACAGTAACTTTAACTCGAGGATTATATACCAAGCGCTGTTCAACACTTAGCGTATTTTGAACCCGACATTCCTTATCGCTTCCTCCAGTGAACCCTCGATAATTACTGTTCATTCGAACACTTCTCCGGTAGATTGCCGTTTATTTCTGTCGTTGTTTGGAGCACGACTGGTGGCGCTGAGCTCGTGGTGCTTAGGCCTATCGATTGATACCAGTAAGGAAACCTGATTCAACGTTAGAGGAGAAGCGCGAAAAGTCTGTTCGTTCGAAGCTTTTCGAGAGATCTGACCCGAGCGTTCTTTGGTTCTTCTGGACTTTTGAGGTAGTTCCTGCTGTGGTTGTTGAGACCAGCAAGGAAGCCAATTGAGCAAATTGAAGTTGCCGTGCCTGAGTAAGATCTGTTGAGGTAGAATTTGAGGGCAGAGGTACGAGTTGAGCTTTTGTTAACAGCTTTTAGTATAAGCGTGTTAGTATTTTGAGGCATGATAAAAGTGTTCTGTGATTTTGTGTTAACGTGAACAGCTTGATTGAATTGATATGCTCTGTTTACGTAATTTATGCATGTTGAAATCAGATTTCATTTTCTTGACATTTATGCATACATATTGAGCCTATGATCGATTGAGAACCTGAGTTAGAGCCACGTTGTGATCGGCAGACAGATGTGTCGTGCCTGAAAGATCCAACGCTATCATCGGAGTGGTGACCGACTGATTAGTTGTGTCTGAAGACCACCGAGCTGTGATGGCTGACAGGCCTGAAGATCACGGACCGATGATTTCCCCGATTGATACACTGTGCGGGTATAGAGGCTCGACAGAGATTACTGCCAACTGATTAACAGGCCTTGATGACCGATTTCTTTGACAGTTGTATGCATTCATGACTTAGAATACTACATGTTTATGATTTGCTGTTATATTAGTGCTCTTCGTACTGAGGTTTGACCTCGTATTCTTTTTCCTGCTTTTGTGTTGTTTGGGTCTGTGTTGCCCACTTGCAGGATCTTCAGGTAACCAAGCTGGACAGACAGGAACCCCAGCTGGTCGATCCCCATTTCCTTGAGTCCCAGTTATTTGTTATGAATTGATCCAGGGAATGCCCTGAGGTTATATGTATTTGGGGGATCGTTGTTGTATCTTGAGTCCCAGTTATTTTGTTATGAATTGATCCAGGGAATGCCCTGAGGTTATATGTATTTGGGGGATCGTTGTTGTATTGTATTTGTTACCTTTTGTGATTTGGATTTTGAGTTAAACTTATTTTGATTATGAATAGTTTGAAGGGAGGTTTTATTGGATCAGGCCCAAAATTATTCGAAAATTTTTAAGCCCTATTTTATGTCCGCTATTAAGTGCATATTTGAGTTGTTAATCCTTGTTGATTAGCACGGGGCCTGACAGCTGCACTCCAGAACCAAGCACATCAATATACGCCATCATTTCATTCGAGGCCATGTGCAAAAGAAAGACGTTCGGGTGGAGCATGTACCAACGGATCAGCAAGTAGCCGATATCTTCAAAAATGGACGTATCTTTCTCTGTTAACACTCTATAGGTTAACTTCGAATCTGTGCCCACTATTGAGCACTCTCGCATGGTAATCATGTTCAAGACGCTGGAAACCACTGGACTCAAAGGATTTCTGACTGAAACTGGTTCCGTGTATGAAGCAGCCGTCAGTGAGTTCTTTGCTAACGCCAAAGTAATAACGGGAATGATTGTAACCTCTGTCGCCAATAGCAAATCGGCATTGTCAAAAGAAATGTTTGCTGAAACTTTTTGGTTACCAAACGAAGGAATGGTTGGGTTCTTGGATATTCCGAAGGAAACAATGAGTGAAATTAGAAGTCTATTCTCTGGTTCCGATGTGCCGTTCCATGAACCCAACAAAAAGAAAGAAATGATGATTGAATTTTGCCTGTTTCACGACATTGTTTCCAAGTGTGCGAAAGTTGGGTCCTTTGACATGGTCACCAGCAAGAATTTTGACCTGATGGTCGCCATTTCCGTCGGTTTAGAGGTAAACTAGTCTCAAATCATTTTCAATACTTTAATTTCTATGGTAAACAACCCGTCTAGGCACTCCCCAGGTTATGCTGTGCAAATTAGTGTTATGTTGGATAATCTGGTGAAGGCTGATTTGGGGGAATCAGTCAAGTTGCACCCACAGAAAGTTTTAACTGGTAAATCTGTGGCGACGTACAGTATGTTAAGAAGAATTTGAATGTAACTTCTACTGGTGAGTCCAGCAAGCAAACTGAGGATACACGCAAGTAACACTGAGGGCGAGGAGTCGCGGATAGCCCAGCAAGTTGTAGAGAAGGAGAAAGCAGCGAGCAAAAAGAATAAGGGAGAAATAGCGGAGACAGATAAGAAAAAGAAGAAACTGGTAAATAAGATGGTGCCAAGCCAAACCAGGAGGCTGGAAGCAAAGATGCTCCAGCTGATTCTGTCAGGCCTCGTGCTCACAACAGATAAACACATGCGGAAGCTATCAAAAAGTGGGTAAAATTTTCGCATAATGTTAACAATTGTGTTGGATAAAGACCTAGAATGCACCATATTGTATGTTAGATGTGATAGTGTGTCAGGCCTCGTGCTCACAACAGATAAACACATGCGGAAGCTATCAAAAAGTGGGTAAAATTTTCGCTTTTAGGCCCGACGGTTTTAAACATATAATTTAAAATAAAGCGATACTTAAAATAAGTTTCCCAAATCATAAAACAAGCAACGACAAAGCATACATAATCCATACATGTATCATACTCCCCTAAGGGTACAACAACAAAGCGCAGGGCATCTCCCTGGCTAACTGATACATATATATATATGCTATATGCTACTGGGACACACTAGCCACCTCCTGGGGCACCACCAGCTGGGTTAAACCCACGACCAGCTGTAGAACCTGGGTTTCCTGAAAACAATACAACAAAGAAACAAACCAAGCCCCGGAGGGACATGGGGTTAAACCCCAGTACGGAGAGCAACTATAAATCAGCAATAAGCAGCAAGAATAAAATGCAGATGCTATGCATGAGATGCTGAACAACAACCAAAGACTCCAACCGGAAAGGAAGTCAAAGCTCAGCTCAACTGAATCTGCAATAGATAGTGGCCACTGGGTGTGTTCCAAGTGTGGTAGCTAGCCACTCGCCCGGACACGCACCCGAATACCAGATGTAACAAACAACTCCCCTGCCGTTGCCCAACCTATGCACTGTGGTAGTTAGCCACTCGGTGCATAGAGGCTAACAAAACCCAGCAGAGAGATGAGAGTGCGGTATTGCCGCTCGCCCTCACACCTGGTAAGAAAACAGAACAACAACAACGAAGCAACGATGGCTAGAGGAAGATGAAAATGCGTGTATGCACATGCTGGACATATCAAGCATATCAACATATGCAAAGGCAGTAGCAACAACAGCATTTACATAACACATAACAGCAAGCCATCTCACAATCCATTCAAGCCGTCACCTTGCTGAAATTACAAGCTCAACCCGTACCTTAATTTCCTCAAAGAACGAAGCAACTCACTTCCTGCACAAATCTGCCAAGATATACAACATACAAATCTTAGCCCACACCCAAAAACTCACGGCCAAATCAGTTCCAAACACACGGCTGGGAGCTACAACTCAACCAGCTAACTATCATCCTTAAACATCTTAACAGGAAGCTAATTCAACAACTAGGAACGAGATCTCTAAACTAAACTCGAAGGCTACCTGCGCGCACAAACACACGAACAGGAAAAGCTTCTGCCTCCTCGCGATCTCTCCCCGAGCAATCCACAGCTTCCAATATCAGTATAGGACGAAAGAGCTCTTCAAGAGGAGTCCAACGCTACCTCAAACGCGAAGAACGGTGACCGGAGTCGACGGGAAAAGGCTGGAAAATGCTACGGTGAACAGTACCAAGGGTTTGAGAAAACAGAGAACGAAGTCGAGAGAAATATCTCTAAGTATGGAATCTGATCAAATGCAACGAAGCCAACGCTTCTATTTATAGGCGCGAGAGATCTGTTTAAATAAATCACCGACACAACAGATCTCAGAAACTAGCGCTAAACCAACTAATACTCCCAAAACGGCGTCGTTCAGAGACCAGATCTTAGCGCCTCAACAAACTCGCGCAAAACACAAAACGACATCGTTTCGATAAAAACAGATCTCTCCCCACACGACCAGATCTCTCCTAAACGACGACGTTCCACCTCGCGCTACAAAACGTTGACTCGCGTTGACATCTGTTTTCGCAACTAGCCAAACATAAAACAGATCTCTACACATACGCACAACCAGATCTCATGAAACGACGACGTGCTAAGACAAGATCTCTCAAAGCAGATCTCTCAATACGCTATACCAGACTTCATAAAACGACGGCGTTTCAAGATAAACAACTCTTACGCTAAAAACAACAGATCTCACCAACTTCGAACAGATCTCTCGAGCAGCAACGCTTACGTCACCACGCTAAGCACACACGTAATGCTGACGTCATCAAAGCCTACCAGATTTCACACCAAATTTCGAAAAGTCTAAAATTTCCAAAAACACTTCAAATACAATTCTCAACTCGAAAATGCAACTCAAACATTCGAAATGAAATCTGAACCACCAGAAATCACTAAATACTTGATTAATTCAACAATTAATCCTTTACACCAATTCAGGTCTCACAAATATTTTATTTATATTTGGGCTATATCACACAATATAGGCCCATGAGCTTATTAAATAACACTTGACCATCTTGAAGCCCACTAGTAGAATAATTATGATCCTTTAATTATTTGGGCTCTACAAGGCCCACTGGTGTAACATTACTTCAACACTTGAATTAATTTAATTAAGCTCATGACATTAGCTTTCGAAAATCACATTTTCAAAACCAATGATATAGCCAAGTATAAATTTTAATTATTTTTTGAAACAATTTCACAAATTAAAATAACCCCTTATTAATTCATTTTATAATTTGCTCAAATCTTTGAACAAATTCTTCTCTCATGCGATGAAACGACCAGAAGTTCTAAAATATTTTGCTTTAAATAGAAGGCATGAAATTTTTCCGGTCACTATTCACGTGAACAGTGTTATTCACATGAATAGTAGCCTCGATGATTTCTCCGACAATCTTCGCAAAATTGAAGTTGATGCAACAAAAAAATAATCTAATAATGCCATACCGCAGTTGTGACACCTACGCCCATGGGCATCAACGGAGTTGGAATAATTTAAATAACAAAAGAAATTGAAATGAAATATTGTAAACTGTATTTCTTACAACATAAAAATTTTCGAGACACAAACACACTTGGCGCCAAATAAAAAAAAAAGGAGACAGATCTGAACCACAAGATAAAATGCAAAGTGCGATATTACAACCACTGAAATTCTATAAGAATTCAATCATTGTTGTAATGGATCTAATACAGATTTGTCAAAAGATCAAAAACAACAACAGCTGCGCGGAAAACATCGGCCATTGATAAACACAATCACCACAGTTGGTTCATCTCCCACCGCCCGTCTGCCCAGATCTGTCTCACCTGCACCATTTCAAAAGCTAATGAGCCTAGAGTCTCAGCAAGTAAAATCTGAGAATAAAAAATTCACATAATGCGTCTGAACATAACGTAGTTTAAAGGAAGACATTTAACACAAAACATCTTTCGTAAAACAGATTTGGGACATAACCCAGATCTCATCATTATTTTCTTGTGATTTATGGCTTAGAATATCTCCTTATGTTCGTAGGAACTTGATCAAGTTACTTCTGAATTCAGTCTTTATGGCATGAAGCCCATATGAAGGGGCAACCGACACTCTCGACGACTGCTCACCCTTTCGTGGTGAAGGGGCAACTGACATCTGGACAGCTGCTCACCCTTCCATGGTGACCGTCTTTTATCTACGCAATAAATCCTTTAAAACTAAACATTTCTTCCTTTAAACTCATATCTGAGTGAAAACGGATTTGAACTTTATCGGGGTTCGCTACATTTTGAAACTCATTTCCTTTTTTTAAAAAATCTCCCTGAGCATCAGATTCGACTACTGGGGACCTATTGCTGAAGTGAAGATCAGATTTGGCTAACAAAATAGTGCTCTAGTACAAAACAGATCCTAGTCGTAAAAACAGACTCGACTATAGAAGTGGTATCGCTAACGCTGAAACAGATGTGGTATAGAGGAACAGTGTCGTTAGCGGGAAACAGACCCGACTATCGGGAAGGCATCGCTGGTGAAAAACAAATTTGACTCTAGAAGCGCTATTGCTTGCGGGGAATTCAGATGTGACCATAGAAACACTATTGCTAGAGGGTAAACAGATTCTGCAAAAGGAAAGGATATATCGCTTGTTTTAAAGAAACAGACTTGGCTAGAGAACTGGCACTGCTGGCGTGAAAACAGATTTGACATCTGCAAGGCAGACTGATATGGGATTTCAGACTTGAAGATAGGATCTGGTTACTAGCATAGGGAAACCGACTTGGCTATGAGACTTAGTGCTGAAATATCTCGACGACACCGAAGATACCAGCTCCGCTTATCTAACCGGAACAACATCCCGATTGGACCAGCATCACCGATTACTTGGAGTCAAGTCCAGACATCGCCATTAACCAAGAAGAAGAACTTCATAATCTTTCAGGGAACTAGAACATGAATGCTCAATGTTTTAAAAACAACATCAACACCTGAGCTTAAAACATGCCGGGATTCTTTTTAAAACAGAAAACAACAGTGAACCATATCTTTCATTTTCATAAACATGCTTGAACATTACTATATCTTTAACATAATCAGGAAAGCAAACAGAACTGAGGAAAGAAAACAATATATGCTTTAAAATGGTGTAGCAAGGATCATCTTTTACTTGCCTTAACACTGGATACACGGCGGCAGTTGCTGTAGAATTCTTCTCAAGCACTGCGATGAGCTCCAGAGAGTTTTGAGAGAGTGAAAGATTTTTCTTTTACAAATGAAAGTGAACTCATTTTCACGTAAACAATCATATAAAAGAGCATGATTGTCATTAGTTGAAAACACTTGAGTAGGCATGGGATTCCTACCAACTATTTGTCCTTTTCTAAAGATTTAAAAGAGCTCACATCTACTGTTTTAAATTTAGGAATTTACCAAAGGATTTTGAAGAGGACAATTTGCTCAATTTGAAAGCATTTCGAACAAAATCTGAAATATGCTCGTGCCTTGTGCTTGAGACGAAATCTACCCAGAAACCTTCTGCGCCGTATCTCACATCTGAAATCAGCTTTTTAAATAATCAAAATAAATCAAGTTGAAATCTGAATGCTCGCATTAACAATTGGTCCTTAAAAATAAAAATGGTTCATAGATGTGGCCTTATGGATTTTGGGGCGCTACAGCAGTAAAGCATATACCCCAACAAATTTTTCAAAAGAATTAACCTATGGACAGAATCAAATTTCAAATTTTGACGACACAAGATTTATTTTGAAATATCTCATAAAGGAAATCGTATCCTTAAAATTTACGTAACATCTCATAAAAGTCTTTTGTTGAAGCTTAGAAGGTCTCGGGAGTGTGCCGCCGGTATCCGATGCTCCTCAAGCGTCATCACCCCAGACCTCAATATCGCTAGCACCTGCACACAGTCAGATCTAGTGAGCCCAATGGCTCAGCAAGCTCAAACCTGAACAACAAATAATAAATATACATCCACATGCATCGAAAATAGCGATACTAAAATACTTTTTAAACTTCAACATCAAAACTTTAAAAAGAACTTTAAACTTTAAACTTTAACTTCATACCTCATCGTCAAAATGCTTTAAATAACTTGAACCTCAAATTCTCAAAATAACATCATGGCATGTAAATAACATAAATCCTCAAAATAACATTTTGGGTGAAGTTTGCTCATTGATGCGACCACTCTGTTCGGTTGTTCAAGCTATAAACCATAGTACTAGGTTGGAATAGCTCTACGGACCTCTTGCCCCGTAGTCACTATCCCCCTCTAATATGGCTCTATGGACCTCATGCGTCGTAGTCACCGTATTCCTCTACGTCTTCGTCACAGTCAACTCGCATTCTTCAAAATAATTTTCTTTCTGTTCTTTTAAAACATCAACATCACGTCTCATGCCATTAAAATCATAAAACTCCATCATTTTCATTTGCAAAAGCCTTCTGCCCATAAACATGTTTACGATGCATTAGAAAATATAGAAAAATTTGAGTCAAGATCAATTGGAACCGTTCTAGGCTTCTCGATGGGCTACTCGGACACCGGACGGTCTGAACGAGTCATCGGAAAAGCCCAAACTCACCACAATCAACCCAAGCCTAGAAATACAATTTTACATATCTTAAACATGTTTACAAGCCATAAACATACTGTTCGGATGCCTTCAGGTTGCTTCAATGAACTTTAAATTTTCAGCGCTACGTGCTGCCTGTCCTTGGCTTCCCTACGGGTCCGTGCGGCTTCTAACTTAAATTTCCTCAACTACCAGCCCATGAACTCATCTTAGGATCTATCCTTAAATGGTTTAGACCTATAGAACCATAAAAAAAGTACTGTACAATCACAGAAATGCGCAAAACACAACCCCACTCCCTCTTAGCCTCGCCTCCGCTCACCCGATGGGATTGCATGTGCGTTGCCCCTCCCTCGCGACTCCACTTCCTCCCCAACCCAGCCAGCTCACAACCAGACCTCTTTAGGACCCTCTAAGCCATACCCCAAGTCCTGGACCAGCCCTCCTAGTCGAGCCATGACAGCCCACTCCTCACCTTGACCACCCAAGAACAAGACTCACACCCCACTCTCTTGAATGACACTTCCCAGCCTCAAACTATAATCTGCCCTCAAATTACCTCGACCAGCCATGAACTAGACCTAGGTGGATTCCTTAAATCATGGTTCACACCCTATCCAAGACCCCTGGAAGAACCAAGGTCCCCTCACAAAGGTTAACCCTAGCCGACCCATCACCCTCGACCACGCTCTACTCATTGAATACCCCCTTTCGACCAGCCTTAATCCCACCTTAAACCAACCACATACCAGACCCATGTGACCCTCTAGACATGAATTATAACCCAAACAAGGTCCCTGGTCGAGCTAGGGTCGGACAGCAGCCCCGACGGACCATCAACACATGAAGGCGACAAGTAAAGAACATAAGAAAAATACTCCAACGCTTCATGCAAATGTCCAGCCATTAAAATTAAGGTTTCCATGTATCAAATGACTCAGAACACACATAATATGACCTGAAAGTGGCAGAAATGAAGATTTAAAACTTGCCTTTCGTTTGATAATGCGGGAATACACATTATCGAGTGCACGGAGGAGACGGGGAACAAATTTTCTAACTTCTCTTCACCTTGAAGGCCACGTTTTTTTCCTAGGATCTTGGGTGAGTGATGTCGGCTGATTTGAGGGAGGGGAGAGGCTGCTGAACGTGATTGGTTTTCTTTCAAATTGATTAGGGTGAAGCTAAATAGGCTTTGGATACAATTAAGGCCCGCTAATCCTTTAATTAAATTGCTCAAATTGAAGCCCGATAAAATCGGATTTATTCATATTTTATTATCCATTTTACAGTCTAAAATTATAAAACTTTGGTATTTCAAAAATATTAACTTAGCACTTACCCGCTCGTTTGCCCGAAAAATCGCTTTCTTGAAAATAGTGTTCAAAAATCACATTTTACCTACTCGCTAATAAAATTTTAAATTTAAAATTAAAGAAATATTTTTTTGTCTCCTAAAATCTTAAAAAAAAAATTGGAATATTTTTAAAGTCACCTCTATCGTCCCCGATCATCCCTTCATAGACTGACACCGGATATTCACCTGAAATCGAAAACCTCAAGAAACACATTTAAAATCTCAAAATAAAATCATCATTAATAGTTTAATGCCTCAATTAATAAATAAATTTAAAACTTTTATCTCATGCATGTGGTTTACGTGAGCGAATCTCGGACGCTACATCGGGATCTATAAAGCCAACATTTGTGTGACCCTCAATGGTTCAATGATACAGCTAGAAGTGGGTTCACATGTCCATGTGATTCGGACTAAAAATGTGCTTATATGAGCTTACCCTAATCAGGTCCATTCTTATTAATCAACTACTTGATAATAAGAAGGTCAGAATCAAACTCTTATGGTACCCAAACCAGTCATGTTAAATGCCTTGCAACATCTCCCTAGGTATCAAATGATAGTGTCTGTAAGAATCATTAAATTATGGCTAGTGTACAGTACAGTCCCTTCAACTCATATATCCCAACAGATTCGACAACCATGGTATATCGAGAGTTGTCACAGAACCGATAACTATGTGTCATGTAGTAGTTTTATCGGAGTGTAACTAAAGAAACTCATTTCTTAATTACCACCTCACTCTGATAAGAGATTTCCTTACTACAAATACATGAGGTCATATAGGATATCCAAACCCGTAAGTAAGTGGCGAATACCCGACTACAATGCATCAACTCCTATATGTTTCGACACTACACCCAATCTTGCCGCTTAATGACTCCAGAGGAGTCAGTAAACAAGTCAAAGTGTAACCCTAGCACATAGAGTGTCAATATTGTCCCGGGTCATAAGGATTAATGGTGTACAACCATAAACTGGGATTTTTCACTCGATAAATAAGAACCACTTGGAATGTCCTATAGAGAGGGTTGTTAAGTGAACTCTACAAGGTGCACTTATTTGCATGCTTGGACATCCCATGCCCCTTATCAATGAAACATGGCACTCACATCACAAATACTAGCTGAAGCAGCCTTCATCCTTCTTAGCGGTGGCTGAATCGACTAAGAACATTTTAGAATACACAGTATTCCAAATATGAGTTTCATGATAGTCATCTCATGACAATCTCACATTCTTTCTACTTTTTTTTTATATTCAAGGACTTTATATATGCAGCAAGCAATGGTATATAGATAATGATGCGCCAGAAAAAAAATTCAAGTGTCATTATAATATAGATTGTCATACACAGAGTTATTACATGATCCCTTGGCCAACACTTGGCTCGACGGGCACCTAAATCTAACAATCTCCCACTTGCACTAGATCCAACTACCCATATGCTTCAAACACATTGGTTCGCGACGCTTCTCGAATAATGGCCCTGGCAGAGTCTTAGTTAGTGGATCAACAACATTATCTACGGAGCCGAATTTGTCTAATGACACTTCCCCTCTTTCCACAATCTCCCGGATGATGTGGTAATTTCTCAGTACATTTTTGGATTTCTAATGGGATCTTGGATCCTTTGCCTGAGCTATAGCGTCTGCGTTGTAACAACCATGTTTTTACGGTTGTAATTATAATGGAGTGATGGTTCAAATTGAATGATACAAAAAATTTGTACTTGGTCAAAAGACAACTAACCAAATACTTTTGGGCTAAACTGCGAAATTATAGAAATTCATATTCTAACTTGAAAACAGCTCAGAACTTATAACTGTACGGAATACAAACAAAGATTTACAAAATGATTTCACTTGGTTTGCAAAAACTGTATACGAATAACTTATACAAGTTCTGTACGAACTGAATTGTCTCAAAACTGAACTGAAATAAAAGCTATGAATTCTGGCTAGCACAAAAACGCAATAAACACCCCCGATCTGATCCATCTTGCACCAACCAGCAATCTCTAAACCATATCACCTGCACATAGGGAAACTAGTGAGCCTAGAGGCTCAGCAAGCAAATCTGGAAATAATTAAGGCAGGCAGTACAAGCATAAAACCAGCTTTTAATTTAAACTGAGAGATTGTAATCTGATAGAATTTGAAAGCTGAACTGATAGGATCAATAGGATCGAAAGTAGAAACAAAATAAGCCCAGGAGTTCAGAAGGGGGGAGGATTGAATGAACTCCTTTGATTTTTATATTTCAAATCCTTTTAAAAACGATTTTACAAGCATGTGCTCAACTCAAAACTGAATGACCAGCTTAGAGGTTCTCAGTTCTAATCTATTTTCTCGGTTAACAATATAGTGCGGAAATAAACCGATTAAACAGTGAACAGTAAGAAAATAACGATGGAAGTAATTAAATAGAGAGAGTCAAGAGTTTGTTTCTGGAAGTTCGGATCTCAAAATCCTACGGCTCCCCCTTCTTCCTTTCAGTAAGGTTCCAATAGAAGACTTTGATGGTTACAGCATCTGCAAGCACCCACTCACTTAAGCCTCACTTAAAGTGAATTCCTAGCAACCAAATACAAGGCATACTCCTCTGCTGATTACAAACCAAAGTATTTTAGAACTGCTTGAAGTAGCAAGTTCTTTACAGACTCTGATCTGAATATTTCAACTAATACAAAACTAATAGAGTTTTTAAAACTTCTGGTTTCTGAAACAATAAGATTAATTTGCTAATGTAAACAAGAAGGAAATCTCGAAGGTTAATTTTTTATTAAGAATTGAAAAGCTTCAAGGACTGTTATTCAAGATTGAGAACTGGGATATCAAAATAGATTAGAAATATTTTATCCTGAGAGTTGAGAGACGATAATCGAGTATCTACAGCTTCAAGGTCGAAAGTCTGAAATCGGAAGTCGAAAGAAGAAGAAAAAAGAATCTTTGCTTGAACCACTTCAGCTATATAAAGATATCCATCTTGAATGATCATTAAATGAGCCAGTAGACACAAACCTTATTTGAATACCTTTTGTGAGGATTGAGAATTTCGAATAGTGATTAATCAGTTTTGCTTAGGATTAGTCACGCGATTTTAGGGATTTGGAATTTCAGATTTCGAGGAATTGTAGGAATTTTGGTTTGTGAAGTTCAGACTTATGGAATTGGAGTTCAGCAGTTGTATTTTTCTAGAGGGATATGATCCCAGTAGTGTTTCAGCAGTAAGGTTTATCGATGGGAGAAGTAAAGCCAGCAGCATTTTTATGCGAAGGCTTGCGGGCAATTCAGCTGTTGGTATTTCAGTAGTAGCGTGATCAGTTGTGAGCTATTACGTGAGGAAGTCAGCAGTGAGATTCATGAGCATTCAGCTGTTGGTATTTCAGCAGTGGCATAATCAGATGTCAACGCTAGTCAACTTAGCAGTGAGTGTGTAGCGGGAATCAGCAGTTAGCGTTAACGCGTGTGCGATCAGCTGTCAAGTGTTGGTCAACAACTGAGTTGACTTCTGATGTTCTAGCGCCAATCAGCCGTTGCGTTTGCGAGTGATCAGCTGTTGGTTTGAGTGATCAACTGCTGGTAGTGAGGCGACGTCGTTTTACCTTTGTTAGCGGGAACCCTGATACGTCGTCGTTTGAGTTATTTAGCGTTTCAGCTGTTTGTCGTTTCAAGAGAGATTTGTCCCCAGTTGTTGGAGCACAGCGACGTCGTTTTGATTAATTGGTACGGCATCATTTGATGTTGTGTATTTGTAGTGCGACGTCTGTTGGTGTCGGCTGTTCCCGTTGGGAAGAAACGTTGGATTCAGTTGTAAGATTTCTACTGTAGCATTACCCGATGTCTGATTTAGTGGCACAGCAGCTGTTGTATGGAGATTTATATATATAAGTGTTGAGCGACACTTAGAGCATTTCCACCCGATATTTCTTATCTCCATCTTCGAAACCCTCGATAGCTACTGTTCACCCGAACATTTCTTCCCTAGATTCCTGTCGATTCCAGTCGTTATTTTTGAATTATATTGGTGGCGCTGGATTCTCTTTGAGTTGCTCTTTCGATTGCTACCCATTTGAGGCTGTAGTTCGACCTTGGAGAGAATCGCGAAGTAGCAGTGTTGTTCGATTATCTTCGCTTAGTGAAACCCGAGACTTCTTCAGCTCTCTTTAGCTTTTGGGTAAGAATTTCCTGCTGTTCTAAGCTTAGTATTAGCTGCTAGTACTTTATTTAGAGGTAGAACCAGAGTTAGGTTCTTGGCCGTAGGAAATTTTGTGTAGAGGATAAGATTTGAGTTAAAATATTGGATTCCTTGTACAGATTTCAGCTTTCAGGAAGTGCCTGCTGTGTTGGGCGTGACCAGCGAGGGGCAGAATTGTGCAGGTTGAGTTGTGCCGTGCCTTGAGAAATCTGTTGAGGTAGATTTAACCTATTAGAGGTACGAATTGAGCATCTCTAACAGCTTTGAGCGTGGACATGGCTATATTTCATGTTATGAAATCTGTTTGACTGTTGTTGTGTGTTTACGTGAAGCAGACTTGATGAATTGATTGATTGTATGTTTTGTTTTGCGTAAATTGTGCATGTAGAGATCTGATATGAATTTCTTGGCATACATGCATACATCTTGAGCCTTCTGATTGATTCATGACCGGATTGAGAGCCACGTTTTGATCGGTAGACTGATGAGTCGTGCATGAAAGGTCCAACGCTATCATCGGAGTGGTGAGCGACTTAGTTGTCATTTCGGAATACCACCGAGCTGTGATGGGCTGACGGGTCCTGAAGATCACGGATTAATGATTTCCCCGGTTGATACACTGTGTGGGTATAGAGGCTCGACTTGAGTTGATTACCAGTTGATACACTAGTCTTGATTACCGATTCTTTGACAGCCTCATGCATTTCATAACCTGATTTATAGCATGTTGCATGATTTGCTATTTTGATGGCTCTTCGTACTGAGGCTTGACCTCATATTTATTTTCCTGCTTTTGTGTCTTTTGGGTCTGTGTTACCCATTTGCAGGATCTACAGGTAACCAAGCTGGACCGAGTGGAACGCCAGCTGATCGATCCCCATTCCCTTGAGTCCCAGTTATATATTGTATTATGTATTGAACCAGGGAATGCCCTGTGTTTTTATGTATTGGGGGATCTATATCTGATTTGATATTTTATATTACCTGTTTGCGTATGAGTTTGATTTAACTTGTACTTTGATTATGAATATTTTGAATGATGATTTGAGTTCAGGCCCAAACTATTTCGAAAATTTTTAAGCCTGTTTTACGTTTCCGTGATTATGTGCTTAATTGTGTGGTAATATTTGTTGATTAGCACGGGGCCTGACATTTTTGGTATCAGAGCTTAAACTGGGATAAGCTCGATTTATTTTGATCACACTCGAGTCTAGGCACAGAGTTTTGATTTGATTTTTGATTAACGCTGTGGCTTATGTGATTTTATTATCTGTCTCTTTGATATCTGCTGTTTGTCTTACCTTGAGAATTGTTTAGATGCCGCCGAGGATAGGTAGAGGTAGGACTACTAGACGTACCGCAGAGGAGTCTAGGGCCTCGGATATTGATGAGGGCAATCAGCAGGTTGAGGATGTTACGAGACAGATAGGCAAGATGGAGCTAGTCTTAGCTAGGTTCCAGCGGACGAACCCTCTGACTTTTGCTGCTGCTGAGGGTGGTGCGTTGGCCGAGAGTTGGCTAGTGCAGATGGAGGAGCTGTTTGATACTTTGGAGTACACTCCTGAGAAGAGATTAAAGCTGGCGGTGTTGCAATTGAGGGATAATGCGCAGCGCTGGTGGAGAGGTACTTCCCGTATCTTACGTGAGATTGGGGCTGTGATTACTTGGGAAAGCTTCTATGTCGCGTTCCGACAGGAGTATACCTCGGAGTCCTACTACAACAGTCGCGAGCGGGAGTTTGATAATCTTAAGAAAGGGACGATGAAGGTGGCCGAGTATGCCCGACAGTTCTCTTCGCTCTTGATGTATGTCCCCCATGTAGCCAACCAGGAGAGGGCGAAGAGGAACAAGTTCATGAAGGGATTGAGGCCTGATTTGTTTCGGATGGTGTTGTCTGGTTCTCCTGCGACTTATGTTGACGCTGTGAATAGAGCGGTAGACATTGAGGAGAGTTTGTTGGAGGTAGAGGCTCCGGTTCGGCTGAAGTCTGGACGTGCTTTTCAGCCGGTGCAGAGTATGTCGCAATCGTTCCAATCTCCTCAAGGGTTGCAGCAATCGAATCGTCAATAGTTTGGACCTCGAGGGAAGCAGTTCAAGAAGAAGGCGAATTAGAGTTCCTCTGGTTCTGTGAGTTCTGGTAGCAGTGGTTCTGGTAGTATGTCTTGTGGACAGTGCGGGGGGAAGCATCCAACTTCGCAGTTTCGTGGTGTGCAAGGTACCTGCAATAACTGTGGACAGCCTGGACATTATCGGAGAGTATTTCCTTTGTTGAGGGGACAGACTTTGGTTCCTTCGCAGCAGGGTTCGGCTGGTGGTTCTTCACAGAGACCGCAGTTTCCCGTTCCGACCCAGCGATCTGGATTTCAACCCCATGAACCATCTAGGCTTGGAGGATCTTCTAGACCTCAGTTTCAGATATCGCAGCAGGCTCGGGTGAATGCCTTGTCGGGGGAGAAGGCTGAGGAGACACCTGGTATGTTTATCGTAGGTACATGTTCTATCTTTGATTTTCCTGCGAGAGTTTTAATTGATACAAGAGCGTCACACTCCTTTTTTTCTGCATGGTTTGTGCATGATTGTGGGTTGAGAGTTACCCCATTGTGTGATGTCGTATCTGTATCTACTCCTGCTGGTGTGTGGGTGATGTCCCGTGAGATCGTTGTGGATAGTGTGATTCGATTTGATCAGAACGTGCTAGTGGCGAATATGATTGTCTTGGAGATGAGAGATTTTGATTGCATCTTGGGAATGGATGTATTGTCTAGCTATAAGGCTACTGTGTACTGTTTCCATGGTGTGGTGAGATTTCGCCCCGATTCGGGTGAGAAGTGGGATTTCTACGGCACAGATTCGAGGTCGAAGATTCCACTAGTGTCTGTCATGGAGATGTTTAGTCTGTTATCGCTGGATAATGCTGGATTTATGATCTATGCGCTTGACCTTTCACAAGAGTCACGATTGGAGTTGAGTGACATCCCGATCGTCTGAGAGTTTCCCGACGTGTTTCCGGATGAGATTCTTGTAGTCCCTCCGAGACGTGAGATCGACTTCAGTATTGAGTTGGTGCCCGGTACAACCCCGATTTCTAGAGCTCCGTATCGGTTGGCGCCAGCAGAGTTGAAGGAACTCAAGGAACAGTTGAGAGACCTTCTGGAGAAAGGCTTCATCAGATCGAGTATGTCGCCTTGGGGAGCTCCGATTCCCTTTGTGAAGAAGAAGGATGGATCTATGAGGATGTGTGTTGATTTTAGACAGTTGAACAAAGAGATGGTGAAGAACAAGTATCCTTTGCTGAGGATTGAGGACTTGTTCGAGCAGTTGCAAGGATCGGTGGTGTACTTGAAGATTGATTTGCGCTCTGGCTATCACCAGTTGCGGATTAGAGATGCTGATGTGGCGAAGACAGCTTTTCGGATGAGATATGGGCATTATGATATTCTTGTGATGCCGTTTGGGTTGACGAATGCCCCAGCTGTTTTCATGGATTTGATGAATCGCGTCTTTAGCGAGTACATCGATCGGTTCGTGATTATCTTCATAGATGACATCTTGGTGTATTCGAGGAGTTTGAGAGAGCATAAGGAGTGATGGTCCCAAAGATAGGATCAAAAGAAGTAAAGGAGTTCAGAAGGGGGTTGAATGAACTCCTTCGATTTTTCTATTTCAAATTCTTTTCAAAACGTTTTACACGCGCTGCTTAACTCAAGTTCGTGTTACTAGACTTGAGGTATCTCAGTTAAGTGCAAATATCTCGGCTAACTAAAAAGTGCGGAATGAAGCCGATTAATTTGTGAATAGTAAACAATAAGTAAATGCGTAAATGTAAAGAGATAGATGGACAGAGTTTGTTTATGTAAGTTCGGATATAAATATCCTACGTCTTCCCTTCTTCCTTTTTCAGGTAAAAAAGAAGTAAAGGAGTTCAGAAGGGGGTTGAATGAACTCCTTCGATTTTTCTATTTCAAATTCTTTTCAAAACGTTTTACACGCGCTGCTTAACTCAAGTTCGTGTTACTAGACTTGAGGTATCTCAGTTAAGTGCAAATATCTCGGCTAACTAAAAAGTGCGGAATGAAGCCGATTAATTTGTGAATAGTAAACAATAAGTAAATGCGTAAATGTAAAGAGATAGATGGACAGAGTTTGTTTATGTAAGTTCGGATATAAATATCCTACGTCTTCCCTTCTTCCTTTTTCAGGAAGGATACACTAGAAGATTTGATGTACACAGTCCTTCTGTAGACACCCGATCACACAAGCCTCACTTGTATGAACTACTAGCAACTCCACAAACTTCACAAACTTCCACGCAGACGCAGCTGCTGATTTACAACACTTTGTAATATTTTCAAACAGCTTTTAAGATCACGTTTGTTACAGACTCAATAATGATAATAACAATGAATACAGTAATTTGAGTGCTGTAAAATCCTCTGGTTTCTGAACAAAGAAACACGATTCAACAATGTGAACCAGAGGATGACTCGAAGGTATATCTATGTAAGATTTGAACTGTAAGGTTCTTTGAGTCTTTGAGAGCTTGAAAGATAACTTCAGAATGCAAGTAGCTCAGAAATCAATTTGGCAGCGTTTCAGCAATAGCAAGAGTGAGTGCATTCTTCTTCAATTCAAAACTTCTGCTATTTATACTCTTCGCTCAACGGTCGATTAATTCTGATTAGGCAATGAATTCTTTTTTGAATACTGACAATCGTACACCGTCAATTCTGCTTCACTACATGGTAACATATAATTTCCATATATGTGCAATCCCATTGTAACGACCTTTGCCATTGTGTACTATTTACCCAGAAATAGTACCAATCTTGTCTCCTTAATTCTAGGCAATTGTACGATTTTGTTATGGCCATTGATCTTTTCCAATTTAGTATTCGATCGAATTTGAATCAACATAATGCTTGCGCCTGAAATCATTTCTGTTGGCAGATATTTCTTTCTTGAAGATGATTGAACAGTAACTATCTGTCGCGGTAAACATATCTGACCATTTTGTAATTTCAGCAACGCTGACGTCATCATATCTGTTATAAAACCACTGTAGCTGAATTCATCATATCTGTTACTCTACTGTGCTCATGTCTGATGACAGCAAACGATGTCCCGTTGAACTTACTGTTACCAAATCTGTTGATAGCAAACATTACTCGCACTGTTCCAATAACAAATACTGTTGCGTTATCTGGTGTCAGCAAACATCTCTTGCACTATTTCGATATCTGTTGGCAGAAAAATTCCTCGATACAATAACGATGTCTGTTGGTAGATATCTTCGCTAATACAATCTTCAAGTCTATTTTCAGCAACCATTACTGATCCAATAGCGATATCTGTCTACAGCAACAAACATTCTCAAAACACTTCCAACAGTAGATGCCTGACCCGATAACCCGAATACCTAATCCGATAACCCAAAAGTCTCAGAACCCAAATCAAATCAACTCTGTAACCTGGTAACACATCTCAAAGCCAAACCGATAACTGTTTTCAGCAACTTGATGTCTTATGAAAAGATTATTCGATTATCACCGTTAAGTCCAAATCTTTTCTTGTTTTTGGTTATCACCAAAACTATAAATTTTATCCTAACAATTTCCCCCTTTTTGGTGATGACAAAACCTAGCAGCCGAGATAAATAGATAGGTAAAATAAATTGCACACGAACTGCTGAGAACAGAAATTCCATTAACTGAAAATGAGGTACAAAAGATTTGTACAATAATAAGTCAATCCTCAATAGATCTAAAATCTTCTTCTTTTATACGATCCACTCCTGATCCCTCTGCTCCTTTCCCTTTCTCGATCAGCAGTCATCATTCTTTCCAAAATGTCTCTCTGAGCATTGTCAATAACTCTTTGAGAGATCTTTGCTGTTGTGACAACATTTCCACTGCTTTCACCTTGGTTAACAGGAGTAGGTAGAGGGCGGCGGCTGCTGCTATCTTCCCCCTTTTTGGCATCACCGCCACGAATGTAGTCGACAATATCGCCAAGCTGGGTGGAAAGGCTGAGAAGATCTGCTGCTATTTTTGCTTGGAATTCTAACTGTTCACTCCTGATAGCAGCAATTTTCCCATCCAAAGCAGTGATTTTTGCATCTTGCGCGCTTAATTCCTTTTTGACATCCACAAAATTTTCAATGACATTTAAGCCATGAGCCGCCACACCCTTCTTAAAATGGTCAATGTGTAGAAGCTGTGAGTCACCCTGCCTCTGAGTCTTGAGGAATACCCTGAAGTGAATGGCGGAGAGTTTCATGCTGGTGTCTCAGAGCATCTAGAACACCCCTATCAACAATATTGAGCTTAGATAGAATTTCGCCGTTAGAATCATTGATACGCTGAATTAACAGAGTCCGGAGATCATCGATTGCTTCAACAAACTCAGTGCGACAAACTCAGTCTGAATATCAGTAGTATCATCAAATGGAATATCATCTCCATCAAAGTGCATAGACAGACTGGTGGAAGATGTGGAATTCTCCAGTCACGGAGATGTAGCAGGAGGAGATTCTGGACTCTGCACAAAGTATAATTGCTCGTCCTGAGCAACAGTATGAATACCAGGACCTAATGCAAGTGGTTCATCACGCAAGGGTGAGGGAGAACGATAAACAGTAGATCCATCCGAAGAGGACTCCTCAAAATCTGATAAATTCTGTACATCTGAATTACGGAAAAAAGCCAACAGAACTATCTGTAAATATACCCTGTTGAAAAATATTGCGAAAACTCGCTGGAATGCGCTCAACTCCCAAATTATATACAACGATATCTGTGAAAACATCCTCTCTAACCGGCCTCAAACAGCCAAACATTTGGTATCGAACAATATCTATACACACTCTTGCCCAACCCCAAGTCTTGATCAAAGAAGGGGCAGCTCCCCAATACTGTACAGGCTCGATAAAGAAAACATGCGGAACAAAATTGTCTTCAATCACAGTTTCTGGCAACTTCTTCCTATTTACAAACAAGGGCAACTTGCAACTGCTCCTCCAGAAATCAGTGCCCTGAATGGGTGTCCACACATAGTCAATCAAAACCATTGGTCTCACCCAGCAAGTGGACTTGGCCTTAGAAAAGAACTGAGCAAGTACAGCACCACTACCGACAGATGTATCAAGAAACGTGGAAGTGCATGGTTTCTCGATAGGTAGGCCATGCTCTTTCTGCTGTGCAATCAGATCCTCAAGTGATTTCGAATGTGCAACAGACAGAAGATCAATTATTTTAGAGGCTGTAGCTGTCCACGACTGGCGAAGAGTGTAATGCTTAAGATGAGATTCAACAAACTTCCTGAGCAGCATTTCTCTGTACTTCGCCAAAATATACACCTTTCTCTTGACAGCAGTTTCTAGAGAATCAGTTTCAGCCCACTCCAACATCAATTTTTCTTTTGCTTTCAAATCTCGCAGAGCATCCAGATCATACAATTTATTCAAACTAAAAGAATGAAAGAAATCAACAACATCTAGCATCACCTGATCCCGGAGCCTTACCAGAAACTCCACATCCCGACAAATTAATTCAACCGTTTCACGTGCAGGATTCACTTTAACAGGTTCATCCTCCTCTAAAATTTCCTTTCCCTTGTAAAGCGTAGAAATGCGGGGCAAACTGGCATAATACAATTCACGTTCCTGAAACTCATTGATAGAAATGGATTCACCAAGTCTAATATTTGTAATTTCCGCGACAGTGACTGAGGGCAGCAACATGTCATCTGGAATTTTCAACAATAAATCATCTATGGACATGTGCTCCTCGGCAACTTGCTTGCTGCCAACAGCTTTGTCCAGATCCTTTTCAACCACTAGATTTTTGCTGCCCTCATCTTCTTCAACATTCGTTGTCTCAAACAATTGTTCATCATCAACTGTATCCACTGTTCCCTGAACTCGGTCACTGTCTGATTCATTCACCTCTTCAGCACCCTCAGAAATATAATCTCTAACCATTGTGCCAACTCTTCAGGATTATCAGCTGTTCAATCACCAAAAACAATGTCTCCAACATCGGTCTCAGTAAAAATTTGTTCTCCCAACTATGTATCATCTGTTGTTAGCTTGGAGGTCTCAGTAAGTATCTGTCCTATGATGAAATCCACCTCATCAGTAGTTGGCGCCACCTGTGCAGATACGTGGCTCACGTTTTGAAGCGATTCCTCAACATTTACTCCAGCAACTTTAACAGATTCAACATCTATTCTCTACTCGACATTGTCATCATCAGAACCCTCTGACAGAATCAACCTTCTCTTCCGTGATTTTCTCTTGGGTTCATGAGGTTGCTCGGCTGTCACAGCAGGTGTTGGTTCAATAACTTGAAGAGGTACTGCACCCTGTGCCACAGATGCCATTCATCGGATTGTCCACGAGCATTCAGCTGTGTGGTTCGTGGTTATGTATGTAAGAACTGTCTTAGGAGACAGAATCTTTGAGGACGGAAAAGGATTTGCTTCTCCCATGGTTAGCGCAGGGTCGCTATTCAACAAAATAGAGATTTGTGCTCCGTACCCCTTTGCCTTCTTCACTGTTCTGTCCACCATCTCTTCCAAAACTCCAAACAGTACCTTACTCCAGTTTACCTTCAAACCAAAATGGATAGCCGTCATCATTTGAAATCGTTCATTTGTCACAGCATCAAATGAACCTGCTTTCACCGTAATCGATTTTGCCAAGATATCATTCAACAGTCGATATTCATATTTTAGAAGCTTCTTCTTCCCATGTGCAACAACAGGTTCTCCAGACTTAGGGAAGATTTTCCTAGCATCATATACTAGATTCTTCGGTACATCAGAGAGGTCCGATAGCCCTTCAGTTGGCAACTCAAAAACCCCTGCAAACCTATATGAAGAAATACTGAAATACTTTCCTGAGATAGCCCCTATAATTTCTCCACCCTGTATCAACGCTGTATCGAAAAACTGTTCTAATTCTGGCTCATACAACACCGATTTGCACCCTAGAAAACCACGTAATCCACTGCTCTCCAGTGCTTTGAACATATTCTGCATGCCTTCGTTGTCTGGAATGTTCAACACTGATTCGAAGTCAACTAGATAGGCGTTGGTGAATGACGAGGAAGCCATTACAGAAGATTGAGAGTGGCAAAAGTGCCTGAGATTGAATATCTGCAAAAGAAATGCGAGAGCAAGAACGCATGAAAAATACTGCTCTCCAGTGCTTTGAACATATTCTGCATGCCTTCGTTGTCTGGAATGTTCAACACTGATTCGAAGTCAACTAGATAGGCGTTGGTGAATGACGAGGAAGCCATTACAGAAGATTGAGAGTGGCAAAAGTGCCTGAGATTGAATATCTGCAAAAGAAATGCGAGAGCAAGAACGCATGAAAAATACAGTAATATTGCAAGGTAAAAAATGGTAAAAATGGAGGTGCTGTAAATAAATAAGGAAGAATACGAAAAGGTAAGAGAAGGGACAATGTAGATGTGACTGGTCGTATGTGGACAACACGTGTCAAACATCCGACGGTGCGTACTATTTTTAGAAATGATTTTGAAAAGATTTTACCCGTACAGGGAAAAAGGTTAAAATCGACGCGCCAAAAACTTAAATAGTCACAACTAAGCAAAGCTGTTTTAATGTTTCATGGGGATGGAACGGAAGCTGTTAACAGATAAGCATCAATTGTGTACAGGAGATATCTGTTGACATATTTCTCCTGTTCAATTGACGTCACGCTTAACAACACAGAGACCAAGTTCCCCCTAAGACAGGTATCTCCCATCAGTAATGCTTACGTAAACGTTGCTGTCCAACATGTAAGGATGACGTAAGCATGTCTGTTCCCCCTGAACAGAAGAACTCACTACTGACGTAAACATTGCTCCTCCCTTTGAACGGAACACTTGTTGCTGACGTAAACATTGCTGTTCAACCTACACAACTCGTTAGTGCACAGACAAATTTATGGAAATTCTAAGAGACCTAACATATTCCTAAAATTGGAAAACTTAGTGTCTGGCAGAGGCTTTGTGAAGATATCAGCAACTTGTTGCTCAGTCGACACGTACTCCAACCGGACGTTCTTCTTTAGCACATGCTCCCTTATAAAATGGTGCCTTATGTCAATGTGCTTGGTTTTTGAGTGCAGTACAGGATTCTGGGTGATAGCTATCGCACTTGTGTTGTCACAGAGATGGGCGCTTCAGAAGCATCAATGCCATAATCCTTAAACTGATGTTGAATCCAGAGGATTTGAGCGCAACAACTGCCAGCATCTAAGTACTCTGCCTCAGCAGTTGACGTGGCAATAGATGTCTTCTTCTTGCTGAACCAGGAAATCAACCGATCTCCCAAGAATTGACAAGTTCCACTTGTGCTCCTGTGATCAATCCTGCATCCTGCGTAATCTGCATCACTATAACCGATTAATTGAAAGTCTGAGTCTTTGGGATACCAAAGACCCATGTTGGAAGTACCCTTTAAATATTTGAGGATTCTCTTAACAGCAATATAATGTGATTGCTTTGGCTCTGCTTGGAATCTAGCACACATACAGACAACAAACATGATGTCTGGTCTACTGGCAGTTAGGTAAAGAAGAGAGCCTATAATACCACGATACAAAGATACCTCTATGGCAGTTCCAGCTTCATCTTTGTCCATTTTGATTGAAGAGATCATAGGAGTTGCTGCTGCTGAGCAGTTGTACATCCCAAACTTTTTCAGTAATTCATTCGTGTATTTTGCCTGGTTGATGAAGATCCCATTTTCCAGTTGACGAACTTGCAAGCCCAGAAAGAATGTTAGCTCCCCCATCATGCTCATTTTGAACTTATCCTGCATGAGCTTAGAGAATTTCTTGCACAGCTTGGGGTTAGTTGATCCAAAAATAATGTCATCAACGTAAATCTGAACTAATAAGACGTGATCATCTTTAACAAATTTAAACAACGTCTTATCTACTGTGCCTATTGTGAATTCATGCTCAAGTAGAAACGTGGATTGTGTGTCATACCAGGCTCTGGGTGCTTGCTTCAACCCATAAAGAGCCTTATCCAGCTTATATACATAGTCTGGATGTGTATGACTTACGAAGCCAGGAGGTTGTGCAACATACACTTCCTCTGTTAATACGCCATTAAGAAAGGCACTCTTAACATCCATCTAAAAGACTTTGGAGTCTTTAAATGCAGCATAGGCTAAGAACATCCGGATGGCTTCTAGTCTAGCTACTGGTGCAAATGTCTCGTCAAAATCTATCCCTTCCATCTGTCTAAACCCTTGTGCAACCAGTCTAGCCTTATTTATTGTTACTACGCCATCTTCATTCAGTTTGTTCCTAAAGACCCATCGAGTTCCTATAACTGAATGATTATTATGTCTAGGTACAAGTTTCCATACTATCCCTTCCATCTGTCTAAACCCTTGTGCAACCAGTCTAGCCTTATTTATTGTTACTACGCCATCTTCATTCAGTTTGTTCCTAAAGACCCATCGAGTTCCTATAACTGAATGATTATTATGTCTAGGTACAAGTTTCCATACTTTATTACGTTCAAACTGATTTAACTCTTCTTGCATAGCGTCTATCCAACTTGGGTCAGCTAAGGCTTCATCAATTACCTTACGTTCTACATGTGATAGAAATGCAGCATCAAAATTATCATGAGATAGCTGGCCTCGTGTGCGAACAGGGGATTCGAAATACCTATGACTTGCTCAGGTGGATGATTTTTATTCCACCGAAGATCATGTCAATGGGATTTGCTCCTTGTTCCCCCTGTGTTGCTGACTGGATAGAAAAGTTTGGATCTTCTGACACTAATTTATGATTTTCATTGATAGCTTGTGCATCAGATTCCATTTGTGATACTTGCGGTTGTATGTGATTGCTGTTTTCAGCTTTGTCATCCACTGTTGGTCATGATGCCACTTGGGATGAAGTACTGGAAACTATTGCGTTAGCTGTTGGTGTATGAGTAGGAGCATTTGCTTGCGTAATGTCTGACATAGCAAGATCTGTTGGAGCAGCGTTTGTTTGTGCGGTGATTACTTCTGCTCCAGCTGTCGTCAGATCTTGTGGAACAATATTGTGTTGTGTGTCCACGCTTGGTTGTTCTTCAGCTGTATATCTTTGTGGCGACACGTCATCATCAGATTCTTCAAGACTTGTTGATTCCAGACGTGTGAACAAGTCGTGTAAGCTTGCAACTGACTTTGATTTGAAACTTGTCTCATCGAACACAACATGAGCAAATTCTTCAACAGTTAAACTCTTGATGTTGAACACACGATAAGCTTTGCTGACAGCAGAGTAACCTAAAAATATTCCTGCATCAGATTTAGGTTCAAACGCTGTTAGGTGCTTTTTGCCATTGTTGTGAACGAAACATCTACACCCAAACACCCTGAAATAAGATATGTCAGGTTTCTTGCCATGCCAGATCTCATATGGGGTTTTATCGTGCATCCTATTAATCATAGATCTGTTTTGAGTGTGACATGCTGTATTGACTGCTTCTGCCCAAAATTTTTGAGAAATACCAGAATAAGAAATCATAGACCTAGCAGCTTCTTTCAAAGTGCGCTTCCTCCTTTCAGTCTAACCCGTTTTTCTGAGGTACGTTCTTGCTGCTGCGCGATCACTTCTTATCCGGTTGACTGAACAAGATCTGTCATTTTGTAAACGTTTCAAAAGGTGTATCAGCTGGTCGGCGGTTTCAGATTTTGCTTTTAAAAACAACACCCAAGTATATTTTGAAAAATCATCAACTACTGCAAGGGTGTAGGACGTTCCCCCTAAGCTTGTTACTGAAATAGGACCAAAAAGATCCATATGTAAAAGCTCAAGGCAACGGGAAGAATGTTTTCCGCCTTTATTTTTGAAAGTCGCTTTAATATGCTTACCAAGCTGACAAGCTGCACAGATCTTATCCTCAGAAAATTTTAATTTGGGCATTCCAGAGACCATATCATGCTCACTCAACTTAGCAAGTGTTTTGAAGTTTAGATGGTTCATTTGTTGATGCCATAACCAACTCTTGGAAGAGTCAGCTGTAAGACAAAGCAGTTCAGACTTCAATTGCTCTGACCAATCGATAACGTAGGTATTCCCCGATCTTTTACCCCCCAATGCAGTCAGAAAATTTGAGTTCTGAACTGTGCACGTGTGTTGTTGAAAGTTAACTATGTAACCTTTGTCACATAGTTGAAACCAATATATCTGAGATAGAAATGTTACCATGGGTAAGCTTACCCTTACCCACAGTGTTTCCATGTGCATTATCACCAAAGACTATTTTTGCTCCTTTGTGTGGAACAACATCTGTCAACAGATTTGGGTTTCCTGTCATATGTCTAGCACAACCACTGTCCAGGTACCAGATAATTGAGTCATCGGCAGCTTTGTACCTGTTACCCTGCAATCATACAGACAAATTTTGGTACCCAATTTTACTTGGGTCCTGATTGGATTACCCCTTTCGGGACCCAGACTTGAATTACTCTTACAGTCTTTCCAGTACTAGAGTCCGTGAGGGTGTGTGCATATTTGCGGTGAGATATTTTGAGTTGTGATTTCATACTCTGACCACTTAGATCTCTCCTCGACTGATTCTTTGTCCAACCAGATTTTACCTTCGTTGAACTACGCCATGGCTGGTTAGAACAAATGGCTTTCGACCAGCTTTCGCTTTATCTTTGTCCAATTTGTTCTTTAGCCAGCTTGACTTGGAGTTCTCAGGTTTTGAAAAGCCGATACCAGCCTTTCCATTATCGTTCAGATTTGGAGAGTTCTGGTCATCAAATGTTATCGACTCAAAACAGTCATATATCACGTTGACTTTGACAAAGCTCATTTTATTGAACTTTTCATATGCTGATTGTGATTGAGTACTTGTCTCTCCTTCACTGCTTTCACTACTGCTGAAACCCAAGCCAGTTCTATCATGTAGTGACTTTTGGATTTCTTGCAGCTTGTGAAGAGCACGAGAAGACTTGTTCCAGGAGCTCATTTCGTTAGTTAATTTTTCAACTTCTGCTTTGAGCTCACTGGTTTCATTTCTCAACAAGCCATTTTCTATCTTCAGCTTAATCAACTCAGTTCTCAAACTATCAGTATCCTCAAGCTCATCAGAACTCGATTCTGCTGAACTATTTATCAGACTTGAGTTTTCGGCCTTGATTTCCTCAAATGTGTGAGATAAGCTCTTCTACTCATGGACCATATCGTTCAGTGCCTGAACTAGATCCTCACGTGTAAATTCAATGTTTGAGAAATCGAATACCTCATCGTCCGAAGTTTGATCAGCCATGAGGCAATGAACTTCCTCCTGTTCACTGTCACTTGATGAGGAGATGCTGCTGGAGGAAGAGTCTGAATCAGTATCTGCCCAGCTCTTTGTGCTTTCCTCAGCCATCAACACTTTGCGGTCATGCTTGCGGCTGGGTTTCTTGTCACTTCTTGTTCTCATCCGCCTGTCCTTGGATCGCTCCTTGGATCTCTCAACAGCTCTTTCATCAGTTTCCTCATCTCTCTTGTATCGCTCCTCCTTCTTGTATCGATCATCACTCCTCTTGTCCTCTCGCTTGTATCTATCGTCTTTCTTGGGCCTGTTGCACTCGGCTGCAAAATGCCCTGGTCGTTCACAATGGAAACATTTCATGTCAGATACAGATTTATCAATTTTATTAAAATTATTGTAAGGAGAGGAAGGGTGGAAAGATCTTCTCTTGAATTTCCCAAACTTCTTAACGAAGAGGGACATGACGTCATCGCTTAGTTGATCAGCCGTCTTGCTAGTGCTAGGAGAGCACTATTCAATTGTTGTAGCTGCCAATGCTTTTGTTGGCTGGGAGGTTGATGGTACTTGAGATCTTGTCTCGAGTTCAAATTCATATGCCTTCAAGTTTGCGAACAGATCGTGAAGCTCCAGTTTGTTCAAATCCTTTGATTCCCTCATTGCCATTGTCTTCACGTCCCACTCCTTGGGTAACGCTCTCATGACTTTCAATGCTAGCTCTCTGTTGCTGTACTCTTTTCCAAGACCGTTCAACTCGATCACTATAGCGCTGAATCTTTCGTCGAATTCTGTCATTGTTTCTCCGTACTTCATCTTTATGGACTCATACTTCTGTTGAGCGACGGTCAACTTGTTTTCTTTTGTCTGGTCGCTTCCCTCACATATCTGGACCAGCTTTTCCCAGATGTCTTTGGCTGTGGCACAGGTTTTGATTTTTCTAAACATCTTTTTGTCCTTGTCCAGCGTCTTGTATAGGATGTCCCTGGCCACATTGTCTAGGTTTGCTTTCTTCTTGTCATCATTTGTATATTCATGTCTGGCTTTCTCAAGATACCGAGGCTCGCCATTTGTTACAGCAACCGCCAGATTGGGCTTCATTATCTTCAATGGCCCTTCAATGATAACAGTCCACATTTCGTCATCCATAGCCGCCAGATGCGCTTGCATGCGTATCTTCAAGTCGTCATAATCTTATCTGGAAAACATGGGAATCTTGTTGTGAGAGATCGACATATTGAGATAATATAACGCACAAGTAATAACTGTTCAATAACTGAGAAACGCCTGCACTGATACCAATTGATGGTCCCAAAGATAGGATCAAAACAAGTACAAGAGTTTAGAAGGGGGGGGGGGGGTTGAATGAACTCCTTCGATTTTTCTATTTCAAATTCTTTTCAAAACGTTTTACACGTGCTGCTTAACTCAAGTTCGTGTTACTAGACTTGAGGTATCTCAGTTAAGTGCAAATCTCTCGGCTAACTAAAAAGTGTGGAATGAAGCCGATTAATTTGTGAACAGTAAACAATAAGTAAATGCGTAAATGTAAAGAGATAGAGGGACAGAGTTTGTTTCTGGCTGTTCGGATATAAATATCCTACGTCTCCCCTTCTTCCTTTTTCAGGAAGGATACACTAGAATATTTGATGTACACAGTCCTTCTGCAGACACCCGATCACACAAGCCTCACTTGTATGAACTCCTAGCAACTCCACAAACTTCACAAACTTCCACACAGACGCAGCTGCTGGTTTACAACACTTCGTAATATTTTCAAACGGCTTTTAAGAGCACGTTTGTTACAGACTCAATATGATAATAACAATGAATACAGTAATTTGAGTGCTGTAAAATCCTCTGGTTTATGAACAAAGAAACATGATTCAACAATGTGAACCAGAGGATGACTCGAAGGTATATCTATGTAAGATTTGAACTGTAAGGTTCTTTGAGTCTTTGAGAGCTTGAAAGATAACTTCATAATGCAAGTAGCTCAGAAATCAATTTGGCAGCGTTTCAGCAATAGCAAGAGTGAGTGCGTTCTTCTTCAATTCAAAACTTCTGCTATTTATACTCTTCGCTCAACGGTCGATTAATTTTGATTAGGCAATGAAATCCTTTCTGAAATACTGACAATCGTACACCGTCAGTTCTGCTTCACTACATGGTAACATATAATTTCCATATATGTGCAATCCCGTTGTACGAGCTTTGCCAATGTGTACTATTTACCTAGAAATAGTACCAATCTTGTCTCCTTAATTCCAGGCAATTGTACGATTCTGTTATGGCCATCGATCTTTTCCAATTTAGTATTCGATCGAATTTGAATCAACATAATGCTTGTGCCTGAAATCATTTCTGTTGGCAGATATTTCTTTCTTGAAGATGATTGAACAGTAACTATCTGTCGCGGTAAACATATCTGACCATTTTGTAATTTCAGCAACGCTGACGTCATCATATCTGTTATAAAACCAATGTAGCTGAATTCATCATATCTGTTACTCTACTGTGCTCATGTCTGATGACAGCAAACGATGTCCCGTTGAACTTACTGTTACCAAATCTGTTGATAGCAAACGTTACTCGCACTGTTCCAATAACAAATACTGTTGCGTTATCTGGTGTCAGCAAACATCTCTTGCACTATTTCGATATCTGTTGGCAGAAAACTTCCCCGATACAATAATGATGTCTGTTGGTAGATATCTTCGCTAATACATTCTTTAGGTCTGTTTTCAGCAACCATTACTGATCCAATAGCTATATCTGTCGATAGCAACAAACATTCTCAAAACACTTCCAACAGTAGATGCCTGACCCGATAACCCGAATACCTAATCCGATGACCAAAAGTCTCAAAACCCAAATCAAATCAACTCTGTAACCTGGTAACAAATCTCAAAGCCAAACCGATAACTGTTGTCAGCACCTTGATGTCTTATGAAAAGATTATTCGATTATCACCGTTAAGTCCAAATATTTTCTTGTTTTTGTTCTCACCAAAACTATAAATTTTATCCTAATAAGGAGCATCTAAGATTGGTGTTGCAAAGATTGAGAGACTCGCAGTTGTACGCCAAGTTCAGTAAGTGTGAATTTTGGCTTGATAGAATTATCTTTTTGGGTCATGTTATTTCAGTGCAAGGAATTTCGGTGGATCCGAGTAAGGTCGAAGCAGTTCTTAACTGGGATATACTGAGGAATGTTTCTGAGATGCGTTGTTTCTTGGAATTGGCTGGCTATTACAGACGTTTCATCGAGAAGTTCTCCTCAATAGCCATGCCTATTACTAATTTGACTCAGAAGGATAGGAAGTTCGTATGGACTGACGAGTGCAAGTCTAGTTTTCAGACGTTGAAGGAGAAGTTGACTACTTCTCCTATTTTGGCTCTACCATCTGGATCTGGAGGATTTGTTGTATGCTCTGATGCTTCTCTGAGTGGTTTGTGTGCTGATGCAGAACGGGTACGTGATTGCGTATGCGTCTCGACAGTTGAAGCCTCACGAGACGAGGTACCCCGTTCATGATTTGGAATTGGCTGCGATAGTGTTTTCCTTGATGATTTGGCGGCACTATCTGTATGGTGAAGAATTTGTGGTTTACACCGACCACGATGGCTTGAAGTATATCTTCACGCAGTCAGATTTGAATATGAGGCAACGTCGTTGGATGGAGTTGCTCAAGGATTTCAATTGCGAGATTCAGTATCAGCCTGGGCGAATGAACTTAGTAGCCGATGCTTTTAGTAGGAAAGCCCATCCTGATATGTTAGCTTCTTTGAGTATCTCAAGAGTCTACGAGCAGTTGAGTACTTCTGGTTGGATATTTCAACCGGTTGATCAGTATTTCATGGTTTCTTCGATTCAGGTTGAGCCGCAGATTGTGAGTGACATCAGGGAGGCGTAGAGAACTGATCCTTATATACATGAATTGAAGATTAAAGCCCGAAGTGCTCAGTGTGATGATTTTCCGATTGCTTCTGATGGGTGTCTGAGATTTATAGGGAGATTGGTGGTTTCGAACCTAATCGACTTGAAAGAAACTATCATGAATGAAGCGCATTGTAGTCAGTACAGTGTGCATCCGAGCGAGAGAAAGATGTACCATGCCTTGAAGTCTCACTACTGGTGGGCAGGTATGAAGAGTGACATTTCTGGTTTTTTTGCTAGATATTTGAATTGTCAGCAGGTCAAGGCTGAGAGGATGAGACCTGGTGGTTTGCTGCAGAGTTTAGAAGTGCCTCAATGGAATTGGGAGCACATCGCCATTGATTTTGTGACTCATCGACTTGAAAGAAACTATCATGAATGAAGCGCATTGTAGTCAGTACAGTGTGCATCCGAGCGAGAGAAAGATGTACCATGCCTTGAAGTCTCACTACTGGTGGGCAGGTATGAAGAGTGACATTTCTGGTTTTTTTGCTAGATATTTGAATTGTCAGCAGGTCAAGGCTGAGAGGATGAGACCTGGTGGTTTGCTGCAGAGTTTAGAAGTGCCTCAATGGAATTGGGAGCACATCGCCATTGATTTTGTGACTCATTTACCTCGATCGAATAGGGGATGCGATGCGATTTGGGTGGTGATTGATAGACTTTTGAAGTCAGCCCATTTCATTCCCTATGATGTGAGGTGTTTGATGAAGAAAATGGCAAAGTTGTATATCGACCATGTAGTTAGATTGCATGGAGTGCCTATTTCGATAGTTTCAGATAGAGATCCAAGGTTCACATCTCGATTTTGGAAGAGCTTGCAGGAAGCGATGGGGTCGAGATTGGCTATGAGTACAGCCTATCACCCACAGACAGATGGTCAGTCTGAGCGGACCATTCAGAATTTAGAAGATATATTGCGTGCAGTGGTGATGGATTTCAATGGTGGCTGGCAGGATTCCTTGTCCTTAGTCGAGTTTTCGTATAACAACAGCTACCAAGTGACTATCGGGATGGCTCCATGTGAAGCATTGTAAGGTCGCAAGTGCAGATCTCCAATCTGTTGGGAAGAGGTTGGTGAGAAACAACTTTCTACTCCTGAGTTTGTGTAGCATATGAAAGATCAGATTGATTTGATTCGGAGTAGGATGAAGGCTGCACAAGATAGATTTACCAGCTATGCTAACCAAAGACGTCGACCGTTAGAGTTTGAGGTTGGCGATCGTGTGTTTCTTAAGATTTCTCCTTTCAAGAGCGTGATGATATTTAGATTTAAAGGAAAATTGGCTCCTAGATTCGTTGGTCCCTTTGAGAGCGGATTGGACAGTTGTCATATAGGTTGAGGCTGCCTGATGAGTTAGCAGCGATACATGATGTTTTTCATGTGTCAATGTTGAGGAAATATGAGCCAGATCCTTCCCATGTTTTGAGAACCGACGAAGTTGAGCTGGATTCTGCCTTGAGTTATGTTGAATATCCAGTGCAGATTCTGGATAGGAAGGAGAAACAGTTGAGGAACAAGATAATTCCGTTGGTGATGGTCCAATGGAGCAAGAATGGCGGATAAGAAGCAACCTGGGAAGTGGAAGAAAAAGATGAGACAAGACTGGCATCATCTATTTGAGCAATGATAGTGAGAATTCCAGGTAAATTCTAAGCTTTGATTTGAGTCTGCTTAGTTGCTTGTGTTTCGATTTGAATTTTTGATTGTTTCTGCCTCTGTGTTTGTCTTTGATTTCGAGGGCGAAATCTGTTAAGTTGGGGAGAATGTGAGTATTGAAAAATTCGAATAGTGATTAATCAGTATTCTCCCCTGACAAGGCATTTAGCTGTTGGTATTTCAGCAGTGGCGAAATCAGATGTCAACGCTAGTCAACTCAACAGTGAGTGTGTAGCGGGAAGCAGCAGTTAGCGTTAACGCGTGTGCGAGCAGCTGTCAAGTGTTGGTCAACAGCTGAGTTGACTGCTGATGTTCTAGCACTAATCAGCCGTTGCGTTTGCGAGTGATCAGCTGTTGGTTTGAGTGACCAGCTGCTGGTAATGAGGTGACGTAGTTTTACCTTTGTTAGCGGGAACCCTGATACGTCGTCGTTTGAGTTATTTAGAGTTTCAGCTGTTGGTCGTTTCGCGAGAGATTTGTCCCCAGCTATTGGAGCACAGCGACGTCGTTTTGATTAATTGGTACGGCGTCGTTTGATGTTGTGTATTTGTAGTGCGACGTCTGTTGGTGTCGGCTGTTCCCGTTGGGAAGAAACGTTGGATTCAGTTGTAAGATTCCTACTGTAGCATTACCCGACGTCTGATTTAGGGGAACATCAGCTGTTGTATGGAGATTTATATATATAAGTGTTGAGCGACACTTAGAGCATTTTCCACCCGATATTTCTTATCTCCATCTTCGAAACCCTCGATAGCTACTGTTCATCCGAACATTTCTTCCCTAAATTCCTGTCGATTCCAGCCATTATTTTTTAACGAGATTGGTGGCGCTGGATTCTCTTTGAGTTGCTCTTTCGTGCTACCCATTTGAGGCTGTAGTTCGACCTTGGAGAGGATCGTGAAGTAGCAGTGTTGTTCGATTATCTACGCCAAGTGAAACCCGAGATTTCTTCAGCTCTCTTTAGCTTTTGGGTAAGAATTTCCTGCTGTTCTAAGCTTATTATTAGCTGCTAGTACTTTGTTTAGAGGTAGAACCAGAGTTAGGTTCTTGGCCGTAGGAAATTTTGTGTAGAGGATCAGATTTGAGCCAAAATATTGGATGCCTTGTACAGATTTCAGCTTCCAGGAAGTGCCTGCTGTGTTGGGCGTGACTAGCGAGGGGCAGAATTGTGCAGGTTGAGTTATGCCGTGCCTTGAGAAATCTGTTGAGGTAGATTTAACCTATTAGAGGTACGAATTGAGCAGCTCTAACAGCTTTGAGCATGGACATGTCTATATTTCATGTTATGAAATCAGTTTGACTGCTGTTGTGTGTTTACGTGAAGCAGACTTGATGAATTGATTGGTTGTATGTTTTGTTTTGCGTAAATTGTGCATGTATAGATCAGATATGAATTTCTTGGCATACATGCATACATCTTGAGCCTTCTGATTGATTGATGACCTGATTGAGAGCCACGTTGTGACCAGCAGACTGATGAGTCATGCCTGAAAGGTCCAACACTATCATCGGAGTGGTGAGCGACTGAGTTGTTGTTTCGGAATACCACCGAGCTGTTATGGGCTGACGGGTCCTGAAGATCACGGACCGATGATTTCCCCGGTTGATACACTGTGTAGGTATAGAGGCGCGACTTGAGTTGATTGCCAGTTGATAAACTGGTCTTGATTACCGATTCTTTGACAGCCTCATGCATTTCATAACCTGATTTATAGCATGTTGCGTGATTTGCTATTTTGATGGCTCTTCGTACTGAGGCTTGACCTCATATTTCTTTTCCTGCTTTTGTGTCTTTCGGGTTTGTGTTACCCATTTGCAGGATCTACAGGTAACCAAGCTGGACCGAGTGGAGCGCCAGCTGGTCGATCCCCATTCCCTTGAGTCCCAGTTATATATTGTATTATGTATTGAACCGGGGAATGCCCTGTGTTTTTATGTATTGGGGATCTATATCTGATTTGATATTTGATATTACCTGTTTGCGTATGAGCTTGATTTAACTTGTACTTTGATTATGAATATTTTGAATGATGATTTGAGTTCAGGCGCAAACTATTTCGAAAACTTTTTAAGCCCTGTTTTACGTTTCCGTGATTATGTGCTTAATTGTGTGGTAATATTTGTTGATTAGCACGGGGCCTCACACCTTTATAATACCGAGCATTAATTGTGCCATTAATAATGAGTTGATGTTTGTCTACTGTTGTTAGAGCTTAATAGAATTTATAGCCATAGTTGGTAAACATCGATTGTATCAACTCTGCGTTCTGTACGATATACTCTAAATGGCTCTGATTTTGAATATCTTTAATCCAATTTTTCTTAAAGGATTTATATGCTTTAATCTTGATCATTGAATCCTCTGGAACTAATAGCTGTTAAGATCTGAAGATGTGAGCTTAAATCTATTTCTGAGATGAAATCTTCTTCTTCTCTGAGCTGAAATCAGCTCTAAGCTGTTTCGTATATATAAGCTTCAAGATCTTTCTCCTTTATGGATTTTCCCTTTTTCTCTCTTTATCCGTATCTTTGTCTAACCTGAAATGCCTCTCTACGAATAGCATCAGCTTTCGCTGTTGCAGAGATCTGAACTGCAAAAACAAAACAAAAATATTACTAAACCTGTTCTATTCCTTAGAAGCCTCTGATCTGGTCTAATCTATAGAAGAAACCTCTGAGCTGAATGGATTCTAAATTGAATTGATTCTGATCTGAAATGCTCTGATTTGATCTGTTATATAAGCCTCTGAACTGATCTAATATGCTCTTATTTGAGTTTCTCAGATCTGATCTGTTATATAAGACTCTGAACTGATCTGAGACGCTCTGAACTGAGTTGCTCTGATATGATCTATTATATAAGCCTCTGAACTGATTTGATACGCTCTGATCTGAGTTGCTCTGATATGATCTATTATATAAGCCTCTGAACTGATCTAATATGCTCTGATCTGATCTGTTATATAAGCCTCTGAACTGATCCGATACGCTCTGATCTGCGTTGCTGTGATCTGATCTGTTATATAAGCCTCTGAACTGATATGATACGCTCTGATATGAGTTGCTCTGATATGATCTGTTATATAAGCCTCTGAATTGTTCTGTTATATATGCCTCTGAACTGACCTGAAAGAGACGTCTAATCGGTTAAGTCCTTAACCCGATTACTTATAGTCCAAATCTGATAGTCTTATATTCAGTTCTTTATCTTGTTTGTGCTCAAAACTTATAATTTTATTTTAACAATTTCCCACTTTTTGGTGATTACAAAACTTTGAAGCTTACGACTTAAAAAGAGACAAACTAAATTGTTCCCTTCAACCCCAGCCACGTTGTACCCATCGGCTACCCCCTTTCGACCAGCCTTAATCCCATCTCAAACCAACCTCATACCAGACCCATGTGACTCTCTAGACGTGAATTATAACCAAAAAAAAGTCCCTGGTCGAGCTATGGTAGTACAGCAGCCCCGACGGACCATCAACAAACGAAGGCGACAAGTAAAGAACATAAGAAAAATACTCCAACGCTTAATGTGAATGTCCAGCCATTAAAATTAAGGTTTACATGCATCAAATGACTCAGAACAAACATAATATGATCTGAAAGTGGTAGCAAGGAAGATTTAAAACTTTTCTTTTGTTGGATAAATCGGGAATACACGTTACCGAATGCGTAGAGGCGAACGGGGGAACACCTGTCAGGCCTCGTGCTCTACTCAGAGTTAAACCACGCAAAACAATAGCGGAAGCATACAAAAAGTGGCTTAAAATTTTCTCTTTAGGCCTGACGGTTTAAAACATATAATTTAAAATACACAATACTCAAAGTAATCCCAGTATTTTACAAACACTCAGTACAACAGTACAGCATTTAAACAAACACAAATACCAGTACTACAACGGATAACACAATCACACAAGGACAGGGCATTCCCCGGCTGTTAGTACTAGTACATATAGGCTATACGTTAACTGGGACACTCTATCCACCTCCAGGGGTGTCAGGTCTCGTGCTCTAAACAGAGTAAAATCATACAAACACATGCGGAAGCTATCCAAACACAAATACCAGTACTACAACGGATAACACAATCACACAAGGACAGGGCATTCCCCGGCTGTTAGTACTAGTACATATAGGCTATACGTTAACTGGGACACTCTATCCACCTCCAGGGGTGTCAGGTCTCGTGCTCTAAACAGAGTAAAATCATACAAACACATGCGGAAGCTATCAAAAAGCGGGTAAAATTTTCGCTTTTGGCCTGACGGTTTAGAACAATGTACTTTAAAATAGAGCGATATTCAAAATATATCCCAGTTTATTAAAACAACCAACAGTATAGCATACAACAACCATAACATGTATCCAACTCCAACTACTGGATACAATAACGAAGCGCAGGGCATCCCCCTGGCTAACTGATACATATATATATATATTTAAATATGCTATACGCAACTGTGGCACGCTAACCACCTCCTGGGGCACCACCAGCTGGGTTAAAACCACGACCAGCTGTAAAACCTGGGTTTCCGGAAAACAACACAACAAGGAAAACAACCAAGCCCCAGAGGGACATGGGGTCAAACCCCAGTACGGAAAGCAACAGATATAGCTAAAAGAATGCATAAGATAAAATGCAGATGCTATGCATGAGACACCATATAACAACTGAAGGCTCGACCAACAAGGGAGCTAAGGAACTCAAGCACAACTCCAAGAATCTGCAACAACAGTGGCCACGGGGTGTGTTCACAGTGTGGTAATGAGCCACTCGTCGTGATACTACACCCGAATACCAGATGCATCAAACAACTCAACCTGCCGTTGCCTCGTCCATGAACTGTGGTAGTTAACCACTCGGCGCATGGTGTCTAACGAACCCAGCAGGGAGATGAGAGTGCGGTATTGCCGCTCGCCCTTGCATCCTGGTAAGAATCAACAATAGCAATACAAGATACGAAATAATGGCTGCAACTGAAATATGAATGCAATATGGGAAATGCGTGTATGCATAAACATAGCAGCTAAAATCAACAGCAATCACATATACACACAGCAACATCCACGTCAATGCACAAACAGCCATCTAGCATTCAATCTCACGCCAATTCCCAGCTACTTCAAGCTCTGATCCGTACCTTATACTTCTGTGTAATAATTACCACAACAAAGGTCCCGGGAGAGCTGAACAACAACCTGTCAAAGCACACTCTAGCTAACAACAGCCTCCAAGAATGGTATAAGATGGATTCTCGTCTCGAGAGGAGTCCAACGCTACCTCGCACGCATCAAACAACGGCCGGAAACGATGGGAATTGCAGGAGAAAAGCTACGGGGTAACCTGGCCTAGGGTTCGAAGCGAAGAACACAATCGAGAAATATTCTAAGTATGAAATCTGGTGCTCGAAATCGAAGACAAGTCTTCCTTAAATACATCTCGCAAAAGCTGGTTAAATTATCCACCGACACGAGAGGAGTCCAACGCTACCTCGAACAAGCAAAACAACCACCGAGAACGACGGGAATTGCCGGAGAAAAGCTACGGTGAACAGTGCTCTAGGGTTCGAGAAACAGAGAACGAATGTCGGGGAAAATATTCTAAGTATGGGATCTGATATCTCAATTTAAGACCAAGTCTTCCTATATATAAATCCCGTAGCTGCTGAAATCTGATTTAAAATTCAACTGACATAACCAGCAGGCACCAACAAACCATCGGCTGGTCAAAAACCCGCAAGCATAATCCCAAACACAGAAAACGACGTCGTAGGACACTACCTACGACTGGTTCTCAACCAAAAGCTGTACAACCAGACGACTGGTTTAAACATCGCGGGAATTCCTCCAAAAGCTGGTACCAGCCGTAACATATAAAACGCAGCGTTGCAACTAATTAAAACGGCGTCGCATAACCCATCGACTGGATTCCTTAGCGCTAACTAAAACGAAGACGCATAGCCTATGTCATCAAGTCGCTAGTTCTCGCGCAAAACAACCAGACGCAAGCTACAGGAGCGTTGACCCGTGTTGACATCTGCTCCCAGCTGGACAACCAATCGACACACACACGCGAACAAATCGTCGCAGCTGGTACCAATCGCAACATCCAAACAACGTCGCGCCAACTTATCGAAACTCTGTCGTATCCAACCCGATACAAATTCACGCTAAGGCAACAGCTGATATTACAAGCGCTACCAGATCTCTCCAAACGACGACGTTTCATAATCCTGCGTTACCAAAACACGTTGCGACTGGTTTTCACTATTCAACCAGCTTTCACCAAAAACCAGCTTTCACCCAAAAACCAGCTTTCACCCAAAAATCTCAAAAATACGAAAACTCCCAGAATTGTTCTAGGTGAGGAATTTGACCCAAAAACACAACTTAAACATTCAAACAGAGATCTTAAGCCACCAAGAATCTCTAAACCCCGATACATTCCAACAATGATCTCTTATACAAATTCAGGTTTCACATTTCTCCCCCACTAAAAAGGATTTCGTCCCCGAAATCAAACAACATTTCTGGCACAACAACACAGCAACAGCAAGATACAAACAGAACTCTCCCAACACAAGGCCAAGAGTTCAAGATAACTGAGCAAACATATAACAACAACTAGGGAAGAAATACAACCAAAAGCTACAAAATACTGGAATTTAGCTCAACAGCTACTCAAACAGATGCGGCCACTCGCGCTGCATCTTTTATTCCATCTCCCAAGTAGCCTCTTCCCTTCCATGTTTGCTCCACTGCACCATCACCAACGGAATGGTTTTATTTCTCAGTTGTTTCTCTTTTCTGCCAAGGATTTGCAAAGGATATTCTTGATAACTCAATGACTGATCTAGATCCACCTCGTCAGTTCCAAGCACATGAGACGGATCTGGCTCATACTTCCTCAACATGGAAACATGAAAGACGTCATGAAGAGAAGACAACTCTGATGGCAACAACAGCCGATACGCCAAAGGCCCAATCCTCTCAACAATTTCATACGGTCCGACGTAACGAGGGGCTAACTTTCCCTTGTGTCCAAAGCGCATGACACTGCGAAACGGAGAAACTTTGAGAAATACACGATCACCAACCTGAAACTCATGAGGTCGACGCCTCTTATTCGCATAACTGGCTTGGCGATCCTGGGCAGCTTTCATCCGCTGTCTAATAAGATCCACATGATCTTTCATTTGCTGCACAAAGTCAGGGGCAGATAGCTGCTTCTACCCCACTTCTTCCCAACATACTGGCGATCTGCACTTTCTGCATACAAAGCCTCAAACGGCGCCATGCCAATCGTCACCTGATAGCTGTTATTTTACGAAAACTCAACTAAAGACAATGCGTCTTGCCAGCTACCTCCGAAATCCAACACAACAGCTCGCAACATATCCTCCAACGTCTGGATAGTGAGCTCAGATTGTCCATCCTGTCTGGGGTGATATGCGGTGCTGATATCCAATCTGGTACCCAAAGCTGTTTGCAAACTCTTTCAAAACTTGGAAGTAAACCTTGGATCTCGGTCGGAAACGATCGAAACGGGCACACCATGCAGTCTAACAACAAAATCAACGTACAGCTTCGCCATCTTCTTCAACAAGAAGGTCATTCCATACGGAATAAAATGCACAGACTTCGACAGACGGTCTATAACCATCCAAATAGCATCGCATCCTCTGCTGGAACGAGGCAGATGCGTCATGAAATCCATAGCAATGTGCTCCCAATTCCATTGGGGCACTTCCAAACTCTGCAACAGACCACCAGGTCTCATCCTTTCGGCTTTAACCATCTGACAATTCAAACAACGAGCAACAAAACCAGCAACGTCGCTCTTTAGTCCAGCCCACCAAAAGTGCGCCTTCAAAGCATGGTACATCATCCGTGCACCAGGATGAACACTATATCTGCTACAGTGTGCTTCCGAAGGATCTCCTCCTTCTAATCAATAAAATTTGGCACAACCAATATGCCCCGGAAATGCAAACAACCATCGGAAGAGACAGAATAATCCTCAAGCTCGCCAGCCCTGACCTTCAACTTCAACTCGTGGATAGATGGATCAGTTCTCTGAGCTGCTCGAATGTTAGAAACAATCTGTGGCTCCACTTGGAAAGAAGAAACCACCACACAATCCTCATCCGGGTAGAATCTCCAACCCGTAGTGTTAAGATGCTCGTGATCCTTAGATATGTACAACAACGCAAGCATCTCACTAGCCTTACTGCTCAAAGCATCGGCCACTACGTTCGACTTCCCAGGCTGGTACTTGATCTCACAGTCAAAGTCCTTTAGCAGCTCCATCCAACGACGTTGTCTCATGTTCAGGTCAGGCTGTGAAAACAGGTACTGCAAACTTTTGTGGTCGGAGTACACCCCAAACTGCTCGCCATACAGGTAGTGACGCCAGATCTTCAACGCAAAGACCACCGCTGCTAACTCCAAATCATGGACTGGGTAACGTGTCTCGTGCGGTTTCAACTGCCGCGAGGAATACGCAATGACTCGACCATTCTGTATCAACACACAACCCAATCCATTGAGCGAAGCGTCAGAACAAACAACGAATCCACCTGTTCCGGACGGCAGATCCAAAAAAGGCGCAGTAGTCAATTTCTCCTTAAGCAGTTCAAAAGCATTCTCACACTGCTCAGTCCAAACAAAAAGCTTATCCTTCTGAGTTAATTGAGTCATCGGCTTTGCTATACTTGAGAATCCCTCAATGAAGCGACGATAATAGCCATCCAGACCCAAAGACAACAAGCTAAACATCTCCATAGCTGAGATCAACGAGATCTTCGATCTAGAATCTTGGCCGTAGAAGTCCCACTTCTCGCTAGATAAAGGCCTAAAGCGCACAATCCCATGGAAGCAGTCCACGGAGGCCCTATAGTTGGACAGCACGTCCATCCCAACTATGCAATCGAAATCCCATAGCATCAAACGGATCAAGTTCGCTAACAGGACATGCTCACCAAACCGCAACACACCATCCAACAAAACCTCATGGGAGAACAGGCTCACACCACCAGGGGTAGAAACAGAAACGGCATCGCGCAAAGGGATGGTACACAGACCATGTTCAACAATAAACGAATCATAAATAAATGAATGCGATGCACCGGTGTCAAACAACACACGTGCAAGAAAGTCAAAAACAAGGCAAGTACCTGCGATCACCCGACTCGGTTTCTCCTCGGCCTGCTCCCTAGTGATGGCGTTAACCTGAGCATGCTGGGGTACTGAGAATAAAGACTGAGACGACTGTCCGAACCGAGACGGACCACGCTGCTGAAACGGCCTAAACTGAGTCTCACCCAATCGAGGCTGCTGAAACTGTTGAGAACGGCCCCTAGACAGACCTCCACGACCCTGAGACTAGGCCGCGGTCTGCTGTGATCCAGCTGACGGACACACTCTAGCAAAATGCCCGTACTGACCACAAAGGTTGCAGGAACCCTACACACCAACACACTGCATGGAAGGATGCTTTCCACCGCAAAACTCAGCCCGAGAACCACTGCTACTCGAGCTGCCCGAACCAGAACCCGACTTTTTCTTGAAATGCTGAACTCGGGGTCGAAACCTCTGACGGCCAGACTACTGAGCCACCTGTGGCTGCTTCTGCTGCTGGGGCTGATAGGCTGACTGGGAGGACTGTGAAAACTGCGCTCCCTGAATAGCAGGACGACCACCCGGTGCTGCCTACTTTGTCAGGCCCCGTGCTAATTACTAACAATTAACACATAATAAGCGCATAAACACGGAAGCTAAAAATCAGGGCTTAAAAATTTTTGAAATACCATGGGCCTGAACTTCAAATCATACATTCAAAATAGCAATAATAAAATACGAGTTGACTCAAATTCCAAAACAACAAGTATATCAACCAAAACAAATCCCCAATACATGATAACACGGGGCATCCCCCGGTTCAATACATATCATATATAAACTGGGACTCAGGGACGCGGGGATCGACCAGCTGAACTTCCACTCGGTCCAGCTTGATTACCTAATGCTCCTGCAAATGGGCAACACAGACCCAAACAAAATAAAAGCAGGAAAACAAATACGAGGTCAAACCTCAGTACGAAGAGCTATCAAAGCAGATAAACATGCAACATGCTATAAATCAATGCTATGAATGCATGAGGCTGTCAAGGAAAATCGATCAGCTAGGCCAGTGCTTCAACCGGCAATCACATCAAGTCGCCTCTATACCACGGTCTATCAACCGGGAAATCATCGGTCCGTGATCATCGGGGCCCATCAGCCCATCACTGCTCGGCGGTAGACACTCGTATCCGGTAGTCACCGCTCCGACGATAGCGTTGGACTTTTCGGGCACGACTCAACAGTCGGCCAGTCACAACGTGGCACCCAATCAGGTATCAAATCAAATCTGTAAATCAGGCTCAAGATGTATGCAATGAATGTCATTCAATTTCAATGCTCAATGCATACAGTTTACAATACGTGAAACAGAACATAATTCATTCAATTGCATCATCTAAATTCACGTAAGCCACCACGCTAGCAGAAGAACGCACGCACAGCCTTTTTTCAAAAACTTCGAAGTCCAGCAGCTTCGCGTTTCCACTTCCAGCGAAATTCAATCGTCTCAAAAGGGTAGCAAACAAAAGAGCTAAGAAAGGGGAATCCAGCGCCACTAAGATCTCCAAAAACAGAGGCTGGATGCGACGGGAAATGGCTGTGGAAAATCACGGTGAACAGTAGCTCGACGAGGGTTTGGAGAAGAAGATAAGAAATGGCTGGTTCAAAAATAATTCTAAGTGTCGAACAACACTTCTATCGATAATCTCCCAAATCCAACGTCTGCTAATTATCCAAGCAGCCGACAAAACCAGAAGGTAACAATCAGCAGGTACCAACTCTTTCTCTTCAATAAAATCAGCAGAAGCAAACAAAAAGCATTCGCGAGAAAGCACTTCAAAACAACACCGTTCCAACTTATCAAAACGACGCCGTAGCAATACTCCAGCTGACAACAGCTCTCGCAAGCAAAACATTCTAGCTGCTGGTCGTGAGAAATCACTCAAAACGACGAAGCATCTACTAATCCAAACGACGTCATTTTGGTTACGTAAACATTGCTACCAACAGCTCATTCTCTCCAACGAAAAGCTCAAAACGCAGCGTTTCAACTACTTCAAACGACGCCGCTTCTCAACATTCGTATTTGCGCGCCTGCTGATCAGCAGCAACCATCACGACACAATCTACTACCAGCAGCAAGGAATACGTCACGCCTACGTCATCATATCTATCGACTGCTCTCGCGACAGATTCCACAAACCATCAGCTGATCACTGTTCACAAGCGCAACTGCTGAATTCAATAGTCAACACTCCTAAATGTTGACTAACGCGTGTCACTTCCTCGCTCAATCTCACGCTATGCGCAACATCTGCCAGCAGCAATCTTCAACTCAAACTAAAACCAGCAGATCTTAATGCGTCGCGCTTACATCTCCTCTGCTGATTCCAACTCGACCAGCTGCGAACTACAGTAAATTGGACCATCACCAATGGAATTATCTTGTTCCTCAGTTGTTTCTCCTTCCTATCCAAGATCCGCACCGGATATTCGACACAAGGCAGAACAGAATCCAGCTCAACTTCGTCAGTTCTCAAAACATGGGAATGATCAGGCTCATATTTTCTCAACATTGACACATGAAACACGTCATGCATCGTGGCTAACTCCTCGGGCAGCCTCAGTCTATAAGCCAACTGTCCAATCCGCTCAATAATCTCAAAGGGACCAACGAATCTGGGAGCCAATTTGCCTTTAAATCGGAATCTCATCACGCTCTTGAAAGGAGAAATTTTGAGAAACAC
>KV001781.1:746581-780263 GCA_001598015.1 Dorcoceras hygrometricum | reverse complement strand
GAGGTCAAGCCTCAGTACGAAGAGCTATCAAAGCAGATAAACATGCAACATGCTATAAATCAATGCTATGAATGCATGAGGCTGTCAAGGAAAATCGGTCAGCTAGGCCAGTGCTTCAACCGGCAATCACATCAAGTCGCCTCTATACCACGGTCTATCAACCGGGAAATCATCGGTCCGTGATCATCGGGGCCCGTCAGCCCATCACAGCTCGGCGGTAGACACTCGTATCCGGTAGTCACCGCTCCGACGATAGCGTTGGACTTTTCGGGCACGACTCAACAGTCGGCCAGTCACAACGTGGCACCCAATCAGGTATCAAATCAAATCTGTAAATCAGGCTCAAGATGTATGCAATGAATGTCATTCAATTTCAATGCTCAATGCATACAGTTTACAATACGTGAAACAGAACAGAATTCATTCAACTCCATCATCTAAATTCACGTAAGCCACATAACAGCAAATCACAACACTGAAAAGATAGACATGTTCACGCTCATCTGCTAAGGGGCCGCTCAATCGTACCTTCCTTCTTCGAATTACCTAACAGATTCCTCCTGGCTCAAATCACGCAGCAGGAAACTTCCTGGAAGCTGAAATCTGTTACAACATAGCTAATATCTTAGCTCAATTCTGCTACAAAATCACGCTAATCCTACGTCCAGAAGCATACTTGAATCCTATACTTCTACGCAGGCATTAACTACTAAAAACCGAGCTCAAACTACAAGAAATGATCACCCAAAAGCTCACGCTAGCAGAAGAACGCACGCACAGACTGTTCTCAAAAGCTTCGAAGTCCAGCAGCTTCGCGTTTCCACTTCCAGCAAAATTCGATCGTCTCAAAAGGGTAGCAAACAAAAGAGCTAAGCAAGGGGAATCCAGCGCCACTAAGATCTCCAAAAATAGAGGCTGGATGCGACGGGAAATGGCGGTGGAAAATCACGGTTAACAGTAGCTCGACGAGGGTTTGGAGAAGAAGATAAGAAATGGCTGGTTCAAAAATAATTCTAAGTGTCGAACAACACTTCTATCTATAATCTCTCAAATCCAACGTCTGTTGATTATCCAAGCAGCCGACAAAACCAGCAGGTAACGATCAGCAGGTACCAACTCTTTCTCTTCAATAAAATCACCAGAAGCAAACAAAAAGCATTCGCGAGAAAGCACTTCAAAACGACACCGTTCCAACTTATCAAAACGACGCCGTAGCAAAACTCCAGCTGACAACAGCTCTCGCAAGCAAAACATTCTATCTGCTGGCAATAGCTCTCTCTCCAAAACATTCTATCTGCTGGTCGCGAGAAATCACTCAAAACGACGACGCATCTACTAATCCAAACGACGTCACTTCTCAACATTCGTATTTGCGCGCCTGCTGATCAGCAGCAACCATTACGACACAATCTACTACCAGCAGCAAGGAATACGTCACGCCTACGTCATCATATCTATCGACAGCTCTCGCGACTGATTCCACAAACCATCAGCTGATCACTGTTCACAAGCGCATCTGCTGAATCTAATAGTCAACACTCCAAAATGTTGACTAACACGTGTCGCTTCCTCGCTCAATCTCACGCTAAATGCAACGTCTTCCAGCAGCAACCTCAAACTCGAACTAAACCAGCAGCTCTTCTTGCGTCACGATGACGTCATCTCTGCTGATTCAAAGTCTACCAGCAGGAGCTACAGTAACTTGCTGCTGAAACTTGCAGCTGACATTTTTCTCCAAAAATTGCTACGACTGAATTTTCCAAAAATTATCGCAACGCTCAAAAATCGGCAGAAACCTCAAAATTCACGTTATTAATCCCAATTCAACTCAATTAATCACTAATCTAAATTCTCAATCCTCACATACTTCCTACGAGAACGACGACTACGTAAACATTCCTCAATGTCGATGGCACTATCCACAGCCTCAGCGTAAGTCTTGGGCTTACTAGTCAAAACCATCTGATACAACTCTTCATTCAAGCCCTCAAGAAATCAAGTTTGTTTGGCCCTCTCCCGGTCAGAGACATGGGGAACGTACGCCAACAGAGAAGAGAACTTCCTAGCATACTCCCGAACAGTCATGGAACCATGCTCCAGATGATCGAACTCCCACTCCCGAGCGTTCACATAAGACTCGGGCACATACTCCTGCCGGAAGGTCTCAAAAAAACTGTCCCAGGAGATCCCAACACCGGTCTCCAACAAGGTACTCGAAGGGCCTCTCCAACAGCGCTCTGCAGCCTTCCTAAGCAAGAGGGTCGCTAAACTCAGCCGGAGATCATCATCATACTACACCCGATCAAAAAGACAAATGATATTCCGGAGCCACGAGTCTGCATCCTCACTAGACTCGTCACCATTAAAGACTGGAGTGTTCATCCGGTGAAAACCATGCTATGACAACATCCATCCACTCCACCGGGGGAGGCAAGTCACCAACTTCCTCCTCCTCATCAATAACACGAGTATGACTGCGAGCACTACGCCTATCCTCATTCTGTCCTGCTGATTCCTCAAACTGCCCCCTAACTCTACCACGACGTCTAGGCGGCATCTACGAAAACACTCAACAGGATCAAGCAAAACAGAACAGATACAGCATAGATAGCATAAAACACAGAAATATGCAGTACGTAGTCACGTAGTCAAGCACATGCAACACACAACACTGTGCCTAGACTCGAGTGTGATCAAATAAATCGAGCTTATCCCCGCTTAAGCTCTGATACCAAAAAATGTCAGGCCTCGTGCTCTAAACAGAGTAAAATCATACAAACACATGCGGAAGCTAGGAGTTACGAACTCCACCAGCGCTAATCCTACCTCTCTAACTCAACAGAAAGCTCAAAGCAGGAACTTTACTTACCCCAACAAGCTAGGAGTGAAATCCGACGCTTATGTTACACAAGGGAGATGTCTTCGCACACCTCACCAGCTTCAAGAAAACGTTCAAAAAGAATATCCAAACGAAGCGTCTCAGCAAGAGGATTCCAACGCCACCACTCTCACTCTCGTCGGAGTTTTCTACCGCCGGCAATCGAAGAAGATAAGGTTCGGTGAACAGTAGCTAGGGTATCGCGACAGAATTTGGCAATCGGGAAATATTCTAAGTATGGAAACTGGATACTCAATCGAAGACCAAGTCCTATAATATAAGTCAAAGCTGATCACAGCTGAAGAAACAGTATCCACCAATACTTAAACTATCGCAACTGATATTCCCGCTCGCAAACAGATCTTGCAAAAGATCTCACTCTACGCTACAACAGCGATCGTTACTAACTCAAACGACGTCGCAGAGAATTACTGTTGCAACTGGACACGTCAGCCGCTACTCACTGCTGAACACTAACCAACATCTGTTAGCAACGCTACAACAGATCTCTCACACAGCTGACGCTAACGCAACTCATAGGTGTGTCTTATTTGCTAACCCAAAACGCTGTCGTTCCAACTAATCCAAACGACGACATACTAGCTACTCACTACTGAAAACACGCTAGCACGCTCTCTACTGCTCAACGACAACAGATCTTGCTACGAATGCTGAATACAACCACTACTGCTGACATCACCACTTCTGAGCGCCAACATTCAGCGATGACCCGCGCTAACTGCTGAACAGATTCCGCGCCAACCTCAATCTCTCCAGAACTGTTCTAAGGGCTAAAACAAATCCCGATAGCTTCTCCAAGCTCAACAACTCAAAGCTGATCTCAATAAAACCCGATTAATTAACCCAATTAATCTTTTCAGCTTTCGGGTCTCACATCTCTCCCCCACTAAAACAGGATTTCGTCCTCGAAATCGATCAACTCCAAAACAAGAGTTCAAGATAACAGGGGAAAGAAGCACAAGTAACCAACTACTGGAACAAAAGCAACATCTACTCAAACAGATGCGGCCACTCACGCTGCATCTTCTCTTCCAGTTCCCAAGTGGCTTCTTATCTACCATGCTTGCTCCACTGAACCATCACCAAGGGAATGGTTTTGTTCCTCAGCTGTTTCTCTTTTCTATCCAAGATCTGCAAGGGATACTCAACATATCTCAAAGTCCGATCTAACTCCACCTCATCAGTTCTCAACACATGCGAGGGATTTGGCTCATATTTCCTCAACATCGAAACATGAAACACATCATGTAAGGAAGGCAAAATCTGGTGACAACAACAGCCGATAAGCCAAAGGACCAATCCTCTCTAAGATCTCATAAGGACCAACATAACGAGCAACTAACTTACCCTTGAGACCAAATCTCATAACACTGCGGAAAGGAGAAATCCTAAGGAACACTAGATCACCAATCTCAAATTCTAAAGGCCTACGCCTCTTATTCGCATAACTTCCTTGGCGATCTTGTGCAGCTTTCATTCTCTGGCGAATCAAATCCACCTGATCTCTCATCTGCTGCACAAACTCCGGGGAAGACAGCTGCTTCTCCCCCACTTCTTCCCAACACACTGGCGATCTAAACTTTCTTCATACAAAGATTCAAATGGTGCCATGCCAATCGTGACCTGATAGCTGTTATTATAGGAAAACTCAACCAAAGACAATGTGTCTTGCCAGCTACCACTGAAGTCCATCACAACAGCTCTCAACATATCCTCTAAAATCTGGATAGTTCTCTCAGATTGTCCATCTGTTTGGGGGTGATACGCTGTACTCATAGCAAATCTAGTTCCCAAAGCTGTTTGCAAACTCTTCCAAAAACTGGAAGTAAATCGAGGATCACAATCTGAAACAATCGAAACTGGCACACCATGCAAACGCACCACAAAATCTATGTACAGCTTCGCCATCTTCTTCAAGGAATAGCTCATGTTGCAGGGAATGAAGTGCGCAGACTTCGACAATCTGTCTAGCACAACCCAAAACGCATCACAACCTCTGTTGGAACGAGGCAAATGCGTGACAAAATCCATAGCTATGTGCTCCCAATTCCATTGGGGCACCTCTAAGCTATGCAACAAACCACCAGGTCTCATCCTCTCTGCCTTGACTTGCTGACAATTCATACAACGGGCTACAAAATCTACAACATCACTCTTCAAACCTGCCCACCAGTAATGCTGCTTCAAGGCATGATACATCTTCCTTGCACCAGGATGGACACTGTATCTACTGCAATGCGCTTCTCGCAATATCTCTTCTCTAAGATCAACCAGATTTGGCACAACAAGCCTGCCACGAAACCTCAAACAACCATCAGAAGAGACAGTATAGTATTCCAACTGTCCAGCTCTCACCTTCAGCTTCAAATTATGGATGGATGGATCAGTCCTCTGAGCTGCTCTAATGCTAGAAACAATCTGTGGCTCAACTTGCAAAGAAGACACCACAACATAATTCTCAGCGGGGTAAAACCTCCAACCAGTAGTGCTAAGATGCTCACCTTCGAAATCTGCATCGAAGCCAGCATCTCCACTTGAGCCTTTCTGCTCAATGCATCATCAACTACATTCATCTTCTCAGGCTGATATTTGATCTCACAATCAAAATCCTTTAGCAGCTCCATCCATCTACGCTGTCTCATGTTCAAATCTGACTGAGAAAACATATACTGAAGACTCTTGTGATCGGAGTACACCACAAATTTCTCACCAAACAGGTAGTGGCGAAAAATGCTGTTCGCGAATAATAAAGACGACAACATGAGGTTGTGTATAGATTACAGAGAATTGAAAAATCTGACAGTGAAGAACAAGTATCCTCTCCCTGGGATTGAGGACCTTTTAGGTCAACTCCAAGGTGTAGAAGTGTTTTCGAAGATTAATCTCCGATCTGGTTACCACCAACTTAGGATTAAAAAATCGTATGTATTCAAGACAGCCTTCAGGACACGCTATGGGCACTACGAATTCCTGTCAGGCCGTTTGTATTGACAAACGCACCATCAGCTCTCATGGATCTGATGAACAGAGTGTTCCAACCGTTCCGGGACTAGTTTGTGGTAGTATTCATAGAAGGCATGTCAGGACCGGTGCTCTAAATCAGGGACCAATTGCTCAATTAATCCTAAATTTCACGGAAGCATAAAATATGGGATAAAAATTTTCATTTGGCATGAACTGGAAATATTAAAGTATAATCCTAATCAATGTATGGATTTTAACTCAAAATCCAAACAACTACAACAGCACTACTGAAAACATCCAATGTATGACAACAAATAAAGAACCCCCAAAAATATAGTATTCACTCAGGACATCCCCTGATTCAATAGTACAATACATAATATATAACTGGGACTTAAAAATGGGGATCTACCAGCCGACGCTCCACTCTGTCCAGTTGGATTACCTAAAGACCCTTCAAAGGCCAACGCAGACCAAAGCAGCCCAAAGGGGGGAAATAAAACGAGGTCAAACCTCAGTACAAAGAGCATCGATAAAGCAACAATCATATCAAACATGCAATATTTCAAACGTGCAATGCATGAGGGCTACCAAGAATCATCGGTAAGCTTTTGCAATAAAATCTCAATAATCAATCAGAATCCAAATCACAGCAAATCTGCAAGCTAAAGATTACCTGAATTAAGTGTATGCTAAAATAGATGAGAACACTACTCTCTTCTTTTCTTCAACTTCCCAGGTAGCTTCTTCTCTGCCATGCTTGCTCCATTGAACCATCACCAACGGAATAGTTTCGTTTCTCAATTGTTTCTCCTTCCAATCTAAAATATGCATTGGATATTTGACGTAACTCAAGGTTGGATCCAGCTCGAATTCATCGGTCTTTAGCACATGGGATGGATCTGGCTCATATTTCCCCAACATTGATACATGAAACACATCATGCATCGCTGCTAACTCAGCAGGCAGTTGCAATCGATAAGCCAAGAATCCAATCCTCTCAATAACCTCCAACGGGCAAATGAACCTAGGATCTAACTTACCCTTAAGCCTGAATCTCATGATGCTCTTGAAAGGATAAACTTTCAGAAACACTCGATCACCAACATGAAATTCCAAAGGACTATGCCTCTTGTTAGCATAGCTAGCTTGATGATCTTGTGCAGCCTTCATTTTGCTTCAAATCATCTCAACCTGATCCTTCATATGCTGCACAACCTCAGGAGTAGACAGCTGTCTCTCACCAACTACTTCCCAACAAATAGGTGATCTACACTTTCGACCGTACAAAGCCTCAAATGGTGTCATCCCGATAGTCACTTGGTAGCTATTGTTATACGAAAGTTCTACTATGGATAAAGAATCCTACCAGCCACCACTAAAATCCATCACAAATGCTGACAGCATGTCCTACAAAGTCTGTATGGTCCTCTCGGATCGGCCATCTATCTGCGGGTGATAATTGTACTCATTGCCAATCTCGAATGTGAGACCCGAAATATTATTGGATTAAGTTAATTAATCGGGTTTTGTATAGACCAGATTTGGCGTGAACAAATCTGAGATGGATCAGCTTTGAGCTGGTATGCTTGGTGAGCATATCGAGTTTCTCTGTATATTTGTGTATTGGGAACAGCTCTTGACAGTTGTAGAGTTCTGCTGGGGTAGTAGGCGGATTTGGCGAGTTGAGAAGTGTTGGTTGGTGATTTAGGCTTTGGCATTGGTTGATGGAAATCAAGGCTAGAGGTCAAATCTGGTTGCCGCAAAGTAATTGAGGAACGCTGATTGAATATCCTGTGCAAGTAGAAAAACGCCTTCGTTTGGGAGAAACCAGATTTGAGGGTGCAAGTTGTTAGCGCTGTGTGAACCGGCCTGGTTTGAGGGTTTGGTGTGGATCGGTTCCGGGTGGTCTAGACCGGAAGGCAGTGCGATGTCCTTTTGGAATCAGTGAACGCTCATCAGTTCTGGTCATTTAGATCTGAGTGTTTTAGTTAGGAGCGATACGACGACGTTTAGAATGACTCGTGTATGCATTACAGTTCATCGAATCTTATCATCTCCAATTGTTGATGGTAGACGGACTCTGATTGGAGCAAGAGTGGTAGCGTTGGACTCCTCTTCCGGAGGCGTTTCTTCTTATACCTCTTTCGAAGTCTTGAGTTAAGCTGGAAGAAGATCACGAAAGGAGCTATCTTGTGTAGTCTGTTAGCATTTCGGCAGATTTTCTTTTCCGTTCAGATTGTGCTTTCATGTGGCAGATTTGATGGCTCGGGAATTTGTTGTGGTAATTGTAGCTCAGAGCCAAGGTACGGATGTGAGCTTATGATTACAGCTTTGATATGGACTTGTGTATAAATGGCGTGTGCTGTTATGTTGAGCAGTGTGTATGCTGTTGTTTCTGTGCTGTTGTTTTCATCTGTGTTTATGTATATTATCTTGAAATCTGTTGTTATTCATACACGCATATCATGTTATTCTTCTCATTCCTTTGCGAGCCTTGTTAACAGCCTGCTGTGAGAATCTCTGATATGTTGTTGTTTGTTGTTGATCTAATCCTTGTTGATAGGGTGCATGTGATTGAGCGCCTGGGTAGCTCCCAGTTCTCTCATATGCGATATGACCTTCCAGTTCTAGCTGGTGCTGATGTTTTATGTGATTGAACGCATGGGTAGCTCCCATTCTCTCACATGAGTTGCGGCCATCCCTGTAATATGTTGTGATTGGTACCATGTGTGATCGAACGTCTGGGTAACTCCCATTCTCTCACACATTCTATGATCACTTCCAGTTCTGGTATTCAGCTTTGTGCAGTCCTTTGGATACTTTGAACTCCATGTTCTCATGCATAGCTTTTATAACTTGTTCTATCTGCATGTTGTTTTATATTTCTCTCCGTACTGGGGTTTGACCCCATGTCTCGTTGGGGCTGGATTGTCTTTGTTTCCTGTGTGTTGTTCAGGTTATCCAGGTTTCTCAGCTGGTCGCGGAGATGGCTCGGCTGGTGGTGCCCCAGGAGGTGGATAGAGTGTCCCAGTTATGTATAATATATAGTTATTTAGTAGAGTCATCACATGGGGAATGCCCGATGTGATGTTCTATTGCTAATTTGTATCTATGTTGAAAATGAGAGACTTGTTACGTCTGTATCCTTGATAGACGCTCTATAAGTTTGTATCTATTGTGGTTGATTTTCTGTTGTTGTAAAACCAGTATTTTGAGTATCTTGTATTTTAAATTATGATTTTCTAAGTCAGGGCAAAGCGAAAAATTTTAGCCACTATTTTAAATGCTTCCGCAATTGTATTTTACGTGGTTAACTCTGTGTTGTGCACAGGACCTGACATTTTTGGTATCAGAGCCTAAACTTGGATAAGCTCAAAGTGTTTTGATCACACTTGAGTCTAGGCACTTTTTTGTTTGTTGAATGTGCTTCACTATGTGTTATACCTACGGTGTGATCTTACTACATTAGTGTTTGCTTAGAATCCGCTTAGACGTAGGGGTAGAGCTACCAGGAAGATTCTGGAAGAATCTGAGGGTCAGAATGAGGAGATTCAGCGTAGTGTTCCTGGTCGTAGGCGTACTAGGCAGGTTGAGGATGAGGTTGATGTGCTGGAAGCCCATGTGGATGAGATGGAACTGATCATGGTGATGTTTCAACGTATGAATCCTCAGACTTTCGATGGTGACGAGAGTAGTTCCGATGATGAGTCCTGGCTGTAGCATATTACTGGACTATTTGGTAGAGTGCGCTATGATGATGAGCGCAGACTGAGTTTGGCGACCTTCCAACTGAGGAAGATTGCAGAGCGATGTTGGAGAGGTTCTTCACGTACGCTTGAGGAGACCCCGCACCAGACCGGTGCGGGGATTACTTGGGATAGTTTCTATACGGCATTCGGTCAGGAGTATGTTCCGGAGTCTTATGTGAATGACGGGAGCGAGAGTTTGACAACTTGGTTAAGGGAGCCATGTCGGTGGACGAGTATGCTCGAAGGTTTTCTTCTCTTTTGGCTTATGTTCCTCATGTGTCTGGCCGCGAGAGGGTGAAGAGGTACCGTTTCTTGGAAGGGCTTAATGAGGATTTGTATTCCTTGGTGTTGGCGAGTTCACCTACCAGTTATGCTGACGCGGTGGACCAGGCAATGGACATCGGGGAAGGGTTGAGGAACCGCAGGTCTAGGGTTTAGCCTCCAGCTGTGCAAGGTTCACGTCCCAGTGTTCCAGGGGCGCAACCTCCCCAGTTTCCCTAGTAATCTCAGCAGCAGCCCCAGCAGTCAGCGCAATAGTATGGGCACCACAGGTTCAGGCCTCGTGGCCATCTGTTCAAGAAGAATCAGGGTTCTAGTTCTTCTGGCTCGGGCAGTTCGAGCAGTAGTAGTATTCCTAGGGATACCTTTTGTGGCCATTGTGGTGGAAGACACCATACGATGCAGTGTACCGGGATTCAGGGTGCTTGCAACATTTGTGGGCAGTATGGACATTTTGCGAGAGTGTGTCCATTGGCTAGATCTCAGCATGCCGCAGCCCCACCACAGGGTCGTTCTGGTGGATCATCTAGAGGTCGTTCTTTTCCTGCTCCGCAGCGGAGGGTGGGAGAGACTCAGTATAGGCCGTTTCAGCAACCTGGTACTTCGCGGTTTTGACAGTCTTCCCAGCCCCATTTTTCAGGACCTCGGCATGCCCAGGTGAATGCCATGACTAGGGAGCAAGCGGAAGGCACGCTAGGAGGAGTGATTGCATGTACTTATACTGTCTTTGATTTTCCTGCACATGTATTGTTTGATACTGGAGCATCACATTCGTTTATAGCTGATGCATTTGTTGTTGAGCATGGTTTGCATGCCACTTCTTTATGTGATGTTTTTTCTGTTGCGACTCCTGCCGGTGTGAGCCTATACTCCCAAGATATTTTGTTGAATGGCATTCTTAGGTTTGGTGAGGATGTGTTGGTAGCGAACCTGATTCGGTTAGTGAAGTGGGATTTTGACTTCATTGTGGGAATGGACGTGTTGTCTAGCTATAGGGCCACCGTGGACTGTTTCCATGGCTTTGTGCGCTTTAGGCCCCAGTCTGGCAAGAAATGGAATTTTTATGGCCATGATTCCCAGTCGAAGATTCATTTGATCTCTGCCATGGAGATGTTTAGCCTTGTGTCGTTGGAAAATTCTGGGTTCATGATCTATGCTTTGGATGCATCCTTTTTGTCGTGTGTGGAGCTTAGCGATATCCTCGTTGCTCGTGATTTACCCGATGTGTTCCCCAAGGAGATTCCTGGTTTTCCTCCGTGGAGGGAGATCGACTTCAGCATTGAGTTGGTACCTGATACAGCTCCTATCTCGCGAACCCCGTATCGTTTAGCGCCAACTGAGTTGAGGGAGTTGAAGGTACAACTTAGCGATATTGGAGAAAGGTTTCATTCGACCGAGCATATCACCGTGGGGAGCTCCTATCTTGTTTGTGAAGAAGAAGGATGGTTCAATGAGGATGTGTATCGAATTCCGGAAACTGAATAAGGCTACTATGAAGAATAAGCACCCTTTAACGAGGATCGATGATTTGTTTGATCAGCTTCAGGATTCAGCTGTGTATTTTAAGATCGATCTGCGTTCAGGGTACCATTAGTTGTGCATTCGAGAGGAATATGTTGAGAAAACTGCGTTTCGTACGAGGTATGGGCATTATGAGTTTTTGGTTATGCCTTTTAGTTTGACGAATGTGTTAGAGTAGGTGCCCAACTAGCCAACTTGTGGCGTGTGAGTTCTTGTTGACTCTATGTAAAACGATCTTTATTTATGAAATTTGTATTCTTTTATGGCAATTCTTTATCTTCATTACTTTTTATAATGTTAACAATTGTGTTGGATAAAGACCTAGAATGCACCATAGTGTATGTTAGATGTGATAGTGGATATGATGGCTATCATGAAACACATCTAATAGTCACTGTGTATTCTAAAATTGTTCCTATTCGATTGGGCCGCCAAAATGAGGATAAGGCCGCCCGAGTTTGAGACTAGCATCTGCGATGTGAAGTACCACATTTCATTGGTAGGGAATATTGTGATGTTCAGAGCATGCAGATGGATGGTTTGCCTGGCGAACTATCGAGCTACCCTCGTTCGGATTCTCCAAGTGGTTACCATTTGTCGAGTGGAGAGTCCGAGGTCTTGGTTGTATGGATAGTCCTTACTACTCGAAACATCATTGAGACTACATGATTAATCGCCTCACTTTGACTCGTTTACCGACTCCGTAAGGGTCATCAGGTGTCGAGATTGGGTGAGGTCACGAAGCATGTGGGAGTCGATGCCTTGTTGTCGAGGATTCACCGCTCGTCCCAGTGCGTGGATATCCTATGCTATTTGAGGAGATAATAGTGTGACAAATCTCTGGCCAGAGTACTCTTGTGCTTCAGTGTAAATGAGTTTATCTGGTAGCACTCGTGATGTCGCTATTCTGATCTCCAAGATGTATGCATGGCTATCGAATCTCTAACGACTCTCGATGTACCAATGGTCATTGATTCGATCGGGATATATGAGTTGAAAGGACCGTACTATACGCTAACCATGACCGCCTGGTTCTTGCAGGTACTATCAGTGATACCTAGGGGATCATGGGGCTATGTTGCTAGACGCTTTACCATGATCCGATGGGTTAGTCCGAAAATGTGGTTTCGGAGTCACAAATGTTGTGAGAGTATGGATAGCTGTATCCCTGAATCATTGAGGGTCACACAAGTACTGGTTTCTCAATTCCCGTACGGAAATTAAGCTCAATTTGTTGAGTATAGTAAAAGGAAGGATGGAAGTGCGACTTCCGAAAATTAAATAAGGTCAAAATGCAATTTCCCTAAGTTTGGACTAGTTTGACTATCCTTAAAGCTTACAGGGGCCAAACTGCTATTTTGGATTAGGTGGTCCGAAAAATTGTTTTCACATAATAATGCTCAGTTTTGTAAACTGTGTAGATCGGTCCGATCTGATCGTCGATCGGGATTATGATGGAGCCACAGTGATGGACTTGAAACCAATGTGCACCCTGGGCCTGGGCCCGACCAAGCCCATTAAGCTGGTTCAAGCCCATGGAAAATCTATAAATAGGGGCCCTGGGGTTTAATTTGAAACACACCAAAAGCTCCTCAGCTTATATATTTCTCCCTTCCTCTCCTCTCCTCCCCGCCGTCGCCGCCCGCTGCCGACACCGTCGTCGAAATTTGTTCCGACCGTTCCAACGAGGAGATTCCGTCCATGAAACTTTCGTCGGTCTTCTAGTGCAAACCGGCGAGGGAATTGAGATTCCGATCGTGGACCGGATTAGGAGGCCAAAATCGATCAACCGTTGAAGTGCCAATTTCCTCGTGAAATTGGTCGGAGCCAGGCGCCTAGACGCCAGCAAGGTACTGTTCTGAACATTCTATGAATGTTTTTATTCAATTGCATAGGTGTATTGATAGTTCCCGGGCTCCAATTTTTAAATATTCCACTGCGCCCCGGGAGCGGGATCCGGATCCGCCGCTGTGCCAACAGAATGCCCCTGCAGTTTTCATGGATTTTATGAATCGAGTATTTTGAGAGTTCATCGATCAGTTTGTGATTGTGTTTATCGATGACATCTGGGTGTACTCGAAGACTCCGATGCAGCATAAAAAGTATTTGAGGTTAGTTCTCCAAACGCTTCGAGACTCGCAGCTGTATAATAAGTTTTCCAAATACGAGTTTTTCTTGGATAGATTAGTGTTTCTGGGTCATGTCATTTCGGCCGATGGATTGCCTGTCGATCCCAGTAAGGTAGAGGCTGTAGTGAACTGGGAACGTCCCAAGAATGTTTCAGAGATTCGTAGCTTTTTGGGACTGGCTAGCTATTACCGACGCTTTATCGAAGGATTCTCTAGCTTAGCTAAGCCTATGACCCAGTTGACCCAGAAAGACAAAAGATTTGTTTTGACAAAATAATGCGAGAACAGCTTTCGATTGCTCAAAGAGAAGCTAACCACAGCGCCAGTGTTGGCTTTGCTTTCAGGTTCAGGAGGTTTTGTGGTGTGTTCCGATGCTTTGCTTAATGGATTGGGTTGTGTGGTGATGCAGAATGGTAGAGTCACAGCGTATGCCTCTCGTCAGTTGAAACCGCATGAGACTCGATACCCAGTTCATGATTTGGAGTTGGAATCAGTGGTCTTTTCCTTGAATATTTGGCGTCATTATCTGTATGGCGAACAGTTTGTGGTGTACACAGACCACAAGAGTCTTCAGTATTTGGTTTCCCAGCCAGATTTGAACATGAGACAGCGTAGATGGATGGAGCTGCTTAAGGATTTTGATTGTGAAATTCAATATCAGCCTGGAAAGTAGTTGTTGATGCTTTGAGCAGGAAAGCTCAATTGTCTATGCTTGCTTCGTTGCTGATTTCGAAGGTTCATGAGCATCTAAGCACTACTGGTTGGCGTTTCTACCCAGGTGATGATTATGTTGTGGTGTCTTCTTTTCAAGTTGAGCCACGGATTTTTTCGAGTATTAGAGCAGCTCAGATAATAGATCCATCTTTCCATGAATTGAAGCTAAAGGTTAGTAATGGACAATTGGAAGATTATTTTGTCTCATCTGATGGTTATTTGAGATTTCGTGGCAGGTTGGTAGTGCCAAATCTGATTGACTTGAAGGAGGAGATCTTGAGAGAAGCGCACTGTAGTAGACGTAGTGTCCATCCTGGTGCAAGGAATATGTACCATGCCTTGAAGCCGCACTTTTGGTGGGCAGGTTTGAAGAGCGATGTTGCTAGTTTTGTCGCTCGATGTCTTAATTTCCAGCAAGTTAAGGCAGAAAGGATGAGACCTAGTGGTTTATTTTAGAGCTTAGAAGTGCCCCAATGGAATTGGGAGCACGTGGCTATGGATTTTGTGACCCATTTGCCTCGTTCCAGTAGAGGTTGCGATGTTATTTGGGTGGTTATAGATCGAATTTCGAAGTCTGCTCACTTCATTCCCTATAATATGACATATTCTTTAAAGAAGATGGTGAAACTGTACATAGATTTTGTGGTGCGATTGCATGGTGTGCCTGTTCCTATTGTTTCGGATCGGGATCCGAGGTTTACATCCAGATTTTGGAAGAGTTTGCAAACAGTTTTGGCCACCAGATTGGCTATGAGTACAGCCTATCATCCCCAAACCGATGGCCAATCTGAGAGAACTATCTAGACTTTAGAGGATATGTTGAGAGCTGTTGTGATAGATTTCAGTGGTAGCTGGCAAGATTCGTTGTCTTTGGTTGAGTTTTCTTATAATAACAGCTACCAAGTGACAATTGGAATGGCACCATTTGAGGCATTGTATGGTAGGAAGTGCAGATCGCCAATCTGTTGGGAAGAAGTGGGGGAGAAGCAGCTGCCTTCTATAGAATTTATGCAGCAGATGATAGATCAAGTAGATCTGATTCGACAGCGTATGACATCTGCACAATATCGCCAAGCAACTTATGCGAATCGCAGGCGTAGACCTCTCGAATTTCAGGTAGGAGATTTGGTTTTCTTGAAAGTTTCTCCTTTTATAAGTTTTATGAGATTTGGTATCAATGGAAAGTTAGCTCCCCGTTATGTTGGACCTTATGAGATTGTGGAAAGGATCGGTCCTTTGGCTTATCGTTTGTTACTGCCGCCAGATCTGTCCTAATTACATTATGTGTTTCATGTATCTATGTTGAGGAAGTATGAGCTAGATCCTTCTCATGTGTTGCGAACTGACGAGGTGGAGCTGGATAAAACTTTGAGTTATGTTGAGTATCCCTTGCAAATCTTGGACAGAAAAGAGAAGCAGCTCAGGAACAAGACCATTCCCTTGGTGATGGTGCAGTGGAGCAAACATGATAGAGAAGAAGCTACGTGGGAGTTGGAGGAGAAAATGTAACGTGAATGGCCTCATCTAGTTGAGTAGATTTTGCATTGACTCAAGTAGCTAGTTTGCTCGTTGTTCTCTTCCCAGTTACCTTGAACTCTTTCTTAGTAGTCTTTTGTTGCGTGTTAGAGGTTGCTGGTTGTTTTGTTGAGTTTGTTCAGTTCTGGAGTTGTTCTTTGATTTCGAGGATGAAATCTTATTTTTAGTGTGGGAGAGATGTGAGACCTGAAGGATTATTGGATTAATTAAGTTAATTAATCGGGTTTTGTATAGACCAAATTTGGCGTGAACAGATCTGGGATGGATCAGCTTTGAGCTGGTATGCTTGGTTAGCGTATCGGGTTTATCTGTATATTTGTGTATTGGGAATAGCTCTGGACAGTTGTAGAGTTCTGCTGGGTAGTAGGCGGATTTGGAGAGTTGAGAAGTGCTGGTTGGTGATTTCGGATTTGGCATTGGTTGATGGAAATCAAGGCTAGAGGTCAAATCTGGTTATCGCAAAGAAATTGAGGAACGCTGGTTGAATATCCTGCACGGGTTCGCAAAGAAATTGAGGAACGCTGGTTGAATATCCTGCACGGGTAGCGAAACACCGTCGTTTGGGAGAAACTAGATTTGCGGGCGCAAGTTGTTAGCGTTGTGTGAACCGGCCTGGTTTGAGGGTTTGGTGTTGACCGGTTTCGGATGGTCTAGACCGGAAGGCAGTGGGATGTCGTTTTGGGTATCAATGAATGCAAGTCAGTGCTGGTCAGATCTGGTCATTCAGATCTGAGTGTTTTAGTTAGGAGCGATGCGACGCTGTTTAGAGAGACACGTGTATGCATTAGTTGGATCGTGGTGCGATGTCGTTTGGTAGTAGCGCGCTGGTTTATCGTATGGTCCAGATCTGAAGTGGTACTCAGATCTGAGTGGGTATCAGCTTTGAGCCAGTCTTGTCGGTGGTTACTGTTCATCAGATTTGGGGAACTTAAGTTGTAATATAGAGGACTTGGACCATTGGAACGTGATATTTTCCCCAATACTTAGAAATATTACCCGTAACCTTACCCTATCGCGATACCCTAGTTACTGTTCACCGAAGCTTATCTTCTCCGATTGCCGGTGGTAGACGACTCTGATTGGAGCAAGAGTTGTAGCGTTAGACTCTTCTTGCCAAGGCGTTTCTTCTAATACCTCTTTCGAAGGCTTGAGTTAAGCTGGAAGAAGATCACGAAAGGAGCTACCTTGTGTAGTATGTTAGCATTTTGGCAGATTTTCTTTTCCGTTCAGATTGTGCTTTCGGGTGGCAGATTTGAGGGCTCGGGACTTTTTTGTTGTAATTGTAGCTCAGAGCCAAGGTACGGATGTGAGCTTATGATTACAGCTTTGAGATGGACTTGTGTATAAATGGCGTGTGTTGTTATGTTGAGCAGTGTGTATGTTGTTGTTTCTGTCCTATTGCTTGAATCTGTTTTTATGTATGTTATCTTGCAAGCTGTTGTTATGCATACACACATATCATGTTGTTCTGCTCATTCCTTTGGGCGCCTTGTTAACAGGCTGCTGTGAGAACCCCTGATCTGTTGTTGTTTGCTGTTGAGCTATTCCATGTTGATAGGTTGCATGTGATTGAGCGCCTGGGTAGCTCCCATTTCTCTCATATGCGATATGACCTTCCAGTTCTGGCTGGTGCTGATGTTTTATGTGATTGAGCGCATGGGTAGCAACCATTCTCTCACATGAGTTGCGGCCATCCCTGTAATATGTTGTGATTGGTACCATGTGTGATCGAGCGTCTGGGTAACTCCCATTCTCTCACACATTCGATTATCATTTCCAGTTCTGCTATTCAGCTTTGTGCAGTCCTTTGGATCCTTTGAACTCCTTGTTCTCATGCATAGAATAGCATTTATAACTTGTTCTATCTGCATGCTGTTTTATATTGCTCTCCGTATTGGGGTTTGACCCCATGTCCCGCTCGGGCTGGATTGTCTTTGTTGCATGTGTGTTGTTCAGGTTATGCAAGTTTCTCAGTTGGTCGTGGAGATGGCTCGGCTGGTGGTTCCCCAGGAGGTGGATAGAGTGTCCCAGTTATATATAATGTATAGTTATGAAGTACAATCATCACATGGGGAATGCCCGATATGATTTTCTATTGCTAATTTGTATCTATGTTGAACGAGAGACTTGTTATTTCTATATCCTTGGTAGACGTCTATATGTTTTTATCTGTTTTGGTTGATTTTCTGTTGTTGTAAAACCAGTATTTTGAGTATCGTTGTATTTTAACTTATGATTTTCTAAGTCAGGCCAAAGCGAAAAATTTTAGCCACTATTTTAAATGCTTCCGCGATTGTATTTTGCGTGGTTAACTCTGTGTTGTGCACCGGGCCTGACATCAAAACTATCGATGCTTGCAAGCCCTTCCAAAATCGTGAAGTGAATCTTGGATCTCTATCAGACACTATCTAAACCGGCACTCCATGCAATCTAACCACATGATCAATGTACAGTCTCGCCATCTTCTTCATGGAACATCTCACATCATAGGGTATGAAGTGGGCTGACTTCGAAAGCCTGTCAATCACCACCCAAATCGCATCACATCCCCTATTATAACTAGGTAAATGAGTCATAAAATCCATGGCAATGTGCTCTCAATTCCATTGAGGCACTTCTAAACTCTGCAGCAATCCACCAGGTCTCATCCTCTCGGCCTTGACCTGTTGGCAGTTCAAACATCGAGCTACAAATACAGAAATGTCAGTGCTCATACCTTCCCACCAGTAGCGTGACTTCAAGGTGTGATACATCTTCTTCTCACCCGGATGCACACTATAACGGCTGCAATGGGCCTCGTTCATGATGGTTTCTCTCAAATCGATCAGGTTTGGAACTACCAATCTACCACGAAATCTCAGGCATCCATCAGAAGAAACGGTAAATCTCCTGACTGACCATTCTGGGCTTTTATCTTCAACTCATGGATATACGGGTCAGTCCTCTGTGCTGCTCTAATGTGTGTGACCATCTGGGGTTCAACCTGAAAGGAAGAAACTACGAAGTACTAATCTATTGGCTGAAAACTTCATCCAGAAGTCCACAAATGCTCGTGGACTTTTGCAATACTCAAATATGTTAGCATCGCAGGCTGGGCTTTCCTACTCAAAGAATCTGCCACTAAGTTCATTCGCCCAGGATGATACTGAATCTCACAGTCAAAATCCTTGAGCAACTCCATCAAACGACGCTGCCTCATGTTCAGATCTGACTAAGTGAAGATGTACTTCAAGCTCTAGTGGTCTGTGTACACCACAGACTGCTCGTCATACAAGTAGTGACGCCAAATCTTCAAGGCAAAACAATAGCAGCCATCTCTGAATCGTGAATGGGGTATCTCGTCTCATGGGGTTTCAACTGTCGAGACGCATAAGCTACCACTCACCCGTTCTGCATCGATACACAGCACAAATCACTCAGCGAAGCATCGGAACAAACCAAAAAACCTCCAGAACCCTAAGGTAAAGCCAACACAGGAGCAGTAAACTTCTCCTTGAGCAACTGGAAACTCAACTCACACTCGTCTGTCCACAAAAATCTTCTGTCCTTCTGGGTCAACTGCATCATCAGCCTGGCTATTGAAGAAAAACCCTCAATGAAATGTCTGTAATAGCCAACCAAACCCAAGAAACTACGGATCTTCAAAACATTCCTAGGTCGCTCTCAGTTAAGAAATGCCTCGACCTTACTCGGATCCACCGAAATACCTTGTGCAGAAATAACATGACACAAAAAGATTACCTTATACAACCAAAATTCACACTTACTGAACTTCGCATAGAGCTGTGAGTCTCTCAGTTTCTGCAACACCAGTCTCAAGTGCTCCTTATGCTCCCTATATCTCCTCGAATACACCAGGATTTCATCTATGAAGACAATCACAAAACGATCGATATACTCACTAAAGACGTGATTCATCAAATCCATGAAGACAGCAGGGGCATTCGTCAATCCAAACGGCATCACAAGAAACTCATAATGCCCATATCTAGTCCGGAACATTGTCTTCGCCACATCAGCGTCTCTAATCCGCAACTGATGATAACCAGATCGCAGATCAATCTTGGAGTATATGGTCGATCCCTGCAGTTGATCGAACAGATCATCAATTCTCGGAAACAGGTACTTGTTCTTGATCGTTGCTTTATTCAGCTGCCGAAAGTCAACACACGGTCTCATGGATCCATCTTTCTTCTTCACAAAGAGAATCGGAGCTCCCCAAGGAGACATACTCAGACTAATAAATCCATTCTCTAGAAAGTCACGTAACTGGTCCTTAAGTTCCTTCAACTCCACTGGCGCCAGTCGATCCAGAGCTCTCGAAATTGGGGAGGTCCCTGGCACCAACTCAATGCTGAAATCAATCTCTCGTCTCGGAGGGAATCTAGGAATCTCATCCGGATAAACGTCTGTGAACTCTCGGAAAATAGGAATGTCAGTAAATTCTAGTCGCGAATCTTTCGAGTCATCCAGGGTGTAAATCATGAACCCAACATTATCAAGCAACAACAGGCTAAACATATCCATGACACTAGTGGAATCTTCGATCGCGAATCAGCACCGTATAAGTCCCACTTTTCCCCCAATTGAGGTCTATACCTCACTACACCATGGAAACAATCAACAGTCGCTCTATAACTTGACAGCACGTACATACCCAAGATACAATCAAAGTCTCTAATCTCTAGAGAAATCAAATTCATCACCAGCACATTCTGATCGAATCGAATCACACAATCCTAAACAACCTCACGGGATAACAACCACATACCAGCAGGAGTAGAAACAGATACAACATCATACAGCGGGGTAGAGCTCAACCCACACTCATACACAAACAAATCAGATATAAAAGAGTTTGATGCTCCAGTATCAAACAAAACTTGTGCAGGGAATTCGAAGATAGTACAAATACCTGCAATAACTCCCCCAGGCATATCGTCACCTTTCTCTCTCGTCAAGGCATTCACTTGAGCTTGCTGAGGTCCCGAAAACTGAGGTCTAGAAGATCCTCTGAACCTAGACGGTTCTCAAGGTTGGAATCCTGATCGTTGGGACTGGACAAAAGGTTGCGGTCTCTGCGACGAACCACCAGCTGAACCTTGCTACGACTGATTTGAGTACTATCCCCCATCAAAGGACACACTCTAGCGAAGTGTCCAGGCTTCCCACACTTATGACAAAGACCCTGAACTCCATGGCACTGAGAAGTCATATTCCTACCTCCACACTGACTACACGTCACCCCTCCAGATCCACTACCACCAGAGCTAACAGAAAACGAAAAACTCGAATTTGACCGTCTCTTGAACTGCTTTCCTTGAGGCTTGAACCTCTGGCGATTTGATTGTTGCGACGTTTGAGGAGGCTGAAATGAATGCATCCCTTCTGGCACGGGTTGAAAATTGTGTCCAGCTGTCGGCAGAACCTGATTCTGCACTTCCAAAATACTCTCCTCGATGTCCACCGCCCTATCCACTGCCTCAGCGTAAGTCGCAGGAGAACCAGCTAGCACCATTCGGAACAATTCGGGCCTCAACCCTCTCAGAAACTTGTTCCTCTTCTTCCTATCCAAGTTAGCAACGTGGAGAATATACGACAGAAGAGAGGAAAACTGTCTAGTATACTCCGCCACCCTCATGTTCCCTTGCTTCAGATTATCAAACTCCCTCTCACGGTTATTGTAGTACGACTCAGGGATATACTCATGATGAAAATCTGCATAGAAGCTCTCCCAAGAAATCAAAAACTCCACTCTCTCTCATGACTCGGGAAGTACCCTTCCACCAGCGTTGAACATGATCCCTAAACTGCAAAACAGCCAAATTCAGTCTCCTCTCCTGAGGATACTCCACCGCATCAAACAACTCCTCCATACGCTCCAACCAGCATTCAGCCATCAGACCACCCTCAGCGCTAGTAAACGTAGGGGGATTCGTCCTCTGAAACCTAGCCAACAATAGTTCCATCTCGCCAATTTGCCTAGTCACATCTTCCACCTCAACCTCTGCCTGTCTAGCTCGATGACGCAAAAGCACACTCTACTGAGCAACATCCTCATCGCTCTCGGGAGCCCTATACTCCTCAACAGTCTTGCCTAGCTGCTCTACCTCTACCTCTCATCGGTCGCATCTTCAAGGTACTCAAAGGTAAGAGCGAAAAGCGGATAATTCACAGAGTCAGATAACTAAAACATAGAAATCATAGAGTCAATCACAAACAAAAGCTCAAACTCTGTGCCTAGACTTAGGTGTGATGGAAAGAATCGAGCTTATCCCAGTTCAAGCTCTGATACCAAAATGTCAGACCCGATGCTCTTGGTCCTTGGGTTCAAGCTCTGATACCAAAATCTCAGACCCGATGCTCTAAATCAAGGACCAATTACTCAATTAATCCTAAATTTCACGGAAGAAAAAATATGGGCAAAAATTTTTCATTTGGGCCTGAACTGAAATATCATTTAAAGTAAAATCATAATCAAAGTATGGATTTTAACTCAAAATCCAAACAACAACAACAGCACTACTGAAAACATCCAAGTATGAAAACAAATACAGATCACCCAAATACAGTATTCACTCAAGGCATCCGCTGGTTCAATAGTACAATACATAATATATAACTGGGACTCAAAATGGGGATCTACCAGCCGACGCTCCGCTCGGTCCAGGTGAATTACCTGAAGACCCTGCAAAGTCAAACACAGACCAAAGCAGCCCAAAGAGGAAAAATAAAACGAGGTCAAACCTCAGTACTAAGAGCATCGATAAAGCAACAATCATATCAGACATGCAATATTTGAAACGTGCGATGCATGAGGGCTACCAAGAAACATCGGTAAGCAAGGAACAACGACTTAGCTGTGCAATAAAATCTCAATAATCAATCAGAATCCAAATCACAGCGACTCAGCTGGCTATCACGACTCAGCAACGACATTGGATTCTCAGCACGGCGGCTCAGCCGGCAAATCGTGACTCAGCGATTATTAGGTCCCAAAGAAGCAGACTTAATATGCTATGCGTCTATGTCAAGAAAAATCATGCTCACAACAATACATATAATTCCCACAAATAGGCAATGAAAAGTACGAACCATCATCGTAAACCATAAAGATCACATAGAATCACCTAACACATAATCACAGCACCTCAAACACGAGTGGAAATATTCTCAAGCTGATATTAAAGCTGCTAATATGTGCTCACTCGTACCTTTCTATGAGCAGCTAATACCTCAAAAAATCCCATGAGAACCGAGCACCAACAGCTCGTGTACGTCGACGGCCCTACCATCTCACCAAGAAACTCAACAGCAGCAACCCAAAAGTTCAAATCTTAAATCAAAGCACAATCCACATGTGATTAACGAAACCGGTTCGTGCAGTTCCTTTGAAAATCTAACTCTTGGTGTTCTCTCTCCACTCTAAATGGGTACGAGAACGTTCTCCACGAAAAGGGCTTTCAGATCGGGGTACCCTTACCCAAATCTAATAAGTCAATCTCCAGAAATCGAAGGAGGAAGATGATGGATGAACAGTGCTATTTAGTGTTCCTGGGAAAAACTATCGGGAGAGGATAATTGTTTTTTATGTGAATATATGGCTAAGTGTTTGGGAGAATATAAGGTATATACGGTCAAATTCAACTATGAATAATTCATACAGTGATCTGCTACAGTGCCACCGACCAGTTCACATCAAAACTGATACCAGCTTGGGCATATACCAGCATGCCTTTTCCCCAAACTGGTGCGTACAGCTGCTCACACTCTCAGAACGGATTACGCCCAGCAGCTTGTACATCCATATCACACCGCCAACACATATTAGAATCAACTAGCGTCTAAACTGATTTCACTAAACGACGTCGCATAGTCTCCAGCTCAGGACAACCAGCTCACGCGTACGTAGGCCATCTCGCACACCTCCAGTTCTTGCCTAAACTGGAAACCATGAACCGGTCTACACCAAACCATGAACAGAGACGGTCCACACAGTACCACCAGCTCGTGCACCTCTAAGTTGTTTTCCATCCCGTCGATAATCCAATAGCTCAGAGCTGTTCCGTCACACAACAGCTTGCGCAAGGGATAGTAAAACAATCACGCATTGGACAGCTTACACGTACTAGGCATTTCTCTCCAATGCTGAAACCTTCATAGCTCTTGTCAAATCTAACAGCTACTACCAGTTCTTCCTAAGCTGAACACCTCTCTGGTTTAATCATCATTCTGATCTAATTAATTCGTTAATCACCATCTAACAACTTCTGGTCCTCACATGGCATCCTTCTCTACTCCAAGAATAGAGAAGAACTGTGAGACCTGTGTTGTCGCAATAAGGTGTTGCACGGGTTGAAATCAGCTGGTAATAGATGCGTGAGTTGAAGTCATCGAATTTGTCTAAGTTTTGGAATTAGCCGTTGAGATGCTATCAGATGTCGCGGGAGAGATATCTGTTCGGGTTTTGCATCATCGATGAGCGATCGCGACAGCTGTTGGTATTTCAGACGTTGCGTTTTGGTAGAAAGCAGCAGCAATGCTGACGTGGATTTCAAACGTTGTTATTTTAGTTGCGATGGTCAGCAGAGAGAGCTAAGGAACTCTGAAGCGACGAAGTTTTGTGAACAGGAACCAGCTGTGCTATCAGATGTCGCGGGAGAGATATCTGTTCGGGTTTTGCATCATCGATGAGCGATCGCGACAGCTGTTGGTATTTCAGACGTTGCGTTTTGGTAGAAAGCAGCAGCAATGCTGACGTGGATTTCAAACGTTGTTATTTTAGTTGCGATGGTCAGCAGAGAGAGCTAAGGAACTCTGAAGCGACGAAGTTTTGTGAACAGGAACCAGCTGTTGGTTTCGCTAGCGTGTTTCTTAGCGGGTATCGAAACTACGTCGTTTTGATAAGTTGGAACGACAACGTTTTGGTTGTAACGTTTAGCGTCTGCTGTTGGTCGCGTTAGAAATCTACTATTGAGGGATCTGATGCGTTGTTTTATTCAGCTGCTGGTTTGTTGATCAGTCGTTGGTAGCGAGGTGACGTGTCCCTCTACGACGTCGTTCGGTTAAGTTGGTGCAACGCCGTTTAGCCTTAGCGTTGTTTGAGAGATTCAGCTGTTGGTTCGATCAACTGTTGGTTGAGATAACAACGATGACAACTGATTTTTGTTGGTGGAATCTGTTCCTGTTTCTATCAGCTGTTGAGAAGTGTATTTAATAGAAGACTTGTTCTTCGAATTAGTAACAGATCCCATACTTAGAATATTTTTTCCCAATTGTCGATCTCTGTCGTGAACCCTAAGCACTGTTCACCGTAGCTTTTCTCCGACGATTACCATCGTTTCCGGTCGCCGTTTTGAATGTGTGAGGTAGAGTTGGACTCCTCTCGTGAAGGTTCTTCATCCCATACCATTTTATGGAAGCATAGTTGGCTGGAAGCAAGATCGCGAAGCAGCTTCTTCGTCCATGTGTTGCGTTGTTCAGGTAGCGCTTCGAATTATTCGATGAGATCTTACTCTTAGACTTGTTTAGAGCTTCCTGTTGAGTTGTTGGGTAGGATTAATTGTTGGTTGAGTTGTTGCTCCCAGGCCGTGAATTATGTGTAGTTCCTGAGTTCTATGCGAGCGTTGTTCAGTAGGTTCTTATCAGATTTCTCAGGACTCCATTGTGGTGAGCTTTATCAAATCGAGGTACGGATTTGAGCTTGTTATAGCTTGGAATTGGCGTGGGATTTAATGTGAGGTTGCTGGTATGCATCACTATGTGTGTATGCCGTGTATGGTTGTTGTTTTCATAGGTTATATGTTAGCTTCTTTCTGTTATATGCATACACGCATTGTTCACGAGCATTTCAGATCCCTGTTGCTTTGTACCTTGTTGTTGTTGCTCTGTTTCTTACTAGGATGCGAGGGCGAGCGGCAATACCGCACTCTCATCTCCCTACTGGGATCTATTAGCCCTCATGCGTCGAGTGGTTAACTAACACAGTTCATGGGTTGGGCAACGGCAGGTTGAGCTGTTTGATTGATCTGGTATTTGGGTGTGGTGTAAAGACGAGCGGGAAATTCCCGTATGCTTGTACACACACCATGGCCACTATTCAATGCAGATTCCGTTGAGTTGTGCTTGAGTTCCTTGGCTCCCTTCTTCGATTGAAGCCTTCAGCTGTTGTTCTGTGTCTCATGCATAGCATCTGCATTTTATCTTTAGCTGTTTCTTTAGCTGTTTCAGTTGCTCTCCGTACTAGGGTTTGACCACATGTCCCTCTGGGACTTGGTTTGTTTTGTTTGCCTGTTTGTCGTTCAGGTTTCCCAGGTTACTCAGCTGGTCATGGAGTTGCCCGGCTGGAGGTGCCCAAGAGGTGGTTAGAGTGTCCCACTTAGTATAGTATATATATATGTATCAGTACTGTTAGCCGGGGGATTCCCTGTTCTCTGATGTATTCAGTTGTGGTTGTTTTCAGGTACTTGATGTATGTGTTATGCTGTACTGTTTTACTGTGGCTTGTAGCCCTTTGTCTATTTATTGTAAACTGGGATATATTTTGAGTATCACCGTATTTTAAATTATATTATTTTAAACCTTCAGCCAAAGCAAAAATTTTAACCACTTTTTAGTTGCTTCCGCTAGTGTTGCGTGGTTTATCTCTGATGTGAGCACGAGGCCTGACATTTTTTGTATCAGAGCTTAAGCTGGGATAAGCTCGATTTCTTTGATCACACTTGAGTCTAGGCACAGTGTCGTGTGTTGCTTGTGTTTGACTATGTGACTTATGTGCTGCATATTGTTTGTGTTATATGATATCTATGTTGTTTCTGTTCTGTGTTTCCTTATCCTGTTGAGTGTATTCGTAGATGCCGCCTAGACGTAGAGCTAGAGGTAGGGGCAGTTTCAGGAATTGGAAGGGCAGAATGAGGATCAAGGTAGTATTCCTCTTCGTGGTCATGGTAGGCGTGAGGAGGATGACTTGGCAACCCGAGTGGAGAGCATGGAGATTGTGATGGCTAGGTTCCAAAGGATGAGTCCCCATATTTTCAACGGTGACGAGTCTAGCGAGGATGCAGATTCGTGGCTATGGCACATCACTGGTTTGTTCGACCGTGTCCAGTACAATGATGATCTTCGATTGAGTTTGGAGACCTTTCAGCTGAGGAAGGGTGCGGAGCGCTGGTGGCGAGGCGCTTCGAGGACGCTAGAGGAGACAGGTGTGGAGATTACTTGGGACAGTTTCTGCATTGCCTTCAGACAAGAGTATGTCCCAGAGTCGTACGTGAACGCCCGTGAGCAGGAGTCCTACAACTTAGAGCAGGGCAGCATGTCTGTTAGGGAGTATGCCCGTAGGTTTTCTTCTCTGTTGGCGTATGTCCCGCATGTAGCTGGCCGGGAGAGGGCCAAGAGGACCAATTTTCTTGAGGGTTTGAACGAAGAGTTGTATACTTTGGTTTTGTCGAGCAAACCAAAGAGCTATGCAGAAGCTGTGGATAGCGCTATTGATATCGAGGAAGGTCTGCGGAACCGGAGGTCGCGTGCTAGGCCTCAGGGTGCTTAGGGTGGTCGTCCTGCTGTTCACGGAGCACAGTCTTTGCAGTCTTCCCAGTCTGCCCATCAACCCCAGCTGCAGCAGCAGTTGGCTCAGCAGTCTGGCCGCCAGAGGTTCCGACCTCGTGGCCATCCGTTTAAGAAGAATTCTGGTTCTGGTTCTTCTGGTTCTGGCAGCTCTAGTAGCAGAGGTTCTAGGGCAGAGTTTTGTAGTTACTGTGGAGGCAAGCATCCACGACTCAGTGCGTTGGTGTGCAGGGCTATTGTAATATCTGTGGTCAGTATGGGAATTTCACGAGGGTGTGTCCGTCGGCTGGATCGCAGCAAGCTGCAGCCCCACCTATGGTCTAGGAGGATTTTCTAGGGCTCGTTCCCCTTAGTTTCCACAACCTAGGGTTGGAGAGACGCAGTTTAGGCCATTCCAGTTGCCTGGTCCGTTGTGTTTTGGACAGTCGTCTTAGCAGTATTTCTCTGGACCCCAACATGCTCAAGCGAACGCTGTTACTAGGGAGAAAGCGGAGTAGAAACCGAGCAGGGTGATTGCAGGTACATTCCTTGTCTTTGATTTTCCTGAACGAGTGTTGTTTGACACTGGCGCATCGCATTCGTTTATTGCTGATTCTTTTGTGGTCGAGCATGGTCTGCATACCACTTCTTTGCGTGATGTTGTTTCTGTTTCTACTCCTGGCGGTACGAGCTTGTACTCCCAAGAGGTTTTTCTGAAGAGCGTTCTGAGGTTTAGTGAGCATGTGTTGATAGCGAATTTGATTCGTTTGATGTTGTGGTACTTCTACTGCATAGTTCCATGGGATCGTGCGTTTTAGGCCTCAGTCCGGTGAGAAATGGAATTTCTATGGTGCTGACTCTCAGTCGAAGATTCCGTTAGTCTGAGCGATGGAGATGTTCGGCTTGTTGTCGGCGGAGAACGCTGGTTTTATGATTTACGCGTTGGATGCATCTTCTTCTTTGCATATGCAGCTCAGCGACGTTCCAGTGGTGCGTCATTTTCCTGATGTGTTTCCGGAGGAGATTCCTGGTTTTCCTCCGCAGAGGGAGATTGACTTTAGCATTGAGTTGGTGCCTGGCACAGCTCCGATTTCGCGTGCACCATATCGTTTAGCGCCTGCTGAGTTGAGAGAGCTCAAGGTGCAACTGGATGATTTGCTGGAGAAAGGTTTTATCAGACCTAGCATGTCGCCGTGGGGAGCGCCTATTTTCTTTGTCAAGAAGAAGGATGGCACAATGAGAATGTGCATTGACTTCCGTCAGCTGAACAAAGTTACTGTTAAAAATAAGTACCCGTTGCCGAGGATCGACGACTTGTTTGACAAGTTGCAAGGTTTTGCTGTATATTCAAAGATCGATCTACGTTCAGGGTACCATCAGCAGAGAGTTAGAGATCAAGATGTCGCAAAGACCGCTTTTCGTACTAGGTACGGGCATTTTGATTCTGGTGATGCCTTTTGGATTCACTAATGCTCCTGCAGTCTTCATGGATTTGATGAACCGAGTCTTCCGCGAGTTTATAGATCAGTTTGTGATAGTGTTCATCGATGACATCTTGGTGTATTCGAAGACTCCTTTGGAGCACAAGGAACATTTGAGAGTTGTTCTTCAGACGTGGAGGGTGTTGGAACACGGTGGCGGATCCGGATCCCACTTGCTTGGGCACAGCGGAAAAACAAAAATTGCCCGGAAAGTGTTCAATACATTCAATAAAATCTACAAACATTCATAGGGTGTTCGTAGATAGTTACCTTGCTGGCGTCTAGGCGCCTGGCTTCGACCAATTTCACGAGAAAACCGGCACTTCAAACTGTAGGCGGCGGTAGATTCTCCAATCAGGTCCACGACCGGATTCAATCTTCCTCCAATCAGCCTGCACTAGAAAGCTGATGGATTTTGGCACGATCGGAAACACCTCTTCACGATGGCCGGAACAAGTCCGGCGAGAAAGCGGCGGCGCGTGGCTGACGACGGCGGCGGCGCGTGGGAGGTGGCGCGGCCGAGAGGGAGGAGAGGTGGAGTGGGGCGGCCGATTTGTTTCTTTGGAGGCTAGGGTTTGTATTATGAGTCATGTGATTAAGCCCTATCATCTTAACTTAATAAAGGTGGTATATGGGCTTGAACCGGCCCAATGGACTTGGGTCATACCCAGGTCCATATTAACATTCGGTTCATTTAAATCACTGCGGTTTCATCATAACTCTGATCGACGATCAGAGCGGACCGATCGACTCAGTTTCCAAAACTGAATATTATGATGTGAAAAAAAATTTTCAGATTACCTAGTCCAAATGACAGTTTTGCCCCTCAACAGCGGGAAATCGCAATTTGACCCCTGTTGACTTTTAGGAAGTCTCACTCCATAAAGTCCTCTTCCTATGCTCAACACATTGAGCTCAGTTTCCGTGCGGGAATCATGAATCCAGTACTTGTGTGACCCTCAATGGTTCAGGGATACAGCTAGCCGTGGGCCCGCAACCATTGCGGCTCCGAAATTACGATTTCGGACTTGCCCAATGGATCATGGTAAAGCGCCTAGCAACATCGCGCCATGAACCCCTAGGTATCACTGATAGTGCCTGCAAGAACCAGTTGGTCGTGGTTAGCTTACAGTACGGTCCTTTCTACACATATATCCCGATCAGATCAACGACCATTGGTAAATCGAGAGTCGCTAGAGATCCGATAGCTATGCATACATCTTGGAGATCGAATAGTGACATCGCGAGTTTTACTAGGTAAACCCATTTACCTAAAACACTTCTAGTACTCTGCCAGAGCTTTATACACTATTATCCCCTCAGACAGCATAGGATATCTACGTAGGTAAGCGAGCGGTGAATCCTCGACAACGAAGCATCGACTCCTACATGCATCGTGATCTCACCCAATCTCGCCGCCCAATGACCCCAAGTGAGTCGGCAAACGGGTCAAAGTGAGACGCCTATCATGTAGAGTCTCAATGACGTTTCGAGTCATGAGGACTAATCAGTACAACCAAGACCTCGGACTTTTCCACTCGACAAATGGTAACCACTTGGAAAGTCCGAACGAGGGTAGTTCGATAGATCACCAGGTCACTATCCATCTGCATGCTCAGAACATCACAATGTTCCCTACCAATGAAACAATGGTACTTTGCATCGCAGATGCTAGTCTCAAGCTCGGGCGGCCTTATCCTCATTTTGACGGCCCAATCGACTAGGAACGAGTTCAGAATACACAGTGACTATTAGATGTGTTTCATGATAGCCGTCATACCCACTATCACATCTAACATACACTATGGTGAATTCTAGGTCTTTATCCAACACAATTGTTAACATTATAATCATAATGAAAATGAAGAACGCCATAAACAAATGAGAATATCATATATAAAGATCGTTTCATACAAGAGTCTATAAAACCCACACGCCACAAGTTGGCTAGTTGGGCATCTACTCTAACAATCTCCCACTTGCCCTATAGCCAACTACTCATCAGACGCAGTCCCATTGTTTTGTGATGTTTTTCAAACAACGGTCCTGGCAAGGGCTTCGTAAGTGGATCAGCAATGTTGTCCGCAGAGGCGACTCTCTCAACTGCTATGTCACGTCTAGCCACAATATCCCGGATTATGTGGTATTTCCTCAGTATATGTTTGGATCTTTGGAGAGACCTAGGCTCCTTTGCTTGCGCAACGGCACCCGTGTTGTCACAGTACACCGGGACTGGACCAACTCCAATAGGAATGACGCCCAACTCTTGGACGAAATTCCTTATCCAAACTGCTTCCTTAGCAGCAGCTGATGCTGCGATGTACTCAGCCTCAGTGGTTGAATCCGCGATGGTGTCTTGCTTGGAACTCTTCCAAGAGACAGCACCACCATTGAGCATGAATACAAATCCAGAGGTAGACTTCGAATCATACACGTCACATTGGAAGCTAGAATCAGTGTAGCCTTCCAATTTCAGTTCACTACCCCCATAGACCATGAACATATTCTTAGTCCTTCGCAAGTACTTAAGAATATCCTTCAAAGCTTTCCAATGCAATTGGCCGGGGTTGTCCTGGTAGCGGCTCGTGACACTCAGAGCATATGCGACATCCGGTCTAGTTGAGATCATGCCATACATAATACTACCTATTCCCGAGGCATATGGCACACGTGCCATGCTCTCTATCTCCTCATCAGTCTTTGGACACATAGACTTAGATAGAGTGACCCCGTGGCTCATAGGTAGGTGTCCTCTCTTGGACTCTTCCATAGAGAACCTCTTAAATATGGTATCGATGTAGGTAGCTTGGGTGAGTCCGAGCATCCGTTTCGATCTATCCCGATAGATCTGTATTCCAAGAATATAGGATGCTTCACCCATGTCCTTCATCGAAAATCTACAGACAACCATACTTTAGTTGATTGCAACATTCCTACATCATTCCCAATGAGTAGAATGTCATCAACATAAAGTATGAGGAATGTCACAACGCTTTTAACTACCTTCTTATATACACATGGCTCCTCAGGATTCTTGATGAAACCAAATTCCTTAATTGTTTCATCGAATCTCAGGTTCCAACTCCTCGATGCTTGTTTGAGACCGTAGATCGATCTCTGAAGTTTGCATACCTTATGCTCACTTTCAACAGATGTGAAACCCTCAGGCTGCGTCATGTAGATCTCTTCCTTAATGTTTCCATTAAGGAACGCAGTTTTCACATCCATTTGCCATATCTCATAGTCGTACCATGCGACTATGGATAGTAAGATTCTAATCGACTTGAACATTGCGACTGGTGAAAAGGTTTCATCATAGTCAACACCTTGCCTTTGAGTGTAAACTTTCGCGACCAGTCGTGTCTTGTAGGTCATTACCTTACCTTCAGGCCCAAGTTTCCTCTTGTATACCCATTTACACCCAATAGGAACAATTCCTTCGGGAGGGTTAACAAGAGTCCAAACTTGGTTCGCATGCATTGAGTCAAACTCAGACTGCATTGCTTCAAGCCACAAATTAGAATCAGCATCGAAAATTGCCTCCTTGAAAGTTCTTGGATCAGATCCAACAACTTGATCACCTTGATCATCTTCAAGGAGAAAACCATATCTCTCAGGAGCCCTAGGAACCCTTTCGGATCTCCTAGGTGCGACCATTTCTGGTACTGGCTCTGGAGGCGCAGGAGATTCACTTGGTACTTCAGTTGGTTCTCGAACCTCTTCGAGCTCTACTATCTTGCCCTTTCTATCAAGTAGAAATTCCCTTTCCATAAAGGTGGCATTCCTAGAAACAAACACTTTTGTTTCGCTGGGATAGTAGAAGTAGTATCCAATGGAATTTTTTGGATACCCAACGAAGTAACATAAGATGGATCTCGTATCCAGCTTATCTCCCACTGTCTGCTTCACGTAAGCAGGACATCCCCAAATTCTCATGTATGAGTATTTGGGTGGTTTGCCCATCCACATCTCATATGGAGTCTTATCCACTGCCTTGGTGTGGACATTGTTCAACAACATTACCGCCGTTTCGAGCGCATAGCCCCAAAACGAGGTAGGAAGCTCAGTGAAGCTCATCATAGATCGAACCATGTCCATCAAAGTTCTATTACGACGCTCCGCTATACCATTGAGTTGTGGTGTGGCCGGAGGGGTCCACTGTGCGAGAATCCCATTCTCTTTCAGATAGTCTTGAAACTCAGCACTCAAGTATTCACCACCTCGATCGGATCGAAGTGCTTTAATACTTTCGCCTAATTGATTTTCTACTTCAGCCTTGAATTCTTTGAACCTTTCAAAGGATTCAGACTTGTGCTTCATTAAGTACAAGTACCTATACCTAGAGTAATCGTCGGTAAAGGTGATGAAGTATGTGTGACCGTATTTAGTACCAATACTAAATGGACCACACACATCAGTATGGATCAAATCCAATAGGCCTTGATCACGCTCACCCTTGCCCTTGAAGTGTTGCTTAGTCATCTTTCCTTTGAGACAAGATTCACAAGTCAATAGGGAGTTAATGTCTGACAGATCAAACATGTCACTCCTAACTAACTTGTTCATCCTACTTAGAGAAATATGACCAAGCCTAGCGTGCCAAAGTTGTGCTGGGTTTAAGCTATCGTATTTCCTTTTAATCGTTGTTGTATGTGTTTCGACATCGCGAGTTGGAACGTCTTTTAATTTTAAGGTGTATAAATCGTTTTCGCGTTCCCCAATTCCAATTAAACATTCATTCTTGTAAATATTGCAAATCGAATTAACAAACATACAAGAATATCCATCACTATCAAGCATAGAAACAGAAATAATGTTCTTTATTAATTCGGGAACAAATAAAACGTTTCTCAATAACAACTT